>NW_010583178.1:199697-218348 GCF_000705375.1 Tinamus guttatus
GGAACAGGCTGCCCAGAGAGGTTGTGGAGTCTCCTTCTCTGGAGATCTTCAAAACCTGCTTGGGCGCAGTCCTGTGCCACGTGCTCTAGGTGACCCTGCGTGTGCAGGGGGGTTGGACTAGATGATCTCTAGAGGTCCTTTCCAACTTAACGGTTCTATGATTCTATGAAAGGGTAAATACCAAAAAGTGCAATGCAAAAAGTTAATGTCTGAAAAGCCTCTTTCTTCAGAAAAGCTGAGACTTGGCAGACTTTGACATAGGTCATACCAGCTGTGGAACATAGGGTTTACAGTTCATAGAATCATAGAATGCTTAAGGTTGGAAGGGATTTCTAGAGGGCATCTAGTCCAACCCCCCTGCATGTGCAGGGTCACCTAGAGCACGTGGCACAGTTATTGAAAGATTTGCTTGGTACCAACAATGTGTCAGCAGATTTGTCTGAGGCTTCATCTGCTGAAAAGCAGAGCTTGTCTTGAAAATAACAGGGTGATTTGGTTCTTCATAGTCAGTTATGTAATAGGACTTCTTTTCTCCTTTGCTTGTATGCAGACAAGTTTTAGCGAAATATGAATTAAGCAGAACTTTACACAAGCAATAGCATAATTAATCAAGTGTCACAGTTAGCAATGTTTTGGATAATTGGCTTTCACTATGCTGGAAGAAAAATCCAGTGATACATTTGAAAGAGTGCTAGCAGAAACCTTTGAAATCAAACTTTAGTACATGAACACCTTTGCAGGCTCTGGGGAAAAAATCATGAAGGTGTTCTGGAGGGAATTTGCTTCAGTTAAGACCTGATTCAGAATTATTTTTGCCTTGTCTGATATATCCCTTTGACTGTCATCATGGTGTTAGGGTTTGATTGTGGAAATGCTCATTGGAATCAAATTGAGTCAGTAGACTACTTTCTTAGTTATGACTATGACTACTTTCTTAGTTATGACTATACATAAGTGTAGGATCAGTATCTAGTGTCGTGAATTCTTTAAGACAGGAATTACATTATTTGTGTCTACAGTTTTTCATACTAGAGCGATAATCACTGTTTCTTCTGTTTTGCTATTCATGTATCTAAGAAGGAATTTTTTTATATGCATATATAAATACACATGTATGTCTTCTCAGGGGAACAGTTCCTTAGTGACACAATGTGGGAAGCCTCTGTACATCAGGCCCGTCAGTTCCTGGAGTGTCAGCATACTCATTTTCCTTTGACTTCCCAAGTTGTTGTGAGAGACCATGCTGAAACAGTGAGCTGCTGCCGTGCTCTAAATCCATAGAAGCGTGCAAAGTTGCTGACAGGCCTTTCCTGTGACTTTGAGTGAATATGATATCTTCATCTTTTCTATCTGAAGCTTATGGGCCAGCAGGAAAAAAGGTAGCAATTAAATCCTGTGAATTAGTCACTAAAGATGAAAATTTCCATTTTTGTGTGTGTGAAAGGCTGCCAAGATAATTTACTAACTTCCCAATCCATGTTAATAAAGTTACTTGCAACAAGTTTTGTTGCTGTAGTGTTTTAAAGTAATTTCCCTTGTGGAAGTACAGCAATAAATATTGACTGAATTAAATTATGGACAAGGAGCTACAGTGAAGAGATTAGCCAGAAGCTGTGAGCCCTGCGAACTAAGTTAATGATTGAAGTAAGGATTCAATGATAGGTTCTAGAAGCTTGGGCTGTGTTTATGTTTCTTTTTGAGTGTGAGTAATAACTTACTGGAGGTAACATGCTAATGACATGGAAAAAGATAGTATCTGGTTTGTTTTGGTATAATCTTTTAGAAGACAGTGTGCCACGGGTGAGTACCACTGATTATACTACTGATGAATAGGACTGACATCTGTCAAACACTTTCATTGTTTAGATATGTAAATGGGGTGAAGATCCAAAAAGGATCAGATGTTCACCTGGGCTACTTTGCATTATTACATACCTACAAAAGAAGGTTGATTAAATGAGAGCAGAGTCTGAATCCTGAGAATCTCTGATTTGTTAATACCTGTGCAAGAATAACAGCTTGGTGCTACACCTACCAATTGGTGCCATCACTTACCACTTAACAGTGGAATGAATAAATTCATAGTTTTGCAGTTTGAAGAGATTGCCTGTAAATACCCGTGTGTTCCAGGGGAATAGTTTCAGATATGGAAATAACTATTCAGAACCATGTAGGTGAGTTCGGTTCCTGACTCACAAAAATAAATCTGAATCTTTATGCAACGTCTTGAATATATAGTAGTTTTTGTTTCTTCCAGTCAGAGGCAAATTGAATTCTTTTGTTTGTATGGCTTTAGAGGGAAAATAAACACAGATTTTGAGTGGTTTTGAAGGTTCCCTCTGCTTGTTAAACTTCCATGCAAACATTATGATTCTCTTTGCAACTGATTGTTCTTCTGTAATTCTGAGGGTAGCTTTTTTCAGACAATATTATAACTTTTGCTGTGCTCAGAATGAGATAGGAAGCTGACAGCAAACAAGAAGTGAATAAGGAGACAGAAGTATGGATGTGTGAAAGACAAAGCAAGCTTCCTGGCCATCAAAAAATAGAGAAGGGGTGCGAGTTCCCTTCACAGTTCTAAACTCAAAGTGCCTTTCACTGCTCGTTCCTTCCTCAAACATCTGTGTTTATAATGGGTAATGTGGAGGGCAAGTAGATACTCCCCCAGATGTTTTCTGGTAGGTGAATTATGAATCAGGCAATCAGCATGACCTCTGTGCTCTCCCTCCTACTTGAACAGTTGCCTGTTTTTATTAGGAGGAACTGGAAATTCTCGTATTTGTAAAAGTTGTTAGAAGATAATCTTTTAGATTGAAAATGAAGCTATTTTTATTAGCTAAGGGAAAAAAATGGACCATGAGTTCCTCTAAGCATAGAATAGGGTGTTTTTTGGGTCTCTGCAACCTCGCGGATAAATTTTTGTTGCACACACAAAATTTTTCATGTCTTTTTTGTTTGTTTTTAAACAGTTTTTTAAGACTTCATGACCTGCTTGTCTGAATCCCTGCCATTATTTTTCTGATCTCTGAAGTACTTTAAAGCACTATGTAGCTACAGCTTGTAACTTACAAGTTACTTTTTCTTTAGCATGTATGTGTCCTGTTTCATTGCAATTTCACAACCTTATTGTCTGTAGAAGTACAAACCCTGTATTACTTTCCACCATGTTACCTGCCAGGTTACAAATGTCTCTATATTCTTAATTTTGCTTCATTTGCTAGGTCCCGTAAGTGCTTCAACCACACCCAAGGAAAACTGCAGTAAGATTTAAGCAGTTTAACATCAATTGTTCAGAACAAGTGAAATGACAAGTTTGTGCAATGGCATTGTTTTCTCAGCATATCCATTAAATAGTATCCTTAAAGTTTATCTTAAATTTTCTGTGCCCCTTTTTTCACCGCATGAGTTAATCTCAAAAAAGAAATGGATTTTTTAAAATCTCTGCAGAGAGGCAGCCAAACAGGTATGTTTTTTTCCAGTGCTAAGTGGCAGACAAACACAGGTATGAAGAGAATAGGTAATAGTCTAAGTACTGTCACTTGTGGGTTTTTTTGTTTGTTTGTTTTGTTTGTTTGTTTTTTTGCATATTGTTTCAGTCTCTATGCTGTGTGATTTACTGGCTACCAGCTATTCTCAGATCTCACACAGTATGATATACATACAATAGGTCATCACCTATTGTAAAGGAAATGAATCACCTATTGAGGAATAGGTCATCACCTACTGAGGAAACGAATGTTCTGGATTTCAGTGGCAAATCAAAGAATATGTTTGAAGATTTCTGGAAATGAACATGACATCTGCTTGTGGTAAATCAGCTTGAAATTGTCAGGAAATTATTTCAGTGTGTTCTAGGTGACCTTGCTTGTGCAGGTGGGGCCGTCAACTAGGTGATCTCTAAAGGTCCCTTCCAACCTTAGTGATTACATGATTCTGTGATTTGGTAACTCTTATACACATAATGTAGTTATCCTAGATCTTTGTAATTAAAACAGTTATATATAGCAATATTTTTACGTCATTTGTGAAAACTTTCAGTTAGGTCTTTGTTTAATAGGCTTTCTTTGGCATTAACAGCTCAGGGGAGAGTCTTCATTGGCAATGATTTTTTTGTACTATAGTAAAGCTTTTATGCAGGCACTTGAGATGAATCATTTTAAAACAAAAGGCAAGGAGAACATTTTGATCTGTGCTTTTACAAAAAAGAACATTGTTTTCTATTATAATAATTTTACTCCGATTACAAAAGAAATTTCTGATGAGTATCAAGCGTATTGCTTGAGCATTCTTAAATTGCATTGAGTGGCTTGGATTCCACCTCCTTCACAAGCACAGAGAATGTCTCCCATCCTCAAGCAGGTGACATTTACTAATAATCCTGAGGAAGCTAGAAGTTATTAGGCAACATAGTCATAACGTAAACTGTTCTGGGGTGACTCACTTAAGGTGTGTTTGTGTTCTAATTTTTTTTTCTCTCATTGAGTTATTACCTATGAAACTGTGACAGATTTGCTGCCATAACTTTAAATTTACAGCTTGTTACTGTAAACTCAAGGTTTTTGATTTTGTTTTGTTTTTACCCTTTAGTGAGGTTTCTGCATGTGCTGATTTTGCAAGAATCCTCTAGCAATTGTTCAGTGCCATGATGAGTCTTCAGGCAGGCTTCATTATACAGTGTCAGGTGTTACTGATAATTCCTTGTTTGGAAAATGAACTGTATTGTACCTTAGAACCTCATTTTTCACTGCTGTTTTGCACCCATATTTTCTCCTTTCTTTACTTGCTCATACTGGCTGAAAATCAGATTTCTGATGCTGAAGATGATAGGGTCTAATACAATTTAATA
This sequence comes from Tinamus guttatus, assembly GCF_000705375.1. The sequence continues at coordinate 204,544 of NW_010583178.1, forward strand.
GAAGCGATCTTAAGGATCTTAAATATTTCAGTTTTACCTCCTTTACCAGCCTGATGAACATACTAATTTCTTGATCATTTAAATGCTAAAGCATGCCATTTAAATAGCCTTGTTACTGCTGTGTGTGAAAGATGGGATGTCTTGGAAAAACTTGCCAGGCTAATGTGTTTGTTCCATCTTTCAGATGGTTAGTGGCCTAGGACTGCCAGAGCAGAGAGGAGCTTGCTTCTTTGAGATTTTATCTTCTCAATAAAATGATGTTAATAAAATTATGAAAAACCTTCATTCTCAGCGGGCTGCTTTGTAACATTTTTGCCTGTGTGTTATGCAGGTAACAGATTCAGGAATTTTCTGAGAATCTCTGTGCGGACAAGTTGTTGAACAGCTGTCTGTTATCTGTGTTTTTATTCAGAATAGCAATACTGGCTCCTTGAGCATGCGTCACTATGCAATGTAATTACTTCTCTCAGGCTATAGGAGGTGAGGAATTGATGTTCTCTAGGGAATCTAATCCAAGTGCTAAGCTGCGAAGCACAGAAAAAAAGCCCAGGCAGAATGTGCTGTGAGACAATACAGGCCAAGTCTTAAAATGCATGTTACTGATGTTAGGTAAATAAACTGTGATGGGTTGGTTTGTAGAGTGCACATTATATAGCAAGTTTATCTTTTCCAGGTGCTACTTAGTTGAGTTTCTGTGGAGGAAACACTTGTTAAGTCTTGTTAATGAACGTTTGTAGCAGGTTGGTTTGTTCTTTGCATAAAATGTTCCCTCCCCTAAAACTCAAATATTGGAAGAAGTGTGCATGGAGATGCATGAAACTAAAGATAGCATCTTAACCAAAAAAAAAAAAAAAAGAAGGGGTGGGGAAATACTGCAGATATACTTCTATTTATTGAGATTAGTGAATCCAAATTCCTGCTTCAGTTTGAGATCATCTCTGATTTAGAAATCTTCATTTAAGTGGCTAACCCTTACTACCCTCAGGAGTTGCATTGTACTTTAAGCACTGTACTCCACTTTAAATTTCAAGCAGGGATTAAAGCAAAGCCTGTTAGATATGCTCTTAAAAAGGTATTGAACTCATTTTAGCATCTGGTTTCATGTTTATTTTACACTGCCTTTTAGTTAAATAATCTTTTGCATATAGTGCCTCTTGAATGCCTCTTTTTTCGTATGTATAGTATCAAGTTAGTAAATTATTCGCATCCATAGCTGTAGTTCCTGAATGGTCTGGGATGGCCTGAAAGCCATGAGGAGTCCCTTAGGCTGCAAGGCAAGCCTGTCTGTTTTCACTGTTAAATAGTTCAGAAATGGTGGTAAGTATTCAGTTCCATTCTTAACTTCCAACATGTTGTTAAAATGTCAAAAGGTTTTAAGAACAGAACCTGGCTGTTAATATTTGTGGAAATTCTAAGATTTCTCTACAGATTGCTACTTTTGTACATCATAAAGTTTGCCTATTTTGTTCAGCAAATTAAACCATTTTAATAGACAAACTACCTAAACTCTGAGCAGTGTATGTTAGCAGTGCTTCTTTGGTCTATGTGATTTCATTTCTGGTTCATAGAACCTTCTACAGCTCTCTTTTTTTTTTTTTTTCCTGAGAGAACGAGGAGACATTCTAAAAAGTATTGCATGATCAAATCAACTAGCTTTATTAGTGTACCTGTTCTCATCATCCAGTGACAACTTTGTTACATTAAGTTTTTTGTAGCAGATGCTTTTGTTGTGTTATGTCTGAGATGCACAGCAGAGCAGGTCTTAATCCATGACAAGAACTTAAGTGGTGCTTTATTAATATAAATGTGTATTTATTTTTTATCACAGTACCATCTATGAAATGAACCGTATCAATTTCCCATTGCAATTTTCTGTGACTTGTTTACCCTATGCCTTCAGCTGGTAGAGTTTCATTAGTGTATGAAAAGAAGCATCTCTTATGTGTTTTTGGGGTTCCAGATGGTTTTTTATATTAAATTTACATGCATGCTTGCTCTTTGGTAGTTTTAGGCCAGAGAACTTAGAAGTTTTATGGGCATTTGTGGGTGGGCAAATGAAAAGCAATTACTTTGAGTCCTGATACACCATTTTGTTTCTATATGTTTTTGGTAAAAGCTGCTGCTGTGTCTTCATTGAAGAAAACACCTAGCTTTAAAATGTACGGTTAATGATTTCTGTAACCCTAAGTCTGAGTGCTTTCTTTCAGAGTAAGCAAGATTAATATCCTCTTTCACATGACATTCTTTTAACACTTTCTTCTTTTTTAATGGTCTTTAGAAAAAAAAAAAAAAAAAAATGAATAAACAGGTATTTCTAAAAATTTACATTTATGTGAATTGTTAAAGGCACAGCCCACTTAATTCTTCACTGCAGATTTGCTTCTGTGTTAGAGTAACATCTGCAGTTTTTTTACTTGTTGAATACTAAAGTCTCTTCCATAATTATTGTCTTCCAGATATTGGTGAGCCCTGTCATTATCTTCCTGTCTAAAGAGCTTGAAGCAAGGCTTCTGGCAAAAGAGGATGAAACTGGAGATGAATTTCTGCCAACTGCAGCCTAATGGTAAAGCTGGCATCTCATGGAAGTCACAGTAATTTAGTAGGCCTATTTTTATACTGCTTTACAAATACAATCTGCACATAATAGTTGGTCTGGAGAAGTTTTTTAGTGTGTGTTGCATATGTGAACAGAACATGAAACTGATGGCTGTAGCGCCATTTCATTCCCTGGGGAAAGACAGGAACCTTAGATTTGTAAGACATTGCAGTTCTTCAGTTTGTCATCTGCTGTACTAATGTGATTTTTGAGGACCACCCAGACAGCCTGTGGGAGGAAGTACATAAAATAGTAAAATGCAGTTTTGACTACTCACATTATGGTGAAGTCTGACCCTGTGCATCATTTACTTGTGAATAATGACCTAATCACATATGGTAATTTAATTTGTGTGCACAATCTTGGGTTTTTAAAAGGATCCAGCTGGTACTCAGCTGTTACAAGTGTCAGCTGCTCCCAAGACAGAGGCAGTGCTTGTTTTGGGCTTGGCTGACTCACCATCTGAGTTTGTCAGAACACCAACAGCAGAATGCTCTGCCTTCCCCTTCTGTCTGATTAAATATATCCCAAAAAGAGACAGCAGATGAAATTCCGTATTAGCATGGGGAGGATCTATGCAGCATCAAAAAATGAGGAAGACAATTACCCAGACTGAGAGTATGGCTTGAGAATTGCTAGTGCTGCTGGAGTAATTTGCTTGCTGTCTCTCTACCTGGGAGATGCAAGCAGCTCCAGCTGAGGCTAAGCTGTGGGGCAGAGTATGATTCCTCACCTGGTGACTGAGCATTGTGTAGTCTCACTGTGCAGGCTCCTTGCACTGCAGGTGTCTCTCCAGTGTTCATCAGAAGTACCTCTTCCCAAAATTTCAAGTCCACAGCTGGCAGGCAAAGAATAGCTTCTTATTATAAACCATTCCATTCTATTTTACTCTATTTTTGCCTCTAGTCAGAAGCTGTGGGCTTTGCAAAGTTGAAAAGCCTTTACTGACTGTTAGAGCCTTTGCTCTAACTTCTAAGCAAAATTCATTCCACATTTCAGCTTTATTTCTGTACCCAGGGGTTCTGGCTATAATTGGGAATACAAAAATGATCATAATGCTTTGTTACTTAAAAGGTAAGACCTGCTTTTAATACAGCCCCAAGCATGTGGAGGCCAGTGTACAGGTGAATTAATTTTATTTCTGTATTCAGGTCTTCTGATTTATTTGGGTGACCTGCAAGCTCCTTTGCAAGTCTCTCCCCAGAGATTTCAAAATAATTAATGTAATGTTCTATAGTCTTTAGTCTGTAACACACATTAAACCAACAGAACAGGAATGTGCATTGATTAGGAAAATGGTGACCTAGGTCCCTTTAAAGCTGTACATGAAAGTGATGCAATTAGCACACCTTTGTTGATACTATTCAGTTCCCCATGGGTTTCAGTTGAAAGTCATCTGCCAGTGTGAAAGAGGAGGTTCCTAGCGTTCAACTCTGGGTGTCTCCCAGCATCTCTCTCTCTCTCTCTTTTTTTTTTTTTTTTTTTTAATACCTCCTGAATGCTTTTTATATCAGTCTTGCAAGGTGCTTAGCCCTGTGGACAGGTGCCACAGGCACAACTCAGGGACACATTAGAAAGATTGTGTGGTTCTTGTTCACACGAAATTCAGTTTCCATTCTGAGGCCTTTCCCCTTCTTTGAATTTCTGTGTATGTTACTTGTTCTTTCTCAATTGAATTGAATGTAACACAGCTTGACATGGCTCTGTGGCAGGGAAAAGGGAGGTTCTTGGGGAAACTTGATTAGAACTAGTGCCTGTTGCTCCGGCCTCATTCATATCTGTAGGTCAGCATCAAAATGAAAGCTCTGACTGGGGCTTGCAAGAGGCTTGGCGACCTGGGAAAGTTCTGATTGCATTGCAGCACTCTCCTGGTCTTGGCACTGGGTTTGTTTTGCATCAAAGTAAGGACAGGGTGTCCTGAAGATCCTGTTGTGGCAAGAAGTTAGGTTGCAGGTGGAACGTGTAAGACGTGTTACTGTCTCCTCTGGAATAAGTTTAACCAAAGGGTTCCAAAATAAAAATATTTTTAAGTAGTACAGTAGTGTAATAACTTACGTTGACTTGAACCGTAACTGCCCCTTTGTTTGCTGGCTTGCATCACTTTGTCGTTCACTCCACCGCCTTTGTGTTGGTGCCTGTGGGCACATCCTCAGAAAAGTCAGGAAACTGTCACTTTGGTATTTCTGCCTCAGTTATGCCCTTTATCTTTGCAACGATAATGGGGAAAAAATGACAAGAATAATGCTGTGGGTATATATATATGTATATATATATACACCCACAAATATATATATATTTTGTGCTTGAGGTCTGAGTGTGCTAACCTTGCTCAGGAAGTGTTGGCTCCACAGGATGTCCCAGTGTTGCCAACCCAATTTATGCTGACCTATGCACAAAGCTGTCACTTCAAAGTAAAAACTTAGGTTTAGAAATCTTGGATTGTTTTTTGCTGGAGTTGTCATAATAGGGTATTTTATTACAACACTTTAATTGGGATATACTAGCTCAATATAGCACAGAAAAAGCAATTCAAAATGAGTAAACACATTAAGTTGAGTTAGCACATCTTCTTATTAAAAAAAAAAAATCAGAATTAATACATTGCTTCAAAGCATGTCCATTCTGACAAAATTGTAAATTTAGGTAGAAAACAAGTGTCTAGAACTATATCAGCTTTTTTTAATGGCTGGTAGTGAAAAGAAAACTGCTTCCCCTCATCTCCAGTTATAAAGGCTTGTTTTCTTACCAGCTCAGTCTGTTGAGTCCTTATTCTTTTCTTCTGTGGTCATATGAATAGAACTTTAATGTTTCTCATTAACTGGCGGCTACTTCTTGGTCGATTTAAGGTCCTGTTAATTTCCAGTCAACAATTTATCAGTGTGGAAAAGGCCCGTTTTTCCAACATTAGCGCCCACATGGATAATATTCTTGATTTGTTTTACTGGGGAAAATTTCCTCATCGCAATATATGAGCAGAAGTGCACTACTGCCCCACTTGGTTCTGAAGTTACTGCTGCAGTCAGCCAGGCTCATTTTCGCAGAGCACGGTGGTGTAATGTCGTAAGAAGGAGCAAAACATTTCACTGACCATGCCTTGAAGAAGTAAGCATATACTAGTGCTTGAAATAGTGATTCATATCATAAAAATCCTAACTCCTATATAACCTGTAATACTTATCCTGTAATAGTAGTGTAATTCATGCCCTTGTGCTCGTCATTTTTTTTAGAATAAATATATCAGAATTTTAAAACAAAAACAATAAATGCATGCATATAGTTAAGCTATGCAGGAAAGTGGTTAAAGCATCCTGAGCTGAGATGTAAGCTTACACTTTGCCTAACACCATGAAAAGCTGACTTCCCTATTGAGTCCTCTGTTTGATCTGGTGACATAGTGGAGTCTGGGAGAGCAAGACAGCCAGATGTGATGCTAGCCACATCACGTCCCTTGCATGCCACTGTCTGGAGAAAGTAGTATAACTTAAATCATGTTACCCCAGTAGGACAGACAACTTTGCCACAAACATTTGATTAAAGATCCAGTTCCGAATCAGTCAGCCTGACACTTGGGCAGAGAAAACAGGTGGTAGTCAGAGTGTTTGAAAAGGAGACGCTTTCAGAGATGAGTAACAGAAATGTTAGAAGTGAGGCTTCTAATAGGCTGTGAGAATTTTTACTAAGTTTTTTTAGGCTATGAGACTTTTTGCTAAGAATTTTCTTTTTTTTTTCAATTTATGTTTTTTTTTAAGGCATTTATTTCAGCTGTTCAGTATTTGCTTACGATTAGTGGTTTGTTTTGTAATATGGGTATGAAAACATGCTTCTGATATGAATTTTCAAGCATACAATAATTTTAAGGCAAAATTCAAAGCTTTCAATTCAACATCCAGATGATAATGAATATGTCAATTCTTTTTCCACAATTCCAAAATTTAGTAGAACACTTAAGATGTGACAAGTTCTATTCATCGATCTAACTTAAAATTTGCTAAATTTGTATGCTGAAGCGGGACAGTTTTGTGGGGTATCTGTCGTGTTCAAATAAGACTTGGTCGCTAGGGAAATTAATTTCTGTTCAACTGCTTTTTTTTCTTAAATGTGAGAGTTCGACCAAAATAGTTTCAATGGCTACTTAAGTGATTAATTTTTTATATGCTCTATTTAAAGGCTATTGAATAAATGCTATCAATCTTCAACGTTTTCTGCTGGAAAGGAGAATTGTTAATCTCAGGTTACTAATCTTTGACTGTTTGGAGTGCCAGGGACAGTTTTTCAAAGACGAAAATGAATTATGCTGCTTTTTCTTCCCGATCTTTTTTTAAGTCTCTCAGGGTGAAAAGTCCGACTTAACATTTATGTAGCTTTTTGGTAGTGTCTGTGGGTTCTTGGGCGCTTAGTCCAAGATATTGCAAAACAAAGCAGCAAGCTGAAAAACTGAACTTGGAAATATTTGTTAAAACCATTTGTGATAGTTTAATAGATGTTTTTGACTTTTCATTTACAGTCCCAGTGTGGGATGTTAGTCTTTCTCCCCTGCAAGGAAGTTGGCTCTCTTCCCTGCAGAATGTTAAGCATCTGTAAACCCTGTTGTAGCGCATAACCAAACTGGTCATGGATATTCCATGTTTGGTGCAGTTTGGTATGGTGCGGTGGTGATCTTACAGGAAATACACCATGCCCTCTGACTGCACTGTTGTGATGTTTGGTGAAAGCTTTAGTCCGTATTTCTGTGATGCCTGGGCAGTGCAGAACTGTCAGGAGGCTCTTGATCAGTGGTACAAGCCAGTATATTTTGAGGGCTGACCTGATTTGTGCTGGTGAGAATATCCACTGTGCTGAGGCCATCTAACATAACCAGAGCACTCCCCTCGCACCTTCTTTTGCTAGGAGCAAGCACACTGTGTGCAAGATGGATGCAGAGCAAGCTGGGCTTGATTTTGGACCAAATAGGAGTTGTTCAGTCTGAGGTTGGCATATTTTCATCTACTGCTAGTGAGGAGCTCCAGGAGACGTAGAATGGGTGTTTTGGAGAAGTGGACACTGTTGCTGAGAATGTTCAGAAAAAGTTATCGAAATGCAATCTATTGTCAGTCCTAGATTTGCTGTGCTGCGTGTTTAATCATGTCTCATGTTTTTTGAGATCTGGCTGAGACAAGGAGCTGGATTAGCAATGTGTTTTCTTTATTTTTTATTTTTTATTTTTTTTTGTTAAAACACAGGTACTGGATTCCTTCACTTGATGGTTAGAATAACATCTCGTAATGTCAGAGGAGAGATGCAGGAGTGCCGAGGGTGTTTTAGGACCGTTTCTCCAGTATATAGTGAGATGATCTGTGGCCTTTTAACAGTCTTGTCTGAAAATATTTGGTAACAATGAAATACTTTCCCTAAAAAAAGAAGGCATGACTCTTTGCTGTGAGGGACCATCATTGCTTCCTTAATATTTATGAAACAAGGATCATAAGTGTTAAAAGGATGATGTTTCCTACCTTTATGACACCAAAATTTGTTAACAGCTTTTAAAGATTTATGCATTTAAACCAAATAAATTAAACCTTTTACTATGATACCATTTACAATAACAATATATGTTCGTATATCAATTTTTATCAACACTGATTTTTTAAACAGCCACAATTAGAAAAGACAGTTTATTGAATGACTGTAAATTATGTAAATGCATTTTACTCAAAAGTTGGATATAAACAATGAAAGAACTTTACAATACACACATAATATACCACCAGTAGGTTAATATGCTTAGGGTTTTTTGTAGCTGTCCTGAGCCTTCTCAGGAGAATTGAATTAAACACCTGTGAAGATTTTAAGTTCTGAAAAAAAAGAGTATTTTAAGGCAAAAAAAAAAATAACAATGACTTTTATAGGCCTTCTTTTAAAAGGAAATAAGGTCAGTACAATTATGGCATGATTGAAAAGAAGGCTCACTTTTCAGAAAAGCGGACACTTGGAAAGCATGAAGAGCCATTTAAAAAGAAAGCCATTAGTGAACAGAACTCATAACTACCCTGATTCTTGATTTGCTAATTTGTGTAGGGCAAGGGGGAACAATCGCATTTCACTTTTATTCAGCTCCATTCAGCTAGTACAAAAACTATCTCACTTTTGAAGTTCAAATCAACCAGGTAATTCACAACTGCAGTAGTGAACCCATTTCATTATATCCATATATCATAGACTACAAATTATATCAAGGTATTTTGTAACATTGCTAATTAGAGCTGTTTTCATTTGCTGAACGTTTTGGAGACAAAGGCACTACTTTTGGCCCTTTTCTAAAAGCAGCTTCCCTGTAGATTGCAGATTGTAGATTAATTGTTAATTAAATCATTATAAAACAGTCTAAGTCAGCCTTCTGCCCAGATTTTCTGTCCATAAAATGGCTCTTCAGATTCTTTCAGGAAGTAGTAAATGTTGTAGTGTGCCTGCTAAAGCTTATGAGGACCAGCAACATTTTTACGATACGTTATTTAGGTTGGCGATAGATCTTTTCACGGATGGTCAGGAATGTCATTGGTATTTTGTCATTATTAGTATCATTTAGAGGAGTATTTTGCTGAAATAAATATTGCTAATTACATGGATGTTAAAAAATACTGGAATTAAGCTAATCAAATTTCTTTAAATCTTTTCAGTTAATTCTTTGCTAAATCATATCTCTGAAATGTGTTGCATGTGTTGCTGCAAGACAGCATTTGAATCAGGGTCTTGTCTCACTAGTTTTTGCCTCATCTCCACAGCAGTCAGTGGGGTTATTGTGGTTTTTAGTGATATAATTGAGATGAAATTTTACTTCTCGAGTCTTACTAACAGTTTGGCAACTTTCTCTAATTAGAACAACAACTTAGCACATAATTGAAAACCTAGTGCCTTTGAACTTAAGATCCTGTCACATACTGTAAGTGAAACATAAAGGCTGCATGTCAGATACTGGTCAGGTGAGATGATGTTTTTTATCCTCTTGACTTGTTTTAAATAATCCCTACAAACATGGTCATGTACAAGATATGACTTTTTCAATCCAGCGCATACAGATGTCTTCAAGTTTCTTTATCTCCAAAGTCCAAAAGTAAGGGATGCCAAGAAAACTCACCATATATATAGCTAGTATTAGTCATTGGGGCGATGTTTGCTTCCCTGTTATATAGATATTTAGTTCCAAGGAGAATAGGACTGTTCTTTGTGCCTAATGCTGCCTTTTTAGCAGCCATCAGCAAGCAATGCTTAGGAATAATCATCTACTGATATGTGTGGTGAACTGATGAGATTTGAGGTTGTAGATATGTTCCTGGAACTGCTGTGTGAAGAGCCATTGAAGCTTGCATCCCGTGGAGCTGCTTTTTTCTTACGGTTGCCATGGGCATTAGCTCCATCGTTAGTGTCGAACACTACTGTCATGCTGGACTCCATCCTGGACACAGCGTACAGACTGCTCTGCCGCGTGGGATGAAACCTGGCAGCTTTGAGCTCCAGCTCGTCGTAGCTGGACACTTCAATGAAGGGGCACCAGCGAAAGGCCCGCTTGAAGCCAGCCCGGAACCTGGGAAGAAAGGTGCATGGTAAGGAGCTGCTCACACTTTCAGAAAACAGGTATTTTGAGGAGATGTGCAATACTGTGCTGACAGGACACTGGTACTCAGCAAATCATTTGGCCCCTAATCCTGTTTGTAGTGAAATCAATGGGAGTAAAGCTTGCATAAAGTCTGAGCAGGCAAAAAGTGAACATTGGATAACAGCCCATATCTGTTTCTAATATGCATTTTCTGCTTTCTAATGTGGATATTTTCCAGTTGCGTGTTTTCCCTTCTTTTGCCCATGTTCATAAATGGAAGACCGGATTTCATAGACTTGTCTCAACAGAAATCGTTTTAATTTGATCGGTGATGAAATCTGGTCTCATCTTTCAGCTGAAACTTCACAGCACCCTTTTCTTTGACATAGCAACCCAACTTCTAGATTCCAGTATCTGTACTATGTTTCCTCTGTAATAGACACTTAAATTGAAAATTATGCAAAATGCTATAGCAATTAATAACTATTCACATAAGTTAATTGGCAAATTATTTGGTGTTATTAAAAAAATACTCCAGAAAAATATATAAATGGATAAAATGTGTAGGGAATATCTAACAGAAATAGAGCCTTAATGAAGGAAGTTATAAAGAAATGTCTTTAGACTTTATTATTTATCATGTCATCTTCTGACCTCTTCCTCATTTGGGACTTGGTTTTTCTTCCTCTTGAAATAGTGCTCTGAGATACTTAAGTAATATATCCTGATTGGTGTGAGATGACTCGAGTGGCTATTACAACTGTGTCCAGTGCTACATCCTACATAGGTAACAATATTACATGAACAGACCTGAAAAAAATCCCACTACCAGACTGTAAGTTCCTGCTGCATGGAAGGGAAGCAAACATTCAGTGGTTTTCTTGAGTTAAACTTATAAATTCATGATAAGACTCTCCCTTATACTTCAATCTTGCACAGAGTTCTGAACAAGATGACCTGTAATATATCTCAATTATGTGTAATATAAGTATATCTCAATTATTAGTGTACGGCACTAGTAGTCTATTTTTGGCATATGTCTAGGGATCTGTTTTGAAAGCCCAAGAGTAGGGAGCTGCTTATGGGGTTTTAAATTTTGCGTAGAACCAGGAAGGTCTGGCTTCTGAATGCAGAATTTTGCTCTGAAACTAAGTAAACTGAAGGATTTACTTAAGTATGCATTTGATTCTTTGGGACTAGTTTCAAGTACAAACTTAAAGGAAGATTTTTTTTTTCTGCCTTCTTCCTTAACTGAAGTCTATCAAAGCAGAGTTTCATCCTTTTTGTATCATGCTTAAACTATTTATTTTCTTGTTAAAGTAATACATAATCGACTGTTTCATAACTAACTCTTACCTCTTATTAAGACAGCAGTAGATAATGGGATTGTACATGGTAGAGCTCATGGCAAGCCAAAAGCTGGCCAAGTAGATTTGCTGGATGTATTTCCACCGATTTAATTGTTGATAGATCCCAGTTACTATGAAGTAAATGTGGTATGGCAGCCAGCAGATGGCAAATGTCAGCACAACCACAATCATCATTTTTACCACCTGAAAGAAGGAAGTAGTAATGCCATTTTATAACGTTATCCTTTTTTATTCCTAGCACTATGTCAGCATCAGTTCATCATTTTCTTGCATGATTTTGTTATTTAGGCAAAGCAAAGGTGAGCATTCCTTTATATCATTTTCTTTTCAATCAAAGATTTGTTTCTTGAAAACAAACAAACAAAAATTGCTGGACAGCCTCAACTTTCCTAAATGAAATAGCATAATTTTTTGCATACTTAAATTTGGCTTTCTAATATACTGTATATTATATACACCTACACATAGAATCAGATTATGGGTCTTGCATTTAGATACCATTTTGGATACCATAAAAATGCGTCCTCCATAGCAATTTCAAAATTAATGATAATTTTCTCAAGTAGAGACAAGCACACACACCACACAAGACAGCATATTATAGCTCATGCTGTGGTTCTTATCCATCTGTTTTCTCTTTCCAACCCATGTTAAGTTTCTTGCTGATGGTGATCAATAGCTGTGAGCAGGAACTGTCTTTAAGGTCTGTAAACGCAGGGCACTTCAGTCTAGCCTGGTATAAATCCTGATGAATGAAGTGCCCGTAAAGGGTTAAGCTCAGTTAGGACACAGGCAAAATAAGTGAAACAGAGTAAGTGTGAACTGATTGTCTCTCTCTCCTGCACTGCTATCTTTCACTAAGCAAATCTCCACTGGCATTGTGCATGCCAAACTGCTGAGGATAAAAGAGCCTTAATAGGTTTTTTGTTTGGTGTGCTTAGACTTATGGCACTGACAATAGCGAAGTTCTTCTATTTTCTCTTTGTAATATGTCTGTCCTGCTTATTTTATGAGATATTACCAATTGTTTTTCATCTGTGCCATGTTGCCTGAAATTCGTTAATGAGTTTGCTCTTGTGTATTAGGAAATATTCCTAAAGCAAGCAAGGTAGATAATTTAGTTCAGTTATGCTTAATCTTTAGCTCTGTTCCTGCCACCATTTGGCTGTGGAGAGCTTTCCAAAACTGCAGCAGGCAATCCAAAATTGCTTCACCAACCTGCATCGGGGTAGCACGAGGCTCCACTGTCATTCTGTTAAGTCTATCCTCACATAGTGAACAGCGTGGCTGGAGGAAAGGGGTGCTCTTCTAGGACTTCTAGTTTTTGTTAAAATGAATTGTACTGAGCCTGTTGGCAACGGGCTGTACAGCCTTTAGAGAAGTCTTGAGGCTAGAGGTGGAATATGGTAGGAAATTGAAGCATTTTATATTTTCATATTCAGCATTTCCTGCTACATTGATCCTGCAGACTTTTGCCTATGCCTAACGATATATCCTTTTTAAGAAAAAAAAGTCTGCCCTTTAAATCATTTCCCTCTTGAATAAGCAATATTCATTAATGAATGCAACCTAATGAGAACAAAATGCTTTTAAAAGAGCAGAGCGGGTGTAGGTTTATTGGAACTGGAGTTTTGTGTTGTGAAACATTTTATTCTGTAAAAGGGAGTGGTGCTAAAAGATTCTGTCTGCAGAACAGAGCAACAAATATATTTTGTTCTGTTCTTTTTCTGCATGAAAAATAGCTTGAAAAAATACTTTGATTTACATATGACATGGCGAACAGTTCTTACAAGATTAGGAGTAAAAGATTAACTTTCCAGAGAGAATTAATTGATGTCAGGGGTCTATATCAATATAGAAATATTAGAAATAATAGAAATGTTCTCATTGCAAGACATTGATTTGCCATCAACATCTAGGATTTGGGTCAGGGAATTTATTTCATTTTCAAACTGCTTGGCAGCTCTTCATTGTTTTTCTAAAGCAGCTTTGATATTGCTGCTTCTGCAAGGTCAGGGATTTTGCCTTCCGATCTCATATATACCAGTTTTACACCAAACAACTCTATTAATTTCAGAGTTTTTATTCCTGGATTATGGAGATCTGAGTGGCTCTTGCTTTGAAAACCCATACTCTGTAAGAATGCCTTAATTTGCCCATCTATGGGTGTTATCTATCCGTGAACACAACTCAAGCACGGATATTAGATGCAGCTTAGAAGTAATCTCTGTGAGCTGTAATGTTTCTCTTTCTGCCTTGTGCTCTCTGA
>NW_010583185.1:3560-16481 GCF_000705375.1 Tinamus guttatus
GCTGCGCCGAGGGCAGCTGCTACCCGGCCACGGGCGACCTGCTCATCGGCCGCGCCTCGCGGCTCTCCGCGTCCTCCACGTGCGGCCTGCGGCAGCCCGAGCCCTACTGCATCGTGAGCCACCTCCAGGTGAGCGGAGCGTGGCGCGGGGCAGTGACGTGGGGTGCAGAGCGTGGGACACTGCGGTGACACGGGCTGCATGGGCATGGGACACTGGTGTGGGGCATGGGCTGTGGGGCACAGCAGTGGTGGGGGGAGAGGAACAGGGCACTGATGTGGGGCGCAGAGCATGGAGCACCGCGTGAGGTGGGGCCTTGGCATGGGGCCAGTGTGGGGGGACCCATGATGATGGGGGGGACCCATCTTCTCCCCAGAGCACCTCACGGACGGACGGTGGGAGGGAGGGAAGGGGTTGTTTTAACCTCCCTCTGCCCCGGGGCTGCGCTCCCACCGCACAGCGCTGCCGCGTCGGGTCCCTCAAAGCAACGCGGGTGCCCCACGCTGTGGGTCGGAGGCTGCGGACGCCACGCGGGAGCTGCTGCTGAGCAAGAATGTGCCCCCCTACATCCAATTAGCGCTTTTTGCAGCCCCGTCTAGACAGCTTCCTGACTCGGAGCGGGCCTGCAGCGCCGCGTTAAGGTCCCGCCGCCGCTCACATAATATGATTAGTCCTGTACGATCGCCGAGGGAAGGGGTGCGCGCAGAGCAGAGCTGGCCAGCGCATCTCGGGGGAAGCACAAAGGTTTTTGATCCACAGGCTGAAAGAAGCTGCTCTCCGAGTCAGAGCGGGTGCTGGATAAGTATAAAATATCAGTTGCAAAGGGAGCTCTGTTAAAGTGAAACCAGAGGTTTCATATCCAGCCCTATTTACTGTGGGGACAAAGGGACCTGATTTTGTCGCTTTGAAGGGAAACTGCTGCAACCAAGAGCCCTGCTTAAGTAGCCATAGAGCTTGGTCCATTTGTGTCCCAAAGTTGCCTAATCTCTGCCCCACAGCGTGCACATGTTGGCTTTACTGCACCGCTCTTGCGTCTGTGCTTGATGTACCACGGAGAGGAGTTTGGAGGAACATTTTGAGTGTATGTCAGCACTGATCCATAGCTTCTTTAAGGACCGTAGGATCTCTGCAGAACAAAACAACCAGGGCCTGATTTTTTTGTTCTTGTCTCAAACTGCCAAAGCATCGGGGGGTTTCGCAATAAAAAGCACCGCTGGAGAAGCTCAGACGTGCCCTTGTTTCCATCTTGCAGCCAACAGCTCTGTGGCTGTCTGCTGTGTCCCTGGTTATTTCTGTACCAGTGAAGAAATCCTTCAGATCGTGTGCAGACCGGAGCCAAGCGCCCTCTTGGCGCCGTGCGTTCGAACGCGCCGAGGACGGGGCAGGACGGGGCTACAAAGGACGTGCACGAGGGAGGTCGTTCCCACTTGGGACCATGTCAGGAGCATGGAAAGCACGAGGCACAGACCTGCGTGCAGAATGAAGTTAACCCCATGCTGAAAGGACCCAGTTACTGCAGCCCCAATGAGTCCTTGAGGGGCACTGAACCTCCCTAGAAGTCTCTCCCGTAGGGAGAACTTAATTTCCAAGCCAGCTCCTAAAAGCCGATGTGATTTCACAGATTTCTGAAGGTGCAGTTTCGTGTGAGTGCAGCCCTGCGGAGCCAGGTCAATGATTTACCATAAATGTTTACTTTGATTCTGAGTTGTGCGGGAGAATGTGTATTGCTGAAAGAGGTTTCCTGAGACTGTAAGTTAGACAGAAAGCATACTTCTCATAAAAATAAGGTTTATTGAATTCTTGGCATATTTTCCGTCTGGCTTGCAATTTGCATTTAATTCAAAAAGGTAAATACACTTTATTGTCTAAAAAAAAAAAAAGAAATACCTTTGGTGCCTCTGGCAGACAAAAGGAGTGGAATGTGAAATTGATGGAAAATACTCTTATCTGCAGGAAGCAACTATTGCCCTTTGGATAAAACTGATTATCTTGTTGTTTCAGGAGGACAAAAAGTGTTTCATATGTGACTCGGAGGATCCCTTCCATGACACCCTCAATCCTGATAGTCACCGTATAGAAAACGTGGTGACCACGTTCGCTCCGAACCGCCTGAAGCTTTGGTGGCAGTCGGAAAACGGTACGCAGGGAGCCTGGGAGCCGCTTCCCGGCACAGGGCTCTCTTTGCCGGCCTTTGTTTCAGGCTGCCTCCCTGTTTGCTCTTATCTCGAGCCTGGCAATTACGGCTGCTGGGGGCTCCCGCTGCCCGCAGCGCTCGCGGCCGCCCGGCCGCGTTGTGCGTCCTGGCGCGCTCGCTTGGTTTGGACCACGGCCCCCGGCTCTCCGGGAGCGCCGGAAGGAGTTGTCCCAGTGCTTTCAAACAGGCTTTTCCTAAAGAGAGGAGCTTTGCGCTGGCTCCAGCGCCGCTTCCGAGCGAGCGGGAGCATCTTCCAGGAACCAATATATCCCGGCAGCGCCACTGAGGCCGTCCTGCTGGGAGGAGAAAGGCAAATGCTGACTTTTTGGTGACTTATTTATTTATTTATTAAACCCCTTTTCATCTTCTATTCCTCTTCCCCTTTTCCTTGTATGTGCTTAGCTTTTGACATACCAGGATATACAAAATAAGGAGTCTAGATTTTTTCACACAGCAGTCCTGCCCTAAAAGCTGTAAGGTAGCACTTAAAGCCACACAGACAGGTTTGGATTTCTGCAAGTGTATTTGACAGTAGCTGTCTTGTCATATGTTAAAATAACACGGTAATGTTCACACATTTCTATTGCCTGGTAAAGAAAGTTCTTGCTAAATCCCTTTTAGACACTTAGATTGAGCTAGCAAGGCGCTTGTCTCCAGTGGTTCTCTTCTGGCATTGCAAATAATTCATGTTTTTTGCAATAGGCTTGGCAGCGCTTGCACAGAAAAGTTCTTAGCTCATAAGGTCATGAAAATGTCCTTCAACGATAAAAAACAAGTGATTCTTTCTGTCCAATTTATGTTTTCTGTCGCTCAGGCATGCAGCAGAAGGGATCATTGCTGCATATTCCAGGGGAAGTTATATCTGTTTGAAAATCTAAGCCTTTTATTGGTTTATTCTTACTTTCCCCCCTCTGTAAATATTACTAGATCTTTTTAATATATCTCTAACCACAATGTAATTAGTAACCAGCTGTTTCGAGAGGTCTTTCCACATGACAAAATAACATTTCTAACTGTTTTTCTTCCTTTCCACATGGAACCCTTGGCCACATGTAGTCCTGGTTTGGAAAACCTCTCGTTTGTCAGCGGTCATAGGAAGGTTTGGGTGATGGGTGAGAACCCACCAGGCCCTGTTGGGGTGCACGGTTGTCCCATGCATGGTGCAATCTTGGCAGGTCCTCGGTGCTGCCTTGGGAGAAGCTCCTCCCCAGCTGCTCCTTATTGCTCTTTTGGCACCAGCCGTATACATGGTAGAGTCCAATGACAAAGAGAAGGGTCTGTCGCCAGCAAAAACAGCTTCTGGGGAAGGCTTGGGGTGGCGGCTGATGGCCATCCCTGTTTCTGTTGCGCTGCCCCTGCAGGTCTGGAGAACGTGACTATCCAGCTGAACCTGGAGGCCGAATTTCATTTCACTCATCTCATCATGACGTTCAAGGTAAGGAGGCCCCAGACCCCGCGGGGAGCCCTGGCTACTGGTGTCCCCCATAGTGTCAGGACCCACCTCGCCCTTTCCCCCCTTCCTGGGACTAAGATGGGTGAGGAAAAATACCGCAAAGTCGCCATACGAGGAAACAGACTTTTTCATCTTAAAGTACCCTTGGCATGCACGAAGGTGTGGAGGGAGGCTGGTTTCCCAGTTTTGTTAGGTGTTCTGGGAGCACAAAAAGTGCCGCCTGTGGAAAAACTCATATCTCCTGAAACACGAGGAGCTGACAACTCTCTTCCATCATTCACATCCATTTCATATTTGGGATTTGGGCTTTGTTTGAGCTATTTTGCCTGCATTTTAGAGCTGTCAAGCGTTAGCAAGTCAGAGTTGAAGTTAACAAGTGGAGGTCGCATAGGAAGGATGAGTTGTGACTTGTGTTTAAGTTTCCAAGTGCACGAAGCTGCAGAAGGAGTTGCACCGAAGGTAGATTTTACACTGTTTGTTTCTCTCTGTAATGCTTATGTTGCAGGTCATTAGCAAAATCATATGTTAGCAAGGATTTTTCCTTAAAAGAAATTGGCCTCAGTATCAGTTTTCTTTTGGCAAATGGAAAGGTCTTCAGGAAGAAGGAACATCTGTACACAAAGTGGCTTTGTTTCTGTTTAAACAGATGTTCTTGGCAGGGCAGATTATCTCCTGTGTGTCCCAGATCACGGCAAGTGCTCATGGCAGCCTTCAGCTGAGGCTGCAGGGGCTGCAGCTCTGCGGGCCCCTTGGGAACAGATTGGTCTTGCTTGGTGGCTTGGGAGCAGAACTGCCAGATTTCTGCTGTGGGTTTCCTTGGCATTGGTAGCACGTGGTGGCAGCCACGCGGGGACAGCATCCTCTCCTGCCACCCCAGCAGCAAGCATGGGGACCCCTGAGATTCTCACGTGAAGCCTGCTGTGGAAGGTGCTCGTGTTGCATGGGCCCCTTTCCGCTGGGGTGAGGATTTCCAAACCCAATGTGGGTGGGAGTGTGACTGTCTGGAGCGGGGCCAGGATGAGTTTGTGACAGGGAGGACACGGTTGACTGAGGAGGAGAACGTGGGACGGATTCAGTCCGTGCCAGGGCCAGGCCCGTGGGGCACCCTTGGGAAGCCTGTGGGGGAAGGACAATTTTTAATGGGGATTCGTTGACTGAACTTGTGGGATTTACACTTGAGCTGCCTCACCTTGGAGTTGCTATGTTTTTTTTCTTTGTAAGATATTTGTAGATATTTTCAGCCAGAAAGCCATGAAAAAATCCTTTCTTTCCAACCACGACAGAGATGTTTTTGTCCTCAGCTTTTTTAGGGTTCAGTCCAAAACCACAAAATTGATGAGGAAGCTGTTGTTGGCATTACCCAGGTGGTGCAAGATGGGTGTTAATTTGAGTTTTGAAATGTAGTTGAGAATTTGAAACATTAAGATCATCACTAGGTCTTTAAATTAAATGAGAGGGAATAATTTAAAAGAAAAAAGAAAAGAAAAGAAAAGAAAAGAAAAGAAAAGAAAAGAAAAGAAAAGAAAAGAAGAGAAATCTCAGTACCTAATTCTTCTCGAGTTGAATACATGTGGCTAAGAAGGAAGGAGGTTTGTTTTAACAAATGGAGCCTGCCAGAGTTTGGTCGAAGGCAGCTCAAGTAGGAGCCAAATGCGGTAGGGATGGATGTGCTGAATGTCTGGGTGTCCTTCAAGAGGCAGGAGAGGACATATAGAGGACAACTCTTAGGTGAGAGGTGGTGTGGACAGATGGAGAGAGAGGAGGACATTGCGCCTCTTCTGCACATCCCAGAGAACTTGCTCAGCAAGAATTTCCAAGAAGAACAGCAAGCCCTGAACATAGGTCCCTGGCTGTGCCCAGGCCTCCCTGTGCGACTGGAGAGCATCAGGTCTCCAGCAGCTCCAAATGTGGGAGATAAAACGAGGATTGGGGCAACCCAAGAACCTGCATTGCATTCTACCAGCAGTAGAAAACATCATTTTGTCTCCCTAACGCCTTACTTTTAGACCTGCAATTTTGAAAAGGGATCTGGATTCTGAGAAATGTAGGCGTTTGCTTTTTGATTATATGTATATTTAACAGCTTGTTCATTCAACAGCTTGTTAAATGCCATGTTTTTAAGGACAGACCAGCTTGTGGGTTATTTCAAAGAAGGTGGTGATCTGCCTCTGAACAGAAGGTAGAATATCAATAGTAAAGAATAAAAATCCAGACATATGAATTGCTCATGTTTGTAGGTGTTGAATTTAAATGCAAGTGGTAATGAGTAGACTACAGTCTCTTCCAATTTTCTTATTGTTAGACATTCCGTCCTGCTGCAATGCTGATAGAAAGGTCGTCTGATTTTGGGAAAACATGGCAAATATATAGGTATTTTGCCTATGACTGTGAAAGCTCCTTTCCTGGAATTTCAACTGGACCCATGAAGAAAGTGGATGATATCATTTGTGACTCGCGATACTCTGACATTGAGCCTTCAACTGAGGGAGAGGTTAGAGTGTTTCTTTTTTAATTTATTTTTCATATAGACTTTCCTCTATACAAACTTAGATTGTCTTATTTTTAAAGGTTGATCTTTCATTGTACTGTTTTTTCTCCAGGTAATATATCGTGTTTTAGACCCTGCTTTTAGAATTGAAGATCCATACAGTCCAAGAATTCAAAGTATGTATGCGGTTTCCTTCCAGTGTCTTTTGAAAGCAATTCTGTATTTATTTACTTATTTTTGAAAAGCTAATAAGCCATAAAGTCATACATTAATCTGTAAAATAATTTTGATTTCAGTTTAATACATTTGTGGTATTTTTTTCTTCCTGACAGTGGTCTCTTGGGAAAATAAGGAACAGTGTTTTCAACTCTGTTGATTGTTCGTAGGCATATCGTTGTATTTGCTCTTTTTCTTCATTGATCAGGCAGTTATTACGATCCCCTAATTGTGCAGTGTTCAGAAAATACAACTATAAATATATTTATATCATTTCACTTTTTATGTTTTGTTATTTAGGACATCTAAGTCATGGCTTTTAAGTGGTTGCTGCTGGTATTGCCAAGTCCACGCTGACTGTAAAACAAAAACAGTCTTCTACAGTCATTGCAGTGAAGGCATACAGACCTACAGTTACATTGATATAGTGCAGCTAAAAGAAAACTGTCATTGTGCATTTGGCCTGAGCAGGGAACTGCAGAGTTTGGCCTTAATCTTCACCTCTAATTTCCTTTTCCTTCTTAGTTTCAGTTAGTGTCCTTCAGTGTCAGCTTAACTGGAACAGAGGAAAATAGCTGAAGTAGAAGAGTGTCTGCTAGTGGCTGAATCAGTTGCATGTTTCTTAACCAAAGTGTAAAGGAGAAACTGTGATTCTCTGCTTCCATTGGCTTGGAGCACTGCTTCAGGCAGAGTTTCAAGCCTGTAAGAAAAGACAGGCTTCTTAACATCAAGTGTTCAGATAGATTGAATTAATTACTGGAATTTTGTCTTCCCACAAATTACCCTGTGGAAACTTTTACTCTGTATTTGGTTAGTGATAGATTGTTACATCTTTCAGTAAAATATAACATTAGCTAGGAAATCTGGGCATATAAGGGAATATATATATGTATATATGTGTATATGTGTGTGTGTGTGTATATATATATATATATAATTCCCAAAGACTGAAAGGCTCATAATTTTTAAACCACCTGGTCTCCATGCAGCAATTCCTTAAAATCAAATCTAAACTATCTTACATAGTGATTCACCTGTAGTAAGTCAGTGTAATTCTGGAATTTGGGAATATGAAGTGATGTGATTTCAGTGATGTCCAGTATATGAGTCCAGAAATTTCAGCTGGTGGGATGTGCTCATGTGCCCAGGGAAGTCGCACATTGTTCAGGATGCAACTTTCCCAGCTTCCTTCCATTCAGTGTGTTATCTGGTAAATAACATCACAGGTTTTCTTGGTATTCCTTGCAGACCTCCTAAAGATAACAAATCTGAGAGTCAAATTCGTCAAGCTGCACACTCTGGGAGATAATCTCCTGGATTCCAGGATGGAGATCAGGGAGAAATACTACTATGCCATTTACGACATGGTGGTTCGTGGGAACTGCTTCTGCTACGGCCATGCCAGCGAGTGTGCGCCAGTGGATGGCTTCAGTGAGGAGGTGGAAGGGATGGTAAATATTCCACTCTTCTCCACAAAACCTTGTCTGACTTTGCCTCTCTTAATCTCAATGACATAAAGACATTAAAGTAGGAAGATGACAGGAACTGGCTTCTCCCTCAACCTTAATTACCAAGCAGGGAAACCATTATCTTCATTAGTGAATATTTCTGTCATTATTGGTGTTAATCAACCACAGGGGGCTCAGAAAAATTGAAGATTATTTTAGCATCCTGAATTTCCTTTTCTAATTATGTTAAAGAACCGATAAGATTAAAGGCAGCAATGCAGAAAGAGAGTTATCTGTGTGCTGTCAGACACGAGTCTGTTGTTGGACTTGATTGCCCTAGAATGACCTTAAATAAGGGCATAAATAAGGGCAGCAAAGGCTGAAACACCTTCTTGAGTCAAGCAAGACCTGCACTTGCATCTATAAGTCTGCATAGCTGTAGGCCTAATTAAGAACCAAGGTACTGCTCCAGAAACAGCGCTGGGCTAGAAGTGGCAGGCTGCTCTAACTAGATGCATGTTAATATCTAATTAATAGCTAATCCACAGCTAATTATTAGCTCCAAGAGGCTTTTGTGATTACAGGAGTTGGAACTGTGCTCTCCTTGTTCATGCTTGAGGGCGTTTGTTCGTGCATTAGTTTCAGCATGCAAAGAAGGACAGTTTTGCATGGCTACATCTAAGCAAATAAATGATACTTCTGTCCTCTTACATGCAACTACATGCATTAAAGTATAAGCAAAAGTATACCCCAAAAGCATATATATAGCATATCCAAAAACTTTATTTACCAGCTGTGTTTTAAACAAACTGGAAAAGCATGTGTTTAAACAAACTGGACCTACCTGTTTTTATAACCAAATACATTACTCTAAGTTTTCCATTTTAATGGTAGGTCCACGGGCACTGCATGTGCAGACACAACACCAAGGGGTTAAACTGCGAGCAGTGCTTGGATTTCTACCATGACTTACCCTGGCGACCCGCCGAAGGCCGCAACAGCAACGCGTGCAAAAGTGAGTTGAAGGAAGAGGCAAATCTGAGGCCTGATACTGCCTTTTGCTCTTAGAGTTACATGTTTTTCCCCGAGGGGCGCCGTGTTCGGGGGTACTGGCTCTTGCAGACTGTGCTCGGGTTCAGGGTACTGCATGTTCGAGGAGCCTTGGGGATCAAGGGTGCTGCACACCAGAGTTTGGCGCTGCAGGGAGCAGCACCAGGGTTTGGGGTGAGGGCGCTGCATGCGGCGCGCGGTGCCGTCCCCGCAGGGTGCGACTGCAACGAGCACTCGCAGCGGTGCCACTTCGACATGGCCGTGTACATGGCCACGGGCAACAGCAGCGGCGGCGTGTGCGACGACTGCCAGCACAACACCGTGGGGCGCAACTGCGAGCAGTGCAAGCCCTTCTACTTCCAGCACCCCGAGAGAGACCTGCGCGACCCCGACGTCTGCGAGCGTGAGTACCCCGCTCCCCGGCGTGTGCCCGTGCCACATGCAGCAGTTTGGAGTGTTCAGAGGAATAGGGAGGACCAAGAGGAGCTGCTGCCGTGTCCCGCAGCCGTTGCAGCGCTGGGGCTGGCAAGGGACAAGTGTTATCTTGGAGATCTTGAGCCTGGCTTGGCTTTTGTTTCTCTTCAGGAACCTGGAAATTTGTTGGGCCATTACACATTCAAACCACTTAATGCTCGTAATAAGGATACCGGCACCGCCTCCTGCGTAGCAAATGAGTTAAAGCAATTCAGTGTGAGAAAGGGCTTTTTTTTTCTTCCTCGGTAGCAGCTAATGTGTCCGACGCTTCCCTTGTAGCCTGTAACTGTGACCCAGCCGGCTCCCAGAACGGCGGGGCTTGTTAAATGCCATGTTTTTAAGGACAGACCAGCTTGTGGGTTATTTCAAAGAAGGTGGTGATCTGCCTCTGAACAGAAGGTAGAATATCAATAGTAAAGAATAAAAATCCAGACATATGAATTGCTCATGTTTGTAGGTGTTGAATTTAAATGCAAGTGGTAATGAGTAGACTACAGTCTCTTCCAATTTTCTTATTGTTAGACATTCCGTCCTGCTGCAATGCTGATAGAAAGGTCGTCTGATTTTGGGAAAACATGGCAAATATATAGGTATTTTGCCTATGACTGTGAAAGCTCCTTTCCTGGAATTTCAACTGGACCCATGAAGAAAGTGGATGATATCATTTGTGACTCGCGATACTCTGACATTGAGCCTTCAACTGAGGGAGAGGTTAGAGTGTTTCTTTTTTAATTTATTTTTCATATAGACTTTCCTCTATACAAACTTAGATTGTCTTATTTTTAAAGGTTGGTCTTTCATTGTACTGTTTTTTCTCCAGGTAATATATCGTGTTTTAGACCCTGCTTTTAGAATTGAAGATCCATACAGTCCAAGAATTCAAAGTATGTATGCGGTTTCCTTCCAGTGTCTTTTGAAAGCAATTCTGTATTTATTTACTTATTTTTGAAAAGCTAATAAGCCATAAAGTCATACATTAATCTGTAAAATAATTTTGATTTCAGTTTAATACATTTGTGGTATTTTTCTCTTCCTGACAGTGGTCTCTTGGGAAAATAAGGAACAGTGTTTTCAACTCTGTTGATTGTTCGTAGGCATATCGTTGTATTTGCTCTTTTTCTTCATTGATCAGGCAGTTATTACGATCCCCTAATTGTGCAGTGTTCAGAAAATACAACTATAAATATATTTATATCATTTCACATTTTTAGCTAAAATTAAAGCTAAAATTAAGTCATGGTTTTTAAGTGGTTGCTGCTGGTATTGCCAAGTCCACGCTGACTGTAAAACAAAAACAGTCTTCTACAGTCATTGCAGTGAAGGCATACAGACCTACAGTTACATTGATATAGTGCAGCTAAAAGAAAACTGTCATTGTGCATTTGGCGTGAGCAGGGAACTGCAGAGTTCGGCCTTAATCTTCACCTCTAATTTCCTTTTCCTTCTTAGTTTCAGTTAGTGTCCTTCAGTGTCAGCTTAACTGGAACAGAGGAAAATAGCTGAAGTAGAAGAGTGTCTGCTAGTGGCTGAATCAGAAGCATGTTTCTTAACCAAAGTGTAAAGGAGAAACTGTGATTCTCTGCTTCCATTGGCTTGGAGCACTGCTTCAGGCAGAGTTTCAAGCCTGTAAGAAAAGACAGGCTTCTTAACATCAAGTGTTCAGATAGATTGAATTAATTACTGGAATTTTGTCTTCCCACAAATTACCCTGTGGAAACTTTTACTCTGTATTTGGTTAGTGATAGATTGTTACATCTTTCAGTAAAATATAACATTAGCTAGGAAATCTGGGCATATAAGGGAATATATATATGTATATATGTGTATATGTGTGTGTGTGTGTATATATATATATATATAATTCCCAAAGACTGAAAGGCTCATAATTTTTAAACCACCTGGTCTCCATGCAGCAATTCCTTAAAATCAAATCTAAACTATCTTACATAGTGATTCACCTGTAGTAAGTCAGTGTAATTCTGGAATTTGGGAATATGAAGTGATGTGATTTCAGTGATGTCCAGTATATGAGTCCAGAAATTTCAGCTGGTGGGATGTGCTCATGTGCCCAGGGAAGTCGCACATTGTTCAGGATGCAACTTTCCCAGCTTCCTTCCATTCAGTGTGTTATCTGATAAATAACATCACAGGTTTTCTTGGTATTCCTTGCAGACCTCCTAAAGATAACAAATCTGAGAGTCAAATTCGTCAAGCTGCACACTCTGGGAGATAATCTCCTGGATTCCAGGATGGAGATCAGGGAGAAATACTACTATGCCATTTACGACATGGTGGTTCGTGGGAACTGCTTCTGCTACGGCCATGCCAGCGAGTGTGCGCCAGTGGATGGCTTCAGTGAGGAGGTGGAAGGGATGGTAAATATTCCACTCTTCTCCACAAAACCTTGTCTGACTTTGCCTCTCTTAATCTCAATGACATAAAGACATTAAAGTAGGAAGATGACAGGAACTGGCTTCTCCCTCAACCTTAATTACCAAGCAGGGAAACCATTATCTTCATTAGTGAATATTTCTGTCATTATTGGTGTTAATCAACCACAGGGGGCTCAGAAAAATTGAAGATTATTTTAGCATCCTGAATTTCCTTTTCTAATTATGTTAAAGAACTGATAAGATTAAAGGCAGCAATGCAGAAAGAGAGTTATCTGTGCGCTGTCAGACGCGAGTCTGTTGTTGGACTTGATTGCCCTAGAATGACCTTAAATAAGGGCATAAATAAGGGCAGCAAAGGCTGAAACACCTTCTTGAGTCAAGCAAGACCTGCACTTGCATCTATAAGTCTGCATAGCTGTAGGCCTAATTAAGAACCAAGGTACTGCTCCAGAAACAGCACTGGGCTAGAAGTGGCAGGCTGCTGTAACTAGATGCATGTTAATATCTAATTAATAGCTAATCCACAGCTAATTATTAGCTCCAAGAGGCTTTTGTGATTACAGGAGTTGGAACTGTGCTCTCCTTGTTCATGCTTGAGGGCGTTTGTTCGTGCATTAGTTTCAGCATGCAAAGAAGGACAGTTTTGCATGGCTACATCTAAGCAAATAAATGATACTTCTGTCCTCTTACATGCAACTACATGCATTAAAGTATAAGCAAAAGTATACCCCAAAAGCATATATATAGCATATCCAAAAACTTTATTTACCAGCTGTGTTTTAAACAAACTGGAAAAGCATGTGTTTAAACAAACTGGACCTACCTGTTTTTATAACCAAATACATTATTCTAAGTTTTCCATTTTAATGGTAGGTCCACGGGCACTGCATGTGCAGACACAACACCAAGGGGTTAAACTGCGAGCAGTGCTTGGATTTCTACCATGACTTACCCTGGCGACCCGCCGAAGGCCGCAACAGCAACGCGTGCAAAAGTGAGTTGAAGGAAGAGGCAAATCTGAGGCCTGATACTGCCTTTTGCTCTTAGAGTTACATGTTTTTCCGCGAGGGGCTTGTGGCATTTGTAGTGTGAAGTTCTGCAGCTGGCTTGAACGTGCCTCTCCTGCAGGCTCGACGCTCCAGTGGCACCGGGCCCTAACTTTGCTTTTTCGCCTCGTGTCGTAGAGTGCAACTGCAACGGCCACTCCA
>NW_010583187.1:0-133867 GCF_000705375.1 Tinamus guttatus
CTTGTCTATGTATGCTAAGAAGGGCAGCCATGTATCAAGGTAATCTCCTTGTTGTTGTTGCTTTATATATGTCAGCTCTTCCATGACTAATGTGTCCCATATTCTTATCATTCAAATCTTGACGTCAGATGGTTCCTTTCAGAGTGGGATGTGATTAAGCTTTGCAGGCAGCAAGATCTAAAAGATCAGCTTACGCTTCTGGCTCTGAATGGTCTGTAACCAGCACACTGAGAATAAAGACTTCCTGAGGAGGATAAAAACAGTGCTCCTATGTAATATGAAACAGCAAGGGCTGAATCTTTAGTCTGTGGAGATCTACCAGAGCCCAGCATGGGGACCAGGACTTGAATGCCCCTGTGAATCCCAGCACTTCTCTGGGATTTGTAGGAGAGCTAGTGTGGGAGGAGTGCTCCAACTGGTTACCTTTGGGGAGTACAGAAGGAGCTGAGGACTGGGGATTTGCTGTCCCTAAGTCACCTGGAGATGAGGAAACTACTCAGGTAATTCTCAGAGCTCCAGAGATCAACTTTCCTCAGTGTGTGTCTCTGGATAAAACCTGGCGTTGGCCAGAGCTGCTTATGGTTACATTTGCACTGTACCTTCCCAAACACGATGATAATAAACGTTCACAGCCATCACAGACTTAAATTCAATCCCCCTTCAAGGACAGACACCGAGAGATCAGTGCTGTTGCTGCTACATGAAAGCCATTTGCTCTGCCTGAGCCGGGGCCTGAGCATCATCTCACACTTGCTGCAGTTATGGCCTCCCTGGTGCTTCCCCGGGCGCCACAGTCAATGCTGTACCCAGTGCAGTCAATGCGGTGCCCAATGCATGTCTGTCCCCAGGAACCAGGGGAAGAATTTGCCTTTTAGTCCTTCCGGATGTGTGTGCCCACCCTCCAAACCTAGGGCAATCCTGGGCTGCTGCTGCTGTCTAGATCATGTCCCCTCTTGCAGATGCCTTTCCCATCAGGACATATTCTTATCTTTCGTTTTCCCTTCTCTTTTTCGCCATGTGACTTCAGTTTCTTTGGATGCTGACATGAGCTTTTTATAGGGAGGAATTGTATTTGTCAGTTTTCTGTTGGACAAAATATCAGAATACCTTGACTAGAGAGGAAAGTTATACTGGGCATTTGTTCTAAACATAGGGATTAGAGAGCTGAAAGGATTTAATATTCATCAATAAATCAATAAATAAAAAGAAATTATATATGTAGAAAGATTTAATTCTGACGTATTTTATAACACAGTTTAGAATATGTGCCAAAGAATTTCTTTTGTTTCGATATTGCAAACAGAATTCTGTTTACTCTTTTCACTAGAAACATTTTTTTTCTAAGAACTGATCTGAATTTAAAACAAAACAAACAGATTTTAAGGGATTAAGTACTCATGAAAATGAAACAAAATCTTTTGCAAGGGCTTAAATCAAAAATTTCAGGTTACCTTTTCTCTTTTTTCTTTTTCTCTTTTTACAAGTTCTAAAATATTTCTGTGTTTCTTTGACCTAAACTTCTTTTTTTTTCATCAAGCGGAAATGCTAGTTTCTTGCCCAGTATTGGTGGTAGTCCATGCTTGGATTAGTGCTGTTTAAAAAGCAATAATGTTCTATCTGGATCAGTGTCTAATGCATATTACAGTAGTTCACCTAATTACTTGAAGCAATTGTCATTTAAAAAAAAATCATAATTAATACTTCTGTGGAAAACAGAGTCAAAGCAAAAAACCCAAGTAAATCATGGCCCACTATTAGACATCACTATATCATCACCATATTTACTCTAAAATTATTTCTGAAAAGCTCTGTCTTCTCCAATCCTATCTCAAGGTAGTGAAAAAAAAAGGTACATTGTTGCTGTTTTTTGGAGGAGGGAAGGCCTCCATAGGAGCTTAAACAAGAAACGACATTTTTCTCTGTGCAACTAATATGGATTTCTTCAATTGAATTGGCTGTGTGCTTGGCATATGTGAAAAAGCCTTAACGTCTTCTTCAGTGTCACTTTCCTTTGAAGTAATATAAAATGTCTCTGGCCCTCTTAGATAAATGACCTTCCTCTATTCCTTTCAGCATAATTTTTACATAACATGTTAAGTATGATGGCTCTGAAGTCTTTAATTGCGACCACCTGTAGAATTAGCAGTGGCTAATTTCACATTATATTTTTACCCATTGTGTATTTTCCATTTTTTGCCCCTATCGTGTAGTTTGCTCATTCTCATAACGTGGTAAGGCTGTGCCATTGCTGTACATCCCCAAATGCATGTAGATGACCCCTTGCATTGGCTTTTCTCTCACAGCCAATGTCACGGCTCTGCAGGTGCCCTTGGCTGACCGCAGCCAGGAGAGACAGCGCAGCCCCTTAGCTTGGATTTTACCCAGCACATGTCCCAGCACATGCAGGTCCAGGTATGGCTTGGCAATCCTGTGACATTCGTGTGTATCTCTTTCATGCTTCCTTCTTCCTTGTTTTTTTTTTTTTTTTTTCTGTCACTAGACCAGGGCATCCTGCTTCACACAGGGAGATGTCAGGAGGACACCAGTCACTCCAGGGATAATTATCAATGACATCTCCGTATGAGACTAAATGTCTCTGCATCAGCTACTGAGACCCCCTCAGGCAGTGCATGTCACAGTGATTTCTGAGCTGGGAACATGTGGGCTGGCTTTTGGAAATGAGTTAAGAAAATAATGTTCAATAATTGCATAGAGTCAGAAAACAGCATGTGGAAGGTATGCATAGCCTGAGTTCAGTCCCTCTGTATCCCTATGATGCCTGACACTCTGCAATTACAGGTTCATACACATGACTTGTATTTAAATTTTTCTCTTCAACCATAGACCCATAGAGACAGCATCTTTTTTGGCACAGCCATCCTTAATTTCACTGACCTAAGCTTCCCAAATATCTCTTTTGACTTCAGCTTTTAATATCATCCATTCCTTTTTCTCTATTTTCCAAATAGTCTCTGGAGCCAGAGTAATCACCACTCATTAAGTGTCCATTGTGTTTCTATTTAGTAAGAGCAACTAGAAAATCCCCAACTCGGGAAACAGGGATTTCCAGTCTCTTCTGATGGGCAAGTCCTCATATGCTTCAGTCCTGATTCCTCTGAGAAAGGAAATGTAAGGGGAAGGACTATTTTTAGTTATCTTTCAGGGTGTCTCCTCCCACCCTATGAGTTGCTCTAATAAGAGATTGCTTAATGAGTTTTCCACACCTTTAGGATTTAACTGATTCCCTCTGCTGGTAGGGATATGTTTTTGTCTGCTCTGGCCTGTGCTAGATCATGCACATAGTGACTGAAATGACAGCTAGGATGGCCTGCCTAAATGATGGGTAGTTCGGCAGAAGTATTGGTTTCATCAGTTTGCTGGAAAGACTCCCAGTCTTGCATTGTCATGCCCAGCTCTGACACGTATATAGACCCTCAGAAGGTGTCTGCTCAATGCACCCAACTTGTTTTACTCTGATTTCTTTGCTCTGTCTTATGCCATCTGACACTGGCTCAGTCGAGCAGCCTGGTATGGTGCAGACCGTCACTGCTCCCCGTGCTGCTTTGGGTACACAAACTTACCCCATAAGTGCATGTGAAGAGAAGCATATTTGTTAGGGAAGTGCTCGTACTGCTCCAAAGGATCTGGGCTTTCATCAGCGCCAGGTGAGTTGCTCCCCACTGTGTATAGAGACACCCCAGGAGAACTGGCAGATGTTATTGTACATCGCAGGCTGCTCCGTGCTGTTTGGCTCAGTCTACCATAGTTAGACTAATCCTGTCATCTAGAACCTGGAAATTGTGATTTTCTGTGTATCCACACATCACTGTCTTACCCTAGGCACTGGCCTGTTTTGCGTAAGTATGAGGTGGCAGTGTCACTGCCCACCTGTCACACCGGTCCCCCTGAAGGGATGTTGCAATCTGACATTCACTTGTCATCATGAAAATCATGTGTTCCCTCCTCCTTATTTATATCAGAAGGCACCTTATGAATTCTTGAGCTCCAGAACCCAGGACTGCTCCAAAAAGGACAGGATGGCTGTTTGCTCTTCGTAGTGCAGCAGCACTTCCAAGGCCCTGCTGCAATATCAGGTCTCTCCCAACAAACATCTTCGCAAGATAGTGCCTGCCCAAAATCACTTAGAATTGGAATGTAAAGCAAAAGACCATGAAAGAAACAACAGGTTCACAGTACACAAGAAACTTGTGATGTAATGCTACGAGAGTAAATTATATAGTGAGATAATGAATCTGTAGTAACTTGTAATGACATTGTTCCCCAGAGGCTTGTTTTTGTAAGTCTAATGTACAGTCGAGATTTTATCATGATGCTGGCAGCCTTTCTGGTTGCTGGGGCCCTCAGTTACTGAAGGTCTGAAAGAGCCCAGCCCACCACTCATGAGCTTGCAGAGGGGCAGCAGCTCCTCTTATGAAGGAAGTGAAAATGCTGGATTTTGGCTGGCAACGGGGTTTCTTGTTTGTGAGGACAGGTGAGAGCAGCTCCTGGGGAGGCCACAGAAAGGGAATTAAGGTTGTATGGCTCAAGTGGTAGAGATGTCTTTCAAAATTCCGTTTTTCATTACAAGTCTCACATTTTCCACAGCTGACAGCCTGCTCTTTGAAAGGGCATCTCTGTAACTGTGTGAACTCTGTCCTTTCAGACCCCTTCATGGTGGTGCGCTGCTCTGTGAACTCAGAATACTGAGGTGGGAGCAGGGAGTTCACACAGATCGACTTTTCTTATATGATTCACTGCATGCAGCATTTTCATTTTATGGCCAAGTCACCT
Organism: Tinamus guttatus; assembly: GCF_000705375.1. Next base: position 4,792 of record NW_010583187.1, read on the forward strand.
GAATTTGACCTCCACAGAAATGGAGATTCTGCAAGCTTTGAGGCTAATAGTGTTGATGTCTAAAAAGAATTCAGCCTTGTTCAGCCTTGCAAGAGCTTGATTTTCTCAGAAACTACACCTCAAAGTAAAAAATTTAGAAGAAAAAAAATCATGTTGCCCAAAATTCCCAAGTCCTTAATTCCTTCTAAGCTGCAAGCTATGCTTGAGACCTAGAGACAGAGTGACTATCCTCATTCTCCCTCTGGCTACAGCAGTGTCAGCCCATAGAGAATAGGGGCATTTCTGGATAACTGACATGTTTCCAGTTTTGAACTGAGTAGTGTGTGGATCCACATCAATTAAGATAGTTTAAAAAAAAAAAAATGGAGGCAGGAGTCAAAGTCTTTGGTTAATTATGACCACTGATCACATGGACTGAAATTCATGTTGTGGATAGTTTTAGAGAGGCAAACTTTTTTGTATCTCTCAAATACATTTTTTTAATTGGAAAAGATTACTCAGGCCTAATCAGTCATTCATAATGAACAGATCAAAAACATCACTACATAGTTTATCTACATACGAATATGCAGCAGTTAGGTTAGTTCAACCTGGTGCCAGGTATTGTCTGAATATATTTAATAATTTAAGAACTATATATTTCAGTTTATTATCAACCTTCCTTCAACTCATATAAAGGCCAAAAAAAAAAATCTGTCTTGGTGGATCACCCGGTTAAACACACATTTTCCATGCATCTGGTCTCAGCAGTGCAGTTCACCTGCCTATTTTATAGAAATTTGTATCTGAGCAGGTCACTGCTGTCTGGAGAGTTGCCGTCAGTGACTTGCAGGGCACAATTAATTCCATCCTAAATTAGATGCATAAATATGACCACTATGAATTTCACTGTACAGGATTATCCCCCTTTCCACTGCTCCTAAATGAAGCCAAGGGTGTTGCACTTGTCTGAGGACCTCTAGACCCTGATGCGCTAAACTTTGGCCAGATGAATCCTACTCATTCTGAACCAGGCTTTAAACAGACACTGACCCTATTTTAAAATTTGGTTGGGCAATTTGTCCCTGTACAGGTGCTGGTGGATTTTTATGAGGTTGCAGAAAGTGATCTTAGAAGGTTTTGATTACCACAAGAGTCATCAACAGTGGTAGCCTCAGAATGACAGATAGAGAAAAGGAACCTAACACTGATTTTAAGTGAGCTTATAAGATACTCATCTTGCTTACATGTCACTCCAGAAAATGTTTTGCTGAGCCTTTTCATTTGTTAGGAAAGAGAAAGATCATACAGGAGAGGAGAACAAAGACATGCGTGGTCTAAATATGAAAAAAAAATAAAATAAAAAATAAAACAGAGAGAACTAAATATTCCCATTGGTACAGGCACTTGCAGTCCAATGGACTATGAATGTTTTGGTTACTTTCTGCCCCACATAAAAAAAATAGGGATGGAACTGGGACACGATTCACAAAGTGTTAACTGCCAAGCCTAGCTGATCAAGTAAGACATGCGTGGGGTAAATATGAAAAAAAAATAAAATAAAAAATAAAACAGAGAGAACTAAATATTCCCATTGGTACAGGCACTTGCAGTCCAATGGACTATGAATGTTTTGGTTACTTTCTGCCCCACATAAAAAAAATAGGGATGGAACTGGGACACGATTCACAAAGTGTTAACTGCCAAGCCTAGCTGATCAAGTAGTGTCAGGGAACAACATAACTTCCTTGAAACATTTGCCAAAAGATTTGCTGAGCTTGGTAGTTTTACTGAATATGGGAGCCACATATGGATATGTGGCCCCAGTAGAAAGCTGTTAACTCCTGTGCAAAGCACAGCAGGTAAAAGAAACAATAAAATATATATTTTTTTAAAATAGAGAACCCTTGGTGGAATTGTTTTCCATATTCAATAACTAGCTCTAATTAAGTACTGGGAGAGCTTTTCAAATTCCGAAGGCTACTGGGTGTTTAAATTATTCTTACATCCTCTCATTATCTGAGATATTAAAGTAGCTAAAGCCCGTGAAAAATGTTAGCTATGCCTACATATTTTGTGCAGTGCTATCAGTTAATCCCAGGGCTTCTTAAGGAATCTGGTTCTTAGTCTGGGATTTAGAAAAATGGCATTACTGTTCCTTTGCCTCCAAATGTACAGCCTTGTACATTAGATTTAAATTACAGCTTGATTGTTAGAAGTTCTTGCTCTTGAGCCTTCTTGCACAGGGTTTTCTTTCTCATCACTCTGTAGAAATGTTACTGCCCAGACTGTCTTCCTCTTCTTCGCACTGATGGCAGCAGCCCCATATGAAGCGATTCAGCGACCTGCCATAGGAAGCCATTCAGCGCCCTGCCTGCTTACCTGCCTCCCATCAAATACATGTGTAGGCCCTCTATAACCCTGCCCATTCATCACTAACCTACTCTCTTTGCATTTGGATCCCTTCTTAAGATCCTCCTCTTCCTTGATCTCCAAAATGTCCCTGTTTTCTTCTGTGGCGTGAGGTTTTGTAAGAAGACAACTCAGAGAACCGGATGATGTGGGACATGTCCCAGTTAGACAAGGTAAAAGTAGAAGGTGCAACAGGACGTACTCCTCATGTCAGAGGAGCTATTGCATCTCCCTCTCCTGTTGAACCCACAGGAACCCCCCAGCTAGTCATGGATTAAATGGGCAGATGACCTGAGACCTACAGTCTCTACACTACTTAGGGACATTACTGCATGTAATTTCATCAGTGTTTAATAAGGACTGGATACCATAAGGAACTGAAAGAGCCAAGACCCTAGGCCTAGAAACCAATGTTGGTTGTGAAAACTAGCTGCAAAAAAATCCAGTTGAAAACCTGGTAGAGTAAGTGCTGCAAATCTGTTGATGTAAATGCTTTGGTACACAGACACATCTGATTGATTGAGCTGACATGATAAACTCATGTCTTCTTGCTGCTGCTTAGCAATAGAGCTTTTGATAAAATCTATTCTGCATTACATTTCAGAGTCCTGGCCCTCGGTCCAAAAAGAGAAACAGAATCACAATGTCTTGGGTTTTCAGTATCATCAAGGAAGTAATGAAGGACCAGTTTACAGGGCAAGATTAGAAGAACGCTGAGTATATAGCTCACTTTAAAACCAGCATGCAACAGTTGGCAACAGACAGACAAATGCAGACTCCAGTAAAGGAGAGGAAGTATTTAAAGCCGCTTGCGGTAGTGTAGCTACAAGTAATGAGATGAAGTTGAACATCAGATTGTTCGTGACTGATTCAGAGTCCCTGGAGGAACAGTTTCTATGGAGAGAATCAAAGTCTCTGAGGTAGAAAGACTGTATCATGCAAAAGTGGACATCCTCTTCTGGAAAGGTTAACAGCCCTCAGCGGATGATGAATGCTTTTGGTAAGGCCTTGAAATTACTTGTGCAGCAAAAAAGCAGATCATCACATGCTGCAGAAATATGCAAAACTTTTAAAAATCTATGCCATGCTATTCTTCTCTTTCCACAGAGGAAAAAGAAAGTGTCAGTTTGCAGCAGGGGTTTCGTCTGGCTGTCATGGCAATACATCATGGTGTTCTCTAGCACTGCTATCAAGCAACATGTAAAAATAATAATAAGATTAGCTGGCTGAAGCCTAAATGCAATTAGTGATTCAAACTCATTACTTCTATTTCTGAGTGAAAGTCTTTTAGACTGGAGATCACTTTTCCTAAAAGCGAGATGATGATCAGGCTCTTGTGTGTTTCTACGGGAAGGTTACTCTACTTATCTAGCTTCATGTTGCCATCACCAGCAATGTCTCCTGAACTTGCAAGGATTTTTGTAGTGGTCGTAAAGGTTGCATTTGCTTCTGGCTTCTTTGTTGCCAATTGGTTTGACAAAAATAAATAAATAAAACCAAACAAACAAACAAACAAAAAGACAGAAAATATTCAATGTTTGTTATCACTTAACAAGGAAATGAGAAGAAGAACAAGAAAGAAAAGGTTCTTACATGGCATACTACAGTTCAACTTGATTTAGCAATCCACACTGACCAGACAGAAGCCTTCACATTTATGGCCTCTAAGTTTAATTTAACACAGGCTTAAGGTGCACATGCAGTATTTCTGATGGTTTAAGGGAAAAGAATTTTTAAAAGGCTGTAAGTGTTGCTGTATATTAAATATTCCTATGAAGAAGGCTGTTTCATCCAGGCAGACCATAGTAGTGTAGATGATGAATGCAATATGTGCAACATTTCCTGGCATTTCCCCATTTGCCAGAGATATCACAAATGTGAAATGTGATAATTATTACTGTAGTCTACAACATCAGAAATGCAATTCTAACTTAGTCCTTTAGTAGTATCTTGAAATGAAATACTTCTGAGAGAGACCTACTGCCAAGGGAAAGATCCGCTGAAGGTTCTCCAAACTTTATCAAGAAAATAAAACAGTATTCCTTGGGCATATGGCCTTATGGATGTTGCAATGACCTTCACAGTTCAAAAAGAGGGCACATCATGAATGAACATGAAACCACTAACAGTGTTTGTGATTTAGAGAGTTATTTTGAAAGTTTAGTCATGTTCAGTAGTACATAAGCTGTTCTTTCTGATTTCAGTACAATATTGGAAAAGTTGGCTACCATGCAGCTTCATTAGGTGCATCAGAAAGCAGCTCTTGGAAAACTGGAGGAATCTGACTGGGTCCAGCTTAAAGCTTCTGTTCATGCTGTGTCCTCTGAGTCTGTGCCAAACTGCATTTTGAAAGCGCTTACTTGCTCTGTTATTTTTTTCCATATTGAGCTAAAACACAGAAAAGAAGTCCAATTCTTATGCATGATATATAAATGTGTGTTGTTAAACTCATTGCATATAAATGAATGATACTAAGCTTTGGTCATCATCTATTTAAATGGAGCACCTTTAACTAAGAAAACACCTTTTGTATTTGGCAGTCTAGTTTCATGAACTCAAATGGAAAAAACATGCAGTGGATCACCTAAGATCATATCACAAAGGAGACAGAATCTAATAAAAAGAAAAGGTTTCTCTTCGACACCATATTCCCGAGTCTTGTTCATGCTCTGAGGATTGACATAAACCCAGAAGAACTTTCAGATCCTGCATCAAGAAACAGAAGTGAAACTTGTGGGCAGACACTGAGTATGCAGGGCTGTGAGTTTCTTGTATTAACTGGAGAAATGTTCGTTTTCTGTGACATTTACAAAAACCCTTTCTTCCCAAGAGCCATACTTTAACTCAAGAGCAGCCAAAGCTTTGGAGCTCTTTGGGAAACTTGAGTGACTTCTGAGCTATAAAGGAAGTGTTAGCTGAGACAATCTCATGTTCAACACTGTGACAGCTTATTTATTTGATATAAAACCAGAGAATGTGTGTCAAGAAAAGTACTGGGGATGGTGCTAAATTGGGAAAAGGCTGAATAAGAACACACTGCCTGCACACAGGATTCAAAGAGCACCCCAGGTGCCTCGATCAAGAATGCATGGAGGACTTTTTCTCTAGCTACAAGCAGAAGACTGGCCATGCCAAGCTTTTCAAACTTCCATTTGGAAGATTTCATGCTTAAGAGGAGGGCAGTTGGCAGCAGCACTGCTAGCTCTTCATCGTGCCATGTATGCTGGCCTCAATGCTTGTGCCACATGTGCCAGCCTCGCTGCTCACGCTGCATGTGCCAACCTCATTACATGTCTGTGGTGAGCACATCTGGCTTTAGAAAACTGCAGATAATTCAGAGAAATCCAGCTGAGCCTTCCCTTGTTACATTTTTCTCTGCAATAATTATCACTTTTCTTGAAGTTAGGGAGCAAAGCGTCTCACCAAATGTAATTAATCTACAGTTGTTCAGCCAGAGCTGAAGAGGATACCCAGGAGAGGCCATTTTCAGTCAGAGGCACCAAATGGGACAAGTCATGGCATTTCCCATGCCCTAGCAAGGGTTGTGCTCTGAGCTGCCTCGAACTGTGCCTGCTGTCACCTCTTGGACCATTGCACTTGTACCCAGCATCAGCTTCTGTCTGCTTCCAACCTGCAACACAGCAACGTGGACTCCAGCACACTGTTCATCAGGATGTCAACAGTATCAACACGATCACTCCTGAATTACAGCCGTGTCAACGGTACCAACATGAATTGCTCCTGAATTTCATCCTGAATTTCGTACAGATTGTTTGGTTCTATCAGGGAAGGTTTTCATCAGGTCTTATAACAAGAATGGACAGAATTATGCATTTGTTTAACAATCACTCTTGCATGAAATTTAATTATTTCCAGTTCCTTTTTCTTGTCCAACTTCCTGTTTTCAAACAATATTCAATAATCAGAAAATATTACTCAAAGGAAGGATTTAATTATAACTACTTTTTCAATGCCCTACAGTCTAATCCTAGCTACAGTCTAGGAAAGTGTATTTTATGCCTGTTATTTTTCATTTTTTGGCTGCTAGTCTAAATACTTTGAGATTATTCCAAAGTAAGTAGGCAGGTTTTAAAGAAATTAGTCTTGGTCTGTTCTATAACACACCAGAGAAAGATTATTTCAATTTAAATAACTATATACTTGATAAGAAGGCAAAACTGCATAATCAGGAGGAAATCAATTCCCATCAAATATACATTTTATTTGACCCATAATGAAACATTTCATTTGCTTTTCAGGAGATCCAACCCAAAAAAAAAGAAAAAGCTGACTTTCAAAATTAGCTGGTTTTCAACATAATTCTTTTTTTTATTTTAATAATTTCAGAATAAAATGCTTCAAATTTTCTGATCCTTTCCCTCCAGTCTTTTAATTATTTCTGATCAAAATAATTTGTGGAATTTTATCCTAATATATAAGTTGGGAAATTTCAAAAACTGCATATTTTGGCAAATATGTTGCTAGTCATTGATATCTCATCTGACCATGATGGCTGTATCTTCTACTTCTCTGCCCCATCATTTCAGTGGCATTACTGTGTCAAGCTATGGGAAAGGAGGAGAGCTGGAGGAAGGCTTTAGCAAATAAATGCAATATATCTAAAGACATACTAAATGTGTCTCTACTGCCTAGATCATAACAGATTTAGTGGTAGTGTTTGCTGTTGCATTCACATTATAAATCTCTGTAGTAGCTTAATTATTTTACCAAAAGTGACAGAACATGATACTGCAATTTTTAGCAGAAATGGAAAGAGCTGCTGTCATTCAGCAAAGATTTATCTACTAGATTTAGAACATACTATATTCAGGGAATTCTGGCAATGTTAAAGGTGAGGTGTTTGTGACTTGCAACAGCTAGCACAATACGTCTGCATAAGATGTAGATTCTCTCACCCAAGCATGCAACCAGTTCTCAAACTTTCTTTACTGAGCTACATGTGCTAGCAGTTAATTTAGCATAAATGTTGTTCTTTGAGATATTTCATTCAGTATTTAATTCTAAATTTGAGAGCTCAAAAAAAAAAGTGGAGGGCGGGGAAGCTAAAGCACAACTTCTTTGCAGGATGACCTGATTTTCAAAATGCTAGAAGGAAATGGTGTATTTGAATGTTAACTGCTGCATTTACATCATTTTCTAACAATTCAGGCTCATCACTGTGAAACTCACAGATAGAAGTAGTACCTTAACTTTAAGCCTCTATGTTTTGACAAATCCTGACCTAGTTTTGCATTGCAAACTTATAACCATTTTGCAGATGTTTCTGAGACATTATGTCAGTGGAAGGGAACAGCTGGAGTTGGAGCCTTTTTTCATTACAGAAGATGTGGAGGCTCTTTGGGCCAATGTGATGGTCATAGTAGCTGGATATTGCTATTAAGTATTTGATAATGGAGCAGCTTTTAGCTTGCCCATTTACTTTGTCCTTTTGGAGATAAAGAAAATAGCTCTGCTGACAGAAACAGGATATGGTTTGTTATATGCTTGCTCTTTGCAGTACTGGATGCATATTACACTGCATTTATTAGCATTGGGAAAAAATGTTGGACAAGACAGTGGCTCAGGTGACACTCTTCTGCAGAGACAGTGCGTGGCATTTGCCAGCCATGACACCCTTGAAGAAGAAAGGAGGACATCCACACTGCAAAACTGTAGAGTTTAATTCAGGAGATTTTCTGCACAATCCCTTCTTCCCTAAGAAAAGACCTGAGAGCAGCCTCCTCCTTTCTTCCCATGAAAGTTGTTGGGCAAGGACAGAGGTGGACCTTTTAAAAGAAGCATCGAAGTTAGTGCCCACAGTCAGAAGATATTTTTGGAAAAAGCTGTGGCCTAATTATGGCTGTGTTTGTGTTTGAATAATGCTTATATAAATTCATACTTAAGCTCCTGCTGTTTTAAATAGTCAATAAACCCTGCAATTGCATCTCTTCACTTCTCAGACCACAAACACAGGAGAAGGTCCCACCTATTGAGCTCACAGACTCTATCCTACTTCTAACTCTATTTTCTTTAGTCCCATCACTATGTTTTCTCCAAAACTTTGCATATTTCCCCATAACTTCTGTAATATCCATGCCGCCTGGTGCCCTTTTCCACATTCCTGTTCTACAAAGACTAGTCTCTGAGTCTTCTTCTCTCGGAAGCTTCTCACACAGACATACAGAAAGTTCAGCTGTGACAAAGAAGTGGCAGCCTTCATCCAGGTCCTTGTTCAGGAGCTGGGATAGTCAAGAAGCTGCCCTGCGCCCAGGATGTTAAGCATCTTAAGTATGACTCGATATCCAGCACAGAAAGAGGATGGCTATGCTGGGCTCGCAGTAGCTCATGTTAATTTCTAGTAGCTGAAGTTTTCAAGTGCCTGAAGACTTCAAGCCCATATATGCTGAGCTCATATGTGTGTACATAGTAGGAGATCTGCCATGTTTAGCCACTGGCAGTTTAACATTTGTTGGGAACTCCTGACAGATAATAGCATGATCATCTCCCAGATGAAGAGAGACAGGGAAAAGCACTAGTCCTAGATACATCTATGCAGAAGCTTTATCAGTGAGATAAACCCCAAACAGCTCATAACCAACACACACGTGCAGAAAAAAACAGTAAAAGTGAAGACTAAAGGGGATGGATCTCATTGCTGTTGGTGTTCAGCCATGGAACTCTCGTCTGCCAACCCATGCACATCCACACCATTCACATTCAGCTTCAAAAAGCCATTTTTTTTCATGCCGGTACTGTTTTTGATCTAGAACTGGATCATCCTGCTAATTATGGTCCATATATGGTAATGGACTGGAAGGACTTTTTGCAATCTTTTTGCATGTTGCTGACACTGGATTCATGCCTGCTAAGGCATTTCCACAGGAGGAAGTCTCTTTTTTAATTTCTATAGCGGTATCTCGAGGGCATTTTCCTTTCTGTGATCTCATCAGGCCTCACAATAAAACAGAGCCAAGTATGTTTGGCATTTGGCTGGGAGACCTCATGAAAACCTGTAAGCAAGTATTGCATGAAGTAGTCAAGAATCAGCAGGGGTGCTTTTTGCTGTGCCCATTAGTAAACAAGAGCACATAAATGTACACAAACATTTAAATGTATGCAAATATGGAGAGATTACATATCATCTTATCTGCAGATGCTATGCTTATTGCCCTGTGATACTGCTGATGTAAAACTGTGAGTTGAGAAATATGAGAAATGAACAAAAAGCTGTATGATGTTTGAAAATGGTCTGACTTCCCAGGTTATGTGGCCCTCAGCATCACCCACTCAGCTGTCTAAGTCCCAGAATTTTCGGTTTGGAGGGATTTGCATTCGGTGATTGCATCAAAAAACCTCCATTTTGTACACGAGCAGACAAGGACTCTCCTGAGTGTTTTGCCTGGGTACATTATCTGTTTGCATAGTCTTTGAATTTGGCTCTGTGTAGGGCACTGCCAGAAGAAATTCAAAACCCTCTGTCCATTTTCCAGAAAAAAAAAAAGTATTATACAGAGACTAGAGTTAATGGATCATGGAGCTTTCCTGTAACAAATTTAGAAAAGCAGAAACCAAGGCTATTTACTGTTCCCACACTCTACACTCAGAGCATTTTTAAATTGCTAGGTTAACTAGTCATTCTTGAAAGAAATTTTCTGTGCACCAATGTATTCTTTGTGGTTGAAGCAAAAATTACTTACAGACAGTGCAATGTTTCTTGCAAAGAAAATCTCTAGCCAATGGAATATTTTAAAATTCAACTGAGATATCTATGAGATTTTTTCTGTCTGAAGTTTGATTCAATCTGTACTTTTTCATGCAATTATCAGAAAAATATGTTAATAGACATTTTCATGGAGATAGAAAGTAGAACATATTTAAAAATTGCTTATAGATCTATTCAAGTTACTGTTAATAGCACTGAATGTAAGCACAAAGCAAGTCAACCGCTGACGTCAATTGCATCATAAATTAGATTAGAAGTTTGCCCAAATCTATTGGTTTAAACACAACTATCCTGAACTTTATTTTCAGGACATATAATGTTTTCTAGGAAAACAATGCACTCATTTTAGCTCAGCACGGTTTGGCAACCATTCTAATATATTGCTGGCACTTGGCTTTATTTTACCATTCATCCTATTGCATGAGCATCAGCATAACACAAACTGTAATATGAGATATTTCAATGAACAAAATACATATTTCAAGACTGGAAACCAATAATGAGAGAAATACAAACAACTGTCATTAGGCATGGATTTCATATTTTGTGAATGACATAATTCCCTCTCTGGTAGGTCTGTATCAGGTCTGCTTTTAGCCCATTTGGTATTCAACACTCAGGCTGCTTATTATTAGAAGTAGAAATCAATAGCACATTTTAAAGAGATCAGTGGTATCACAAAACTTGCCATCATGCAGGAGTAAAACAATCTAACAAGATAAGAATGAATTTATTTTTCCTGGCAGCTGTAATCTCTTCAGGTACTGAAAGAACAATGTTGCTTCAACCTCTGGATTGATTGACATACTTGCAGAAGAGAAACAATTTTTGCTCTACATATGAAATATCTTAATACAAACCTCAGTCAGACCCAAAGGAAAATATCTTGGATTGATAGTACTTATGGCAGCAAAAGTTTTGGATAATGTTTAAGCATCGTTTTTACTTTCCTCTGAGATTTAGGAAGGGGGCTTCAGTGTTGGCCTATAATACGGTTATTATTGCCAATATGAATGTTACCTAGCTAACACATTATTTAAGCCAATTAGACCTGTATGTCCTTTCCAAACATAATGAGAGTTTCTAAAGTTTAAATTTAGGACAAAAAGGCAATTGAGACATCCTTCTAGAAGATAAAAGCTCTTTAAAATGATCAGTTTTCCAGTCCAAACAAAGTCTACTGAGCAAGGAATTAACCTAGGAACACAAGTATGCAGGAAAATGTGAAAGATGTAATCGCTAATGAGAAACATTTACTCCCTCCCTGGATTGTGTGCACTTTTTAAAGAAGTATTTTCTATGCTATAATTCGTAACAGCTGGAACCATTTTGTGTGAGTGTGTACATGTGTGCATGTGCTTAACAAGAGAACATTACCAACATGAAAAGGAAAAGGATGGGCACTGTTTTTGGAACTTGACTCTGAAGGGGATATCTGATGATATGAGAAAGATTAAGTAAGCAGAGGAAGCTGGGGGATCTTCTCGCCACAAGGCTTTGCAGTGTGGGTGGGATCAGCAAGGGTCTCGGCACATCCTGTACTACCAGTAATACCCTGATCCTGGTTCAGAGTTTTCACAGTGCTGTGGAGCAAGAAGATGGACATATTCATTGCAAAGCTTTCTTCAGTCAAAATCTCTTTGGGCTGGGTGACTGATATCTGTGCACAGCGATTTCAATTTATTTTGCGTAAACACAGTAGGGCGTTGTTTATCATGGTCCTGAGAGCCTTGGGATTGAGATACTGGGAAAAACAAACACTTTGCAAGCTCTCTGAGCAGTAAATGGTTCCCCTTGGCGTGCTCTGACAGGCTATTTCATTTTAGCTTTGCTGAATCAGCTTGATGGGGAAAACTCATAGCTCGTTGCCAAGCTCTTATGGCAATTTCTCTTCACCGCAGTGGTCATAAACATATGTTGTTATCCTCTATACTGGGAACCAAATATTCCTTGGGGCAGGTTTGTGTAGGATGTACAGATTGCTCCTAAATTAGAGCAAGGTTGAGGGTTAGGGGTGTACACAGTGAAAGGGAACGTTTGTGTTTGTCACATGGAACATACATACATATTTGATCAAAAACTTACATGTGGAACATGGACCAGTGTGACGTTGAAGCATATTCATAGCTACATTAAAACAAACACCACTTGGTGCATGAGTCTCTCAGGTTTTTATCTATCAATATATTGCAAATGAGAGAAATATATATAAATTAGCCACCATCCTTCTATGATACTGCTGCAGCGGAAAGGCAGCCCATTAGTATAATTTATGAGTTGACTTTCGTGGAAGGAAACTCTTCATAACTAGAAGAGAATGTCTTAACTAGAAGAGAATAAGCAGCAAAATCTTATCCTTTGAAGCTATTGCAACTCAGACACAGGTTGGAGACACTGCCTGATTTTACTGCGCTCTGTCAAATCATCCATTTATTTCCTTTAGCTGCAGACCTAAGAAGTCCACGTAAGCACACTGCCCTGACACCTGGGCAACGGCTCACCTAGGCCGACCTTAGGCTATACAGAAATCCTTCACAACTGAAGGAGCTGTCAATGTATAAATTGGATCCTCCAAAATCTCTTGCCTTTACCACCAGTAACTCCCAGCACCTCAAAGCAGACCACCTTTTCTTTTTATTTTGCAGCTTTTATCAACCCCCCCCAAGTCCAGAAGAACTGGGTCATACAAAGAACCTGCAATATGAACATGCTTTTTGATTAACAGATTCATGCATTCTTTATGTCTGAATACATGCCATAATTTAAGAGTAACAACAAGGATGTGTTCTCCAAAGAAAGTAATACTTGACTAAATTGTTCCCTTGACGTAAACCTGTAATTTAAAAATTACATATATTTAGAGTACAAGTCAAAACAGGAAGTGCATTCCCAAAGTGGATAAAGATATTTTGGAGCCTGAATATCTACTGATACAAAATTGCCTTGAAATGTCTCTCCCTTCCCCGCCTAACAAAACCACCCTTTACCAATTGACCTTGCTATTTATGGGAATCCTTGCTGTCCAGGCAAGTTAATTATCACTGTCTTTTTGAGTCATGAGGCAGAGGACTCTTACAGTTCCAGACTGTCCAAAGAATATTCTAACACCGTAAAGCAAAGTTGTATCCATCAAAACAAGGAAATCTGATATCAAGAAAACATTTATAAAAATTCGTGGAAGACTGTATCAGCCAATGCAGTTCAACAGCAGAGGGCTAAATATCCAGTGAGAGATTAGTCTGACTAAACACAGACTGATCATCGTAGCTAGATGCTATAGGCTTCTTTCATATATGGAATTAGCCAACCAGGGATCAATATGAATATCAGGTGAGAAATGCTAATAGCAAAATAAAATAGGTCATGAGCAACAGCAGAAAAAAAAAAAGAGAGAGAGAGAGAAAAATTAAACAGTGACAGATATCAGCTGTTAGGAAGCTGCTGCTATAGTCCACAGAGATGTCTTATTCTCTTTCACAAGTGCACCAGACACCACCACATCAGAGTTGTCTGTCTCTAAAAGCACTTGGAAATTCACAAGGTAGCAATACGTATACACACAAACTTGAATACTTGTGTCTCTGGGTGTGCACGTGTATGTATAGGTAAGCATTTCATGTTTTATTTACATCTTAATGTTTTGTATAGGAACTGGTTGTAGAGATTTTAAAGCAAGACCTCATGAAACGTGGTCCAACAGAGAAAAAGTCTGGCATGGTAGCAACTAGATCCAGTAATACACTTTTCCTAAAGCCCTAAATCTCACTGTAATTTCTGATTCACAAAATCCAAAGTGGTAATAGTCAAAAGTAGCAATTCAGAAGAGTGAGAGTTGTGTCTCAGTGCTATTTTCATTATATTATGAGGCAGAGATTAGTACAGAGCTATAACCTGTAATTAAATCCATGGTAAATTCATATTATTAGCTATTCTGTGCTATTGCACAACAGCAGAATTTTCTGCTGTATTTCCACTAAAACCACTTACTGCAGGTATTGTTGCATGACTAAGAGTTGTTCTTTGGATAAGCAGCCTGAAGGATTCACTGCCTTTAAGACCTGAACTCACCTTGGACTCCAATTATTTTTGCAGAGATGTGGTCACTGAGTCTTGGACACCATTCTTCTTGTCATGACAGAGATCTAATCCTCCGACTGCCTTGGTAAATATTTCCTGTAACTTCGGGGCTGTTATATTTTACTGTAGGATAAAGGGAAGAACCAAATAATTTCTATAGGAATAATGCTGATGATGGTGCATACTGGAAAAATATCCATATGTGATCAAAGGGTGGGCGCTGCAGTGCTTGGCCCTGATTTTCAATGCCTCAGTAGTTTGTTTCTTTAAGTCATTTAATTTTGGGTGTTGCTCTGCGTCTGTGAAGAAACCACAGATTTTAAATCCTCTTTTGCAGTTGACTTTCTGAATATACACTTGTGTACTTTCTCCCCAAAGCCATCCTTGCAAAAAGTATTTGACCTCCTTTCACAGTAGCAGAGAAGATCTCAGAGATGTCATATGCCAACGTCAGTCCTACAGATTGTTTATGGGCCAATGAAACGAGTTTTGCTAGGTGTGCTGTACAGCAGGGACCATGGTTACACTGCCATAAACATGTCTTATATCTGTCTAACATAGTCGCTTCCTTTCTAGAGATAGATTCATTAGTTTAATAAATGTTTAACCAAGTCTATGCTAATGAGGTTGCACTGCTCTATTTACACTATCATAATTAAAGTACTACCAGCCTTTTTAGTTGCTGCCTTCTTCAAACACATTCATGCCTGAATGTTCACAGTCCCATTTTGATATATGTTGTTGTCAGAAGAATAAACTGTATGTAGTTCCTGCTTTTTTAACTGCTCTGACTCATACAATTGCACATATTCATTTTCTTTTTTTTT
The DNA here is from genome assembly GCF_000705375.1 of Tinamus guttatus. The sequence continues at coordinate 19,810 of NW_010583187.1, forward strand.
TTTTCATGTAAGCCAACAATATTTTGTGAACTAAAGTTAAAGTATGTACTCAACATACATTAGAAAGTAACCATTCAGGGGCATGCCAGAAAATAACAGAAAAAGACTTCAGGCACTTTATTCAGTTGATTTTCACTTAAAAAAAAAAAAAAAAGCTTACACCCTTGTCTGATGGTTTTAGAGTCCATTGCACAATAGCCTGTTATTATATGATTTTTTTAACCACTTTCACCTAAGGCAATATGAGCTCTTATAATTGAAGTGAAATACTGAAACAGAATTTTCTACCAACTGCACCATTATGAGTGATACTGATCTAAAGCATTTTGCTTCTAGTTCATTTGTAGGGGACAATAATAAAATATTCCTATTAAGGCTATTGTTTTATGTCATGAAACAGAAATGCTAAAATCAAGGTCAAGAATATGTGAGTATTTTAATTTCCCTGGTGTTAGCCCACATTAAAACTCCTCAGGATATAGTCTCCTGGTCTCCTGCAAGTCATTATGTATTTAATTTTCTCCCTGTAAAGTGCTTTTCTTGAATGCTAAGCCTCTGTACTCCAGAGGTAAATGCATTAAGATAAAAGGTTCAAAGAGTCTTTTTCTAAGGACATCTTAATGTCTCATAAGCTTCCTTATGAGATCCAGCACAAACCCCAACTATACTGTCTTCAAAAGAATTCCCAGTGCATTCTCTTTATTTGCACAAAGGAAGAAAGGAAAATTAAAGGGGAGTGGGAGGGGGAAACTGCAGCAAATGTTATGGTCCTGCAGATGGCTGGAGTCAGATTCTCTGGACCCTTGGAGTGAAAGAAAAGACCTATTAGACAGGGCACTGTGCAGGATCTTGCATGTGTCTTATTTTCTTGGTTCCCCTACCCTTCAGAGCATCTCATCTCTCAAACACCACTGCACTGCCAACTGTCCCCCAAACTGAAGGAATCTCTGACACATTCCCAAGCGGCTTGCTGCTTTTCTCCCAGATCATCTCTTAGTATGGCAGAAACCCCATTAGAAATAGTCCAAAGCTAACCTCTCTCAAATCACTCCTTTACCAGCATGACTCCCCCCAAAATTATATCAGTGTTTTGAGACTGCTGGCTGAAATGCTGGCCAAACCTGTCTCACTGGTTTCTCTTGCTCCCTCCTATCTCCTTGTTTTATCTACCCATCATCCCATGTTTTATGTGATAGGCCCTTTGGGACTGCTGCCTTAGTGATTGCATAGCTCCTCCAGCAAGAAACCCCTGGGACGTGGAGTCCAAAGTGATAGTGTCCTAAATGAAATAAATGAAAATAATTCAAATTGTTACATGAGAAAATTTCACCTCTATATGTTAGAGAAAGTGGTAGGAAAGAGAAAGACAATGTAGATAAAGCATATTGCAGCAAATACCTTAGCATGCAATTTGACTTTATTTTGTTTCTCTTCCAAGATCCTACTATAGAATTTTTGCAGGACTCCAGGCAACTCTGCCTGTAAATGGGCATACCCTAAGAACAACTCAATTTATGCATTCTTGATTACTCTGCAGTGCCTAGTAAAGGGATAAAAAAATCCTTCCTACACCTCTGGTCTCTGTTAAGCAGTTCTCATACTCCCAGGGGCTGACTCCAATTTCAGGAAGGCTGCACTTCCCCATCCAGCCTCACTTGATTTATAAAAGAGTTTTTGCTAAGGTTCTGCATCCTTGCCTATGGTGTTGAGAGGCATTGTGGAGTTTCTGCAGTGGACGACAGTTCAAATACATGTCGAGGGACATGGATTGGTCCCACTCTTTATGGTGCTGTTGTTCCTACCACGACTGGGCATTTTGAATGTGGCACTTGCTTATATATGTGAAAAAGAAAAAACAAACATGTTAAGTCTACCAATATGCATTGTTTGAATGGCTGAGGTACATCTGGCTGTCCTCAAATCCTTCTGTTCCTTAATGCAACCAGCTCCCATTACAAGCACAGTCTCTCCCCAACACCACACTAGCCTGACAGAGTTGTTGTCCAGGCCCAGGAGAGTTCCTAGTGATTTTCTGAGCTCAGAGGGAGGGGAGGCACAGTTGGGGCAAAAAGGGCTGCACTCTTGTGCTCTGTGAAGATTTGGTAACCCAACAGTGTTGTTCCTTTGCCTTCCCCGCAGTTCTATCTAGGGAAGGAAAAGGCTTTCACTTAAGCTTAGTGTGATAGAGGAGTTTTGCCTTGTGCATGATTAATTAAAACGTGCTGCTCCATTCTGCAAACACAGATGGTACAGTAGCAGGCAGATGAAATTAACTATGAGAGCACCTTACTGAGTGACTGAATTAAACTCACCACAAATGGAATCCTGTAACATCATTAACAAAGACAAATAAAGTGAAACTGTTCTTTAGGGGAATACAAATGAGGACAACTAATGTAAAATCAAAGCAAGCATATACAGAAATCCATAAAGACCTGGTTCTGCTTTGAAAATACTGCTGCCAACCAGGGATAGTGCTCCAAAGTGCATTAACCCAGGGGTGCATCCAGCATCAAAGTAGCATGCACAGAAAACAGAAGTCTACAGAGCAATAAAGGCAATTGTTTCCCATAACAATAGGCCACAGTGGACCCTGCAGTTGTAAAGAGATACTCTGCTAGATAAGCTCTTACAGCTCTTGAGGTTACAAAAGGAAATCAAGCTTTGTTCATGCTTTGCCTGCATCTAACAGCTGCTTGCTAAATTTTCTTAGCCACTTAGTCGTTTATCAATACAATCACATGGCGTCTGTGCTGGTGCTACTTCATAAACTCTCTCCTATTGCACTTCTCAAAGACCATGGAGGCAATTCAAGTGGAACTCCATCAGAGAAACACCACTGAGTTTACTAGTCTTCCCTTAGCCTCTGAAAAAGCTGTGTTTCAGTGCTTGTGTGCTCCAGAGTGTGAGAAAATGACTCTAAAGCAACCTCTGTTTTACCTGCAGGTATACTGCCCTGTGCTGTGGTCTTGTCAGATCTTGTTAACTCATCAGTGTTAGGGTAATCTTGGATGATAAAACCTAGGGAAAACCTCACTGCTGAGGGAGGTCATGCCTGTAGAATCACGAAAATGGGAGCAATGAGACACCAGCACCTTCTTTTTCCTCAATTTACAAAAACATTACTGGAGTCATTAGTAGCATTAGAGGCGGTACGTGAAGAGGCCCCAGATCTAAAATCCTACAGGAAAAGTGCTGGCTGAGGGTTGTACTGATCTAATTTATTTTATGAAAACTACAGTGTAGCCAATTTCTGGGGGGTTTTGCCTGTTTTTTTTTTTACCCTAACTTTAAAGGAAAATAGTATGCATTGCGCTATAAAGTTTGCAGTTGTTTTCTAAAACGGATTTTAAGATACTTTATTTAATGCTGACGTTCCTTTAGTTTAACCTGGATGCTCCTCTGCCTCTGCAGTGGGTTTCCAGTGCTGTACAGTGACCTCCAGAGCTGCGACACATCTGCACTTCCTATGGTGTAACTCCAGAGAGCAGAAGTGAGAAATGCGGTGTGCCAGACTGCATTTTTTTCTTCTAAAATCAGAGAATGCACCTGGCAGTGGGAACCAAAGAGGGCAAGAACATAAATGCTCTCAGATAGGAAGGATATTCTCTTGTCACCTCTCAGCAATATTTTGCCCAGCTTCCTGCAGCTATTAAGCTGGGAACTCAGTGGGACTCAGGAGATGTGAATGTTTGCCCTTCTCAAATCCCTTTAAAATATGTTGGCTTTCAGCTTGAGCTTCTGCTGCAGGACTTTCAAAATTTGCTGGGAACCCCGCTGTAGGCCAGAGTGTATCACGCAGTCACAGCAGATGGAGGTCCCTACACATTTCCACATGTCTCTGTTGTGCTGAGTACTAACTTAGCAGCAGCCCTGTAGTCATCGGTCAGTGCTGGGCTGGATGGTAGCTCCACTGCTGTGGATGGCTGTGTACCACAATACAGTGCATGAAGTCATTAATAGTGGTGCAGATAAGGACAAATACATCTGATGTCTCGGAGTCTCTAAGGGCTAAGAAGACAATTCTGGCTACACGGCAGTGTTTCACAGGCACTGAGCATGGTGGAAATGAACTTGCCAAAACAAAAATTGTTCTAAACTTTCACATTTTCCAAGTTGAGAAAACACAGCAAAATACCTTTGCTTTTGGTTTTACCTCCTTTTGAATTCCCCTGATGATAGAGTGTGATGCTTTGTAATGACCATCACCCTTTAAGTGTGTTCTGCCCTGTGCAGACCTTTTCCCAAGGAGCAGGTTGCAGAATTGCCATTGAAAGAAATTCACAGCTTTGGGGCGTTAGTCTAAGCTCTACCATGCACAGATAGCTGCACAGGTGGTAAGGGACATACTTAAAATAAGCTGGTGCATGGCCAGGAAGCAGTGACATCTATACAAAAATTATTTTCTACCTTCGTAGAAATATAGCTGTGTCCTTAGGAGTGAGGACTGACTGGAGCAAGGGTATTATCTTCCCCTAAACTTCTTGAAAAGTAAAAAAAAATAAAACAACTCCATACAGATTTATAAATTAATAACCTCTGCATGTGGTGGCCAGTTACATGTATTCATGAAAAGAAGACCATTAGTGTAGTGAGAAAACCTGCTGAAGACCTGATAAGGAGTCAGTGACTGGCAGAGTATGTGGTAGCAGGTCCAGCCTGTGAAACTACACACTGACCAAATTCCAATCAGGCATGGGCAGGCATGTTCTGTTTTGTCAACAAGTCTAGCTACTCGGCAGCACCTACTCAAGGTTAGTGCAGCTGAGATAAGGAAATAGTTCTAGCAGGTTTAAGGGGTCCTCACAAACAACGAGTCAAGCCGTGCCCATGCATCCAGTCTGTACATTCGGCTGTTGTCTCCAGCAGCTTCCCATCAGCAGCCCCTCCTGGGGCTCCCAGCTGTGTAGGCTGTAATGTAAGTAAGTTCGTTATTGAAACTATCCAGTTTAATCCCTTATGAACCTGGGCTGCCTCCATCCACCAGTACCGGCCCTCTCTTTCCCATCTTGCAGTCACAATTAGGGAATTCAGTAGGCTCGGGGTAGTGACAGAATGATAGATAAAGAAACGTTTATGAGACTGGAAAAAAATATATAGCAAGAGGCAAAGCTAAAATTTCACAGAGTACAGAGATCACTTCCAAATGTAAAAAAAAGAAAAAAATAGGGTTGAAGCGTCTCTTAGGACAGGGCAGCGTATGGTTAGATGTGATGACCAGAGAAAGAAAGCACAAATCAAATCAGCGGGATGATATCTTGAGAATAAGGTGTCTGAAAAGGTGAAAAGAGTTTATTTGTGTTGGTCATGGATCCAGGCATAAGAAACAGTACATGTGACATTATCCTTGGAAACTGGGCAGAAGTGCCAAAGTTGAAAATCTGTATGGCTATCTGTAAGGTAGCCATTTAAGATTTTCCTCAAAAAGTATTTCGAGTTGATAGATCTTGGAAAATCATGTATCTCATTTTTTTCATGTTGTATTAAGTTATCCAGTATTAAAATTAGCTGTAGTGCGTTAGTGTGTCTGACACCTTTGGGTGTAAAATGTAACAGATCAGCTCATTGGATGCTGAGGTAAGTCAAGAAACTTTGCTGAAATGTTACAGCAAGGAAGGATGTGTTCCATGAGCCTTTTCTGTAATGCTCCCAAGGTCTGCTGAAATATACTGAGCTTGCCAATGAAAAATATTTGGTGCTGCTGACTTTCCTCCAACATTCAATACTGTTTTTCACACGTCCCTGCTGTCGCTGTGAGGTGCTTCAGAGAGGTGCAGACTGCTGCAGGCCTAGCACGATTCTTTTTTCATCTCCCCACTAGACATTCTCTAGACATAGACTCCCAGAGCAACACTAAACTTCACTTATATTTCAGTTTGCATAAGTAGCTATAACAGTTTTTTTGCTTAAGTGTCCAAGAAGGCATTATAATGACAATGCAAGAAGCCTTTTTTGAGGCCTGAGCTTCTAAGCTTCAGAGGATTTTTTTGGTGTGCTTTTTTAAAAAAATTATTTATTTTTTTTAGGTATCGGCTGAAATAAAAAATGCCCGTAGCTGTTCTAGACTTCCAGACTAACCTTTCTGTTTGTAAACATCCAAACAGCTGGGAGACCGTCTTCCCTCCCTCATCTCACAAGGTATTCAGAGCAAGGCATCAGATGAAACCATCCCTTTGCTTTACCTCTTTCTACTAACTGCCCCTTCCTGATTTGGAAGCAGTCCTGTGAATTATGCAACAAAGGTATTATGGTCAGCAACTAAAAGCAACTAAAAGACATTGTGTGGACTTTGGAGAAAAAACAAAACACAAGAGTACTAATGTGAACGTTCCTGTTAGAATTTTGAGTTTTGCCTAGGCTTGGCTCTGAAATGTTAAAAGATAAGAGCTGACAGGCAAAAATTACTGTGCTGCGTTTCTGTATAACTGCCTCCCTTGGATGCCATCCCTTGCTGTGCTGTATTTCCTATCTCTTATATAGCCGCTTTTTTTGCCTTCCTGTATTGCAGCCTCCCACAAAGACTAGACATGGAGCTTTTTCTGGAGGGGGACACCTGATTACTTCATGACATCAGTAGGCAAATGAATAGACCCTACACCATGATGGAGGGTCTCTGCTTTGCCTTTCTACAACCACTGTACTCCTGTCCACAGACAGCCGTATCTGAGATGGGCCGAGTGCCTTCCAGGGCTGAAGTCAGATGCAAACACTGCTGGCACTGGCTTTGGACACACTGTATATGATGTTTGATGAAAAAATTAGACAAAGCAGTGCTTCTATCAATATTTTTATTGTAAATCATGTCTTTGTGCCATTATTAGTTTGGACTGTCAGAGTGACTTCACTGCAGCAAGCAGTTTATGCTGGGGACAAGATGCCTCCCTGAGACAGCCTCCCTGCCATCCTCGTCTGCTCCTGTGGACTGCACAGAAAGGGTTGAACAAGTGTGTCATGGATCTCATGGCAGTGGGATACATAACACAGAGTTGAGGGATGCTGCTCTGAGATCCCCACTTATCTCCTCACTGCAGTTTTTCCTGGACCTGGCTGGACTGAGGAGCCACAGCCAGACCCCAGTGGTCTGAACACTATTGCTCACCTCTGTGGGAACAGAGGATGCTGCCTTTTTCCAGGTGTGATTTCCAAGTGATGAGTTAGAGAGAGATGCCTATTCTAACTCCTGGCAGACAGAGAGAAAAGCTCCATTTCAGCACATTTCTTCTCCTGGGACAGAGGCTACTTGTTGTTGTTAGTGAAGGTGACATCTGAACTCCAGACATCCTAAAGGTCTCTCACCTTCTTTAGTCAAGATTTTCTGAATCAAATGAAAGGAGAGGTATTATTTTGGCATAGAAGACATAACCTTTGATTATAGTTAAGAAAGATCAATATTAATCACTTTTACTCATTTCAGGTTTCGCTAAGGCAGAAAGCGAGACAGACAAAAAAAAAGTTAAAAAGACAAAATCAGAACACACAGGCATATGGAAAACCCAAATGAAGGAAACACCTAGGGCTTTGAAAGTGGGCTAGTCATCAGTTTGGTGGACCAGAGCAGGAGTACCAGCCAGTAAATAAGGGCAATAAAGAGAAAGGTTAGAAGAAAGGAAAGAGGAAGAAAAAGTGGAAGAGTTATTCAGGAAATTGTGAGCAGCAAGAGAAAATGAGTGGAACCCAATGCACAAACACAAGGATACAAGTCTTCCCTCTAGAAAGGGGAATTTCAGAGACTTTTGAAGACTATGCGTAGATCATAGGCATCTCTAGAGGATTGGCATCAATACTTAAGCACAACTCAGGTGGTTTAGGCAGGCACACAGTCCTGAGCATCCCCAGGTGAACTGACTGAAAAACTGGCTGTACACATTTGGACACGACCGCAGGGACAAGAAATGCTTCAGCAGGCTCATATAGGTTGAAAAGTCAATATGAGAGCTCACAGTGTGGAAGTGCTGACAGGATAAAGGCATCCTCACAGTGTTTGAACCCAGTCCAAGACTAACATAAGTGAAAACCTCTAGAGAAGCTGTTCTTGTCAAACTGTACATTGTTTCCACTCCACCCCCCGCCATTTAAATAAGCCAAAGCAGTCAAATTGCAATGATAAGCATCTTAAACCACTTATCTGAAGCTTATCAGTGAATCCTACCTTTCAAAAATAGTTATTCAAATTCTTACTTCATCAGGCTTTAGGAGGTAATGGATTTGAAGAAATAAAATGTAGAAAATTCCATTTGAAGGTGCTGGCTTCATCTGCATGGCAATGAAGTGTTCACAAGAAAGGCGTTTACTTTTAATTAATAATAAAGCAAATGTAAATCACCACGGGCCATAGTTGAGAAAAAGCTCCAGTTCAAAGTGGGAAAACACTTTTATTAAATGAAAGTGCCAGTAAATACCATTAAATGAATGTCAACACAATCATTAGAACAATCTATCAACCAGCACAAAGAAAATACAAAATCACACAGGCAAGTTGCAGGTATAATGGAAGTTTGATTGTATTTTTGTACTTTGACTTGAGGAGAAAGAGGTCTCCGCAACAAAAGCCAGACTTTTCAAAAGCCAACCCAGTGCTAACCAGGAGTGTCTGCTCCCAAACACCTTTTGAAGATCCCCACTGCGAGTACTTAGCGCTATGCAAGTCACCAGCTCAGTTAATTCATGTTCTAGCATGATACACTCTATTGTCATGCATACGACTTGTATCTCTATCAATGCCTATATTTTAAAGTGCTGCTGATTTTAAATAAGGAGTCAGATAGGCCACATCCTTGAACACCCCGATGCTGTGCCTGCTGCACTGCCCTGCACCCCTTGCAAACAGACGGGTCCTCCCGCAGTCCCCCGTCTTGCCTGCGCCTCCCTGCTGGAGGAAAGGAGAGGCTGAAGAGAGACATGTAGCGAGGGAGCAAATTTTGGGGGAAGAGATTCAGTTTTACACACAAATACCTACAGACCTTGCTACTAATCATTTGAGGATGAGGGGCAGAGAGCTGTAGCTTCTACATTTGTCAAGGCAGCATGATCCTGTCTCACCTGCTGTGCATAGCACACACACAGTCGATTGTTACAGAAATTCTTACTCTTGTTTATGTTCATTTTTTAGCCCCTTTCCCCCTGAATTTGGAATTATTCCTTGGGGCTGGCACTGGCCCTTCTTTGACAGTAGAAACGCAGTATACGTATATACCATATGTATGTGGTATATACCATACAGTATACCATGGAAGATATTAAGTCATAACAACAGCAGATTTCTGGGCCGATTTCTATCCCCATTTCTATCCATTTCTCACACACCTAGCAGTATCAGGAAAGCTTCTACCAGGACAAAAATAGGAGAGAAACTAAGAGAGGGTGCCTGATATTGCATGTCTTCCTCCCAGGGGTGCAGCACCAGCTCCCATAGCAGTGAGGGCTGATTATGATCAGGCAGTACTTAGCATGGTTACACAGCACCTCCAATGTCCACTTCTCCCAGGAAAGCCTGGGCAGTCTTCCTTAAAGTAGATACTTCTAAATTTTATTAAATGTGCTCAAAAGGAGTGTATAATAATGCTGTCCATGTTTAGCTGCATCTCAAGGGAGAGAAATTATGCCATTACAGCTTGGTCTATTTTCTTGTTTTGCCTTTACAGTTTCACTTTACAGTGTTTTTAAAATGATGAGAAATGCTGTCCTGAAGGAGCATGGCAGGTGTAGACATGGAAAGAGGAAGTGCTAAATATAAGAGTGGCTAGTTCGGTGAGCTCAGCAGAGAGTGCCATAGGAAACAGACAGGCTATGGGCAGCTCCTCAGGGCTACCTCTGAGTGGGCTAAACAGCTCTAGCCCTAGAAAAAAAGTCAGCTGGGTCGTTGAGATTATACTTAATTGATGTTGTGGGAAGCCTGCTGCCCTGTAAGGCAGCCTACACTGTCCCCTCGTACACAGTCTTTTCATTAGCTACCGGGGACATGCTGCCAGACATCTCAGCAAATGCCAGGGTTGCATTGTCGTCTCAGGAAGCAGAGGAGCCCAGAGCCACCAGGACACTGACCCTTCATCCTGCCCAGGCCGTCTGCCTGCGCCTAACCGTTCCTTGCCCTTCCCTTGCAGGACAAGGCGCTCCTGATCCTGCCCCAGATCCCACCCGCCAGCACATTGCTGCACTAACCCCAGCATCACCAGTAACAGCTTGTGTAAAGTGCTTGTGCTTGTGCAAAGGAGAAGGATCCATATCTGCTCCAGTGTATATCTTTTAAAGCAATTAAAAGCTAGTGTTGTCCCTGGGGCGTTTCTCAGGCTCCAAGGCCGTTGTCCTGCCATGCACAGCATGGGCCCAGGCTCCAGCAGCCTCCAGTTTACCTGTGCAGGCAGAGCCCTGTTCTGAGCTCTAGCCACTGAGGCTGCATTTGCTTTCACCCAAGTCTCTGCTGTCTTATCTTGACATCAGCAAGTCCTTTCCCAGAACAGCTGTGTGCTCTATAAATATCCTCTGCGTCATCCGGGTACCCGCATTTACTCAGGGTACCACTTGGGCTGGAAGGAGACTGGGCAATAAGCTAAACAAGCTGACAAAGAGCAAGACAGTGCACATAATTTGTTCATACCATCCTTTCTAGAAGCCACAACATTTTCAGTTTTCTTCTGTCATTGCAAAAATCCAAACCTCCCACCTTATCTATGAATATAGCTCACTGCAACTGGACCATGTGCAGAAGTTGGACAGCAGGGTTTGCCCCTAAATATGCCACATTAGCAGTGCTCTCTCAATTCAAAGTATTTTTATGAAGGAAATTGAGACATTCATGGTAAAATCTGCCTCTTTAGAGCATCACAGGTCAGAATCTACACTTCTGCAAAGCATTTTCACCCTACCATGGAAAGCCTTACACAGAGACAGTCTTTCCTAGGAGCTGCTCAAATGGAGTCTTAATAAGTAGATGGGTTGAAACAAGGGAAAGACGAGATGCCTGAGCAACTGAGGTTTTTCCAACAGTGGGAAGGAAAAGAGGGTTGACATATCCAGGGAAGAGTAAGCCCAAATCCCATGAAAAAGAGTAGACCAGTAATATACTGCTGAGACACTGAGAGAGGAACTTGCCCATTCCAGAAGTCTCAGGGAACTAGATAACATATCCTTCTCTCAGTGCTGTCTCTGCAACTATGGGAAAATTTCCCACAGGAAAACGAAAACTTGGCCAGCTTCATTGTTGATAGTCTCTGCCTTTCAGTGTCACTATGAACTGCCACGCATCAAATGCCAAGTAAATATAGAGTGCAAAAGCTAGGCATGTCATGAAGCTGTCTGGGGCTTTGTGTTGCACAGGAGAGATTCAGAGCAAAGTAGGACTGTCATATTATGCTGATGCATCAAGATGAAATCAAGAACATGGCTTTTTGTTCTTGTATAAATCTGCCAAACCTGCGCACTTTCATGGGCTTTCTTCAAGGCTTTTATGCACCCCAAACTCAGAGGTTACTAATCTAGGCAATTCTGCAACAATGAACTAACAGCAACCTGAAACAGGCCACAGAGACAACTCACACAGTGGATATGTACCAGCAAACATTGGGTCTAACTTCCCACTGATTTTTTCGCTTCCCAAATTAACTTTTGAATGAGATCTTTGGAGCAATATTTGTCTAGGTCTCTGTCGTATAGCTGCTTGTTTGAGACTGAGACATGTGTGGCCACATGACAGTGTGCACAGATGTGATCATCATCTGCATCATTTATGTACAAATGTCTGATTTATACACACAAAGCAAATACAAATGGCCCAGAGAAGTGAGAATAGTTTGGGGTTTCTGCTTTATTTTTTTTAACTAGGCTTTTATGTGTTGAAGGTGTGGTTCAGTTGATTTAGCAATTTTGTTCTCTGAAGGAACCATTTTACTATTCTGAGTATGTTTTCTCAACTTTGAAACCTGAACCTAAGCCTCCTTTTCCTAACCATGCCTTGAGAATAAAAAGACTTGGAGCAAGATGCTGAGCTGGTATATCCCTAAGAACTTTTCATTTTGTTTCCTAAATGGTACATTTTCATGCAGCCTGCTCTGAAGTCAGGCACAGCAGAGCAAGTTTGACCAGGCTGGTTCCAGGGGTCATTCAAGCTGGAATCGTGGTTACGTGATCCTGGCCTAGTGGTTCCCAACTGGAGAGACAGTGGTTCCCAAGGGAATGAACTCTGCCAGACCTCTGCTAACTCTGCTAGCTGGAGTCCAGGAGAGGTCCCAGAGTGGCCGTGGGCAGAGCCAGCCTACTGCAGTCATGCCTCCTAGCCCGGTGCAGCTGGATGGGCTCAAAGGTGGAGCTTGGTCACCTAACAGATCTGGGAGCTGCTGGGCTAGCACATAAAAATAGAAGTAGAAAGACAGCTTTTTGTGGCCAAAGCTGCCACGTATTAATTGTGACACACCTCCATAAATGAAGCAAAGGGACTATGAGTGTAGTTCAAAGTGCCAGGGGAACAATGACGGAGATGTTATGAGAAAAGGTCCACAGGAGAGAGTAAAACAGCCCTTTGTCTTGGTATATTACTTTCAGCATTCCCACAACACTTTTTCTTTTGAGTTCAGCCTTACAAGCTTCAGGCAAATGGACAAGTTCAAGCATGAACCTAATTCTAACTCTGAATAAAAACCATACCTGGCAACTTTAATTATTAAGCTGATGCATCATATTTACATTAATTTGAGCACTACTTAGATTCAGCTACAATAATTCTTCCATATATTCATTCCAAGAGATTTCAGTGACTTAGCAGATATAGAATCAAAGCTTAGCTAAAGAAACAGGTTTACTTTCTACAGACAAATTGTTTCTGTCTCTAGATGCTGACTACAGCAGCCTACACATGGTATTGGTGTTGGCATTTTGAACACAGGTGAACCAGAGGACAAGAACAGGAAGCGCAATGAAACGTGGTTGTGCTCCCAGAAACAAATCATCGCACTGCTGAAGCAGTCAGTGTCTACCCTAGCATGTGCTTTTGCTGTCTTGAAGTCCTGCTTGAAGTCCTTGCTATTCACTGATAATCTTGTACCAATTCCTAGGACAAACTTCTCACTGACAGCTGTTCAGATGGCTTATTTTGAGTGAGACTGGGCTCATTATTCTTTTCTCTCTCACTGTGCTTTTTTCAGGCATATAGTTTACATTTTTTGTTTGTAGAATGTGACAACACATTCAAGCGGAGTGTTACATCAGCAGCTCCCTGCACCACATCATGATCTGCTCATTAGCTGTCTCCCAAGTAGAACCTGTGGTGTTTGTGCCTGGTAAGGTGTTAAATTACATATGTCCAACAAAGTAGAGGACCTGTCTCCTTCCTGCTCTCCTTCAACACCCTAGGACAATATTCCCACAGTCAGGAGACACAGAGCAACTCCTTCTATTGAAGAGAGGAAGCTAATTGCCTGATGTTCTCTACCTTTATACTTAACGTTTCTTTCCCTCACTTGGTGCAATGCAGACAGTTAAAATGCAAAGCAAAAGACTACTCTTTTTCCCAGCCTTAGAGATGAGGTCATACCACAACGAAATTTCAGAGCTCGAGCTTCATTTGAAGACCTGTGTCATCTCAAAATTTCTCCACAGGGTGGTGGGGGGCAACTGTGAAAAGAAAGAATCTCTTTGTGAAGGTGAAATTCACTCTCAAAGATAAGCAAAAATGGAGATAAGTAAATCGGGGCTATTCTAAATCCAGCAGAAATTCTCTAATTTTGTGAAACTCCTCCTACTTTGTCAATTGGTGGCAATTGGTTGTCTGAAGTAGTCTTCCCTGAAGAGGTCCCGATTTCAAATGAAGGAAGCTGTAGCTCTTAAAATTGCTATTATTTCATCATTTCATTTCCTTGCTTCTTCTTCCACTATCCCCCCCAGCCTTTTTTTTTTTTTTTGATTTTTTTTTGAATGAGCTAATCAAACCAATACAGCTTCTGCAATGTAGAACATACGGTCCTGCTGAGCACACGGAGCCATACAAGAACTTGCCTCGGGCTACTCAGTGCACAGACATTACTCGCCCCACTTCTCTCTCCACGTGGTCACCCTCCTGGTCACTAGAGCCAGCCAGGTGCAGTGGGGTGTTTGTTCCACTCGAGGGAGCTCATGCTTTTGAGTAGCTGAAGTGAAACCCTAGTAGCATTTTAGGCAAGAAACCTGCAGGTGATGAACCCTCTCTGATGGGAGACTGTGGAAAGTATCCAAACCTTGGAGAGAGTCCTTTCCTTTGGCCACTGCAGGGGTTATTCGAGTACCATGGGAATGGTACTGTTGCTGGGAGCAACAAGAACTGCCGGAGTGCGGTGTCTCTGCACATGTCGGAGATGAGAAGGTACCTGTGCACACCTGCCTAGTGCACTGCCAGGGTCTGTGCAGCTCCCAGGGATGTGAGAGCAGTTTGAAGACTGGCCCTTTTTTGTCCATGGCATCCAGGACTCCTGCCACTGGTCTCAGCGATCGGCTGTGGCCAAGGTACTCAGCGACTCCAGCAATGTCTTTCTCCCCAAAGTGCTCAGGGCCTGAGGGCTCTAGGATCAAGGCATGGAGTAGAATGCCTTTGGTGATGGGATGTTTTCCCACTATGGAACAGACTAATAATGCTAATAAGACCAGAGAAAAGTGAAAAAAAAAAAAAAGGGCTTCAGCAATGACGCTTACTTTTCCTATTACTTTAATTGACAACACTGGACTTTACTGTGTCCTTTGATGTGACTGAGCATCTTAGGGCAAAAGAGAAGTTTCCATTTTTCCAAGGAATCACTCATTTAACAAAGTTGACTGTAGCAAGGGTAATGACTAAGGGCATCATTTCACTCCTAAGAAAAAAAAAAAAACCAACAAAAATCCTTTATCTCACACATCCATGCCTCACAATATCAAGATAAAGTATGGTCTATGCAAATGATTAAAAAGCATCCAAATGTTTGCCAATGTAAAGGTGAAGGATTCAGCTGGAAATTAGTTGCTCCTCGTATTTTCAGTCAGAAGAGGCTCCCAGGAGTGCAGATGCCTTTGGAGGCGGCTGAAGAGCTAGATCCATCACTGGCCTCATTAGAGACAGTTAAACCTGATTCATCCTGTCTCCAGCCACTCCCTGACTTGTCTCCCTGAAAACCAGTGCACACCAAGGCGTTCCCCAGCCAGGGTCAGGTGTCAGAGACGCATCTGCATAAGATTCAGCTTCTTCAGTGAGCTGGTGTGAGTCAGAGTGTTTGGGAACCGCTCCAAGCTATTGGAAAAAAACAACTCCCAAATTAGCTGGGGTGGCTCCCAAGTGAATCCACCTCCGTGGGGAACGAGGTGATCTAATGAAAGCGTGCGGTCAGAAATCAAAAGAGCCTGGAAAGCATTCCAAGCTGCATAATAAGATTTCACATTTCGTATCTTCAAAGCATTAAGTGAACATTATCTAATTAATCCTCACAACACTCCTCAGAGATATTATCCCTATTTTACAGACAGAGAAACCAAGGCACAGAGTTAAGTCACTTGCCTCGGGCCAGAGAAGGGAGTGTCAGAGCTGGGATTAGAGTCCAAGAGTTCCTGGCGCCCAACTTTTTCCTCAGACTACTGGGTCATGTGTCTTCGCTGCAGGGAAGATAATAATGAGTCCATAATTACCCATACAAATTCCCAGTGACCAGGCTAACCCGTCTGTATAAAGCTATTTGTAATTTCAATAAACACGCCCACGGCTGAGCTGCCTCCATGAACACCGGTACGCTCTCAGCAGTAGGGAGGCAGGCCTTCAAATAAATGCTATTATTTTTCAGAGAGAATCTAAACTCTAAGCAGTTCCAGACACTGGTAAAGATCATCTTCCCACTTGTAAATCCCCAATGTCCTTCCACAGATGGTATGAGCGTTGTGGGAGCTGTGGTAAGATATAAGCAAGGCAAAGTGTGTGGAGAGAGAACAGGGAGGAAAAAATTGGACAAGCCTTCATGCCTTTCACCAACTCTGACACAGAAACAGAAACTTTATACCCAGTACAGTCTGGGAACCATTCCTCTTCATCAAAGATGAGGTTGTTTGGTCAAATGCATGTGTGTTTGTGTGGCTGTAAGGAAGCCTTTACATGTGAGAATCTAAATCCCCCATTTACTAAAATGTTTCGAACCTACTGGCCAAATTCAACCACATTTCACAAACGGGTTGAAATCTGACAAATACTTAAATCCTACAAGTGCTATAAAATTTGCAGCTGGGAAGAGGAGACAAATTAGTATGTTGCCTTATTAGACTGCAGAGATTTTTCAGAAAATGAGAAATCTGGCTTTATTAATTCTGTTGCTCACAGGGCTGTTAGCCATGTGGCTAACAAAACGGGGAGAGCAGCTAACTAGAAAAAACAGGTATGAGCTAGACCTGATGTCAGATGTGCTGTTTTCCACTGAATTTTGGCCTCCAAAGGCTGCTGTCCAGCAAGCAAAGGCAGAAAGAAACATCAGTAAGAGTGGGCACAAACTTTCCTTAGGTGTAAAGAAAAGATGGTTTGATCCTCTAAGCAACCAAGCCTCAAGGGCTCTTGGTGCCTAGATCCCTTGTCCATACAGCCTTTTCCACATCAGTCTGCTGCCATCTCAGCAGTAATGTCTTTCCAAAACCTCTATCATCCCTGCTCAGACTCTACTGTTATTATTATGCCAGAGAAGAAAGTACCATGAATTGCTCGTGTGGATGTTATGCATTAATGTGAAAAGTAGCAGAAACTATTTGGTTGAGACTTGTGTCTATCCCAGCTCTTCTCTGACTCTCAGTATTTCAAACCAGGCCAGACAGCAAAGTCTTGCTCTAGATAAATGCAGTTTTACTGCATGGAAGCTGTCCCATGCTGGCCAGTGCTGTGTCCTCAAACCCGTGCTGTCATGGATGTTGCTCCTCCTCCTTCAGAGAGTGTGGCAAGAGAGAGAAGCAGATCTGTGCAGCCACTGCATCCTTCCAGTTGCCTGCAACACACCCTGCCTCACCGCCACGCATACCACTGGCACTCAAGATTTGCATCCTTCCACCAAACACCACACTAGAGTGTCTACCAGATAATCCGAGGTCCTTTTGCTCTGAAAACACATTCCAACACAGTCTGGGGCTCTGGTGGATCACAAGGGGTAGTGGGAGAAGCAAGAGGCCTTAGGAAGCGTGAGGATACCCTGGTAGACATCTCCAGAAGAGAAGGGAAGAGAAGGAGAAGGCACAAAAGAGGAAGGATGAAGAAGGGGCAACAGTAACGAGGTTTGCTCCAAATCAGATCAGACCTTCTGCTTTCTGGCAGGGTCAGAGGCTGGGTGTCCAAGACCTGGCCTCAGAGCAGCCTGGTGCCAGATCCAGGATCCACCTTCAGTCCTTGTGTTCAGCACCAGCAGCTGCAGGCAGGCGGCAGGGAGAGGCAAGGGAGTGCCTTTTCGTGGAGGAAAGGAAAACAAAGAGACATTGCTTTGATTTTTTTAAAAAGAGTGTGTCTGGCAGGCCCAAGGTGCCAGCATGCAGTGGAGGTAGATGAGCAGCTGGGTTACAACCATATAAGAAAATAGAAGCAATTATTTCTAAGCCAAGAGATGCACAGTAAAGCAGACTGCCTTGTAACAGAAGAGGGGCAGCCCAGCGTTTAAGATTTCTCAAACTCGATTGAAACGTTCTTTTGTCCCAGGTTTGTGGGGCACCCAGGTGAGGAGTCCAGTGGTAATGGCTGTTTTCAGACTAAAGAGAAGAGGTTTCTGCTGAGGGATAAGTGCTTTGGGCAGACAGCTGCTTCAGTTCAGCACTGAACTGACGGACATTGCTCTTCAGAAAACCAGGCTTTCTTTATTATTATTATTATTATTCCTTTTATTGTTATAACTGTTTTTATTTGAATAACCAGAATTATCATTGAAAGAATTAAAGCCACATGTGTTTACTGAAATATTTTGACGTGATTTTTTAAAATAATTACAGTACATGTATACACACATGTTGCAAATCCTCATACTTATGAGCAGATTTACTCTTATGAGGAATCAAATTGCTTTTGCTGATTTTTTTTAATCCAATGACCAAGTGCTGCTGTTGGAGAACTTGCATAATCAGGATATCAAGACATAGAATTTTTTTCACTATAATTGTTTCCTGAAGTTCAAAATATCTTTTTTTTGGCTCATCTCCTACTGAGCTATAATAATAAATACATGTAAAGTAAATACGTGCATGTCTCTCCACACAACTGCAAACTTTTGTTTTAAAGAAGACTGGTAATAAATTCTGTCAGCCAAGAACTACGTTATTCCAGGAATAACTGTAAATAGGAAACTTTTTTTTCCATGAATGGTAGGGTTTAATCACTTAAAAGTATAGTGTGAGATGGCTTGTTGGAGGCTTATTAGAGCTGTAAGCATGTTAGGCAGATTTATTAAAAAACATCTGCATGAAGAGAAAAACAGCAGACAGCAAAAAAAAAAAAAAGTAAGAAATTAAAACTTGTGGCTTCCACACATCCAATTTATTATCTAGTAGCTGCTGAATCCAGGACTGGCAAAGATCTGGCATCAATAAGCTAAACAGAGCATGGGGCAGATCTCTGGGATCTGGGCATACTGTCTTGAGTTATGTATTTTTCTCTCCATTGCCATGTTTTCTGAAATGCCTTCTTCCTTTTGTCACACAGGAGGTGACTTTCACTAAACAATGTATCCACTGTGACACCTATTTCATATTGACTGTGCTCTAGGATTTTTCATTTGTTTTGGTCAACATGCTCAAGACAGATTTTAGACATGAAGAGATCCTGGGCAGCAAAAGAAGACTAAAATGTTTGCTTGTAATATTGTGCAGTAACAGGGAAATACATGTGGAGTCGATCACCCAAAATCCAGATGCAGCTACTGTTTGGCATCTGCTTCTGCTGTTTCTCATTTTGTTTTTCCTGAAGTCAAGTTGCTGTACCTTTGCTGTTCACAGCTACCAGGTGCTTGGTTACATTCAGGGAATCCATTAGGATGAGAACTTCTATGCCAAATAACATGAAAGGATTTAAAAGAAAAGAAATCCAACCTCCCAGCCTCCTAAGCTGCAGCCAGGAGTGGGTCTGATCGCTGGGTAGTGGCATTCTGCAAGGAACCCAGCTGGTGCCAGACGACTCCTGAGCCTCTTCACCATTTCAAAGCAGGGGAATGAGACTCTCCTGTAAAAGACTAGCAGGAGAAAAAATACCAGAGAGCTCTAACTGAAGGAGAAGGGTAAAGGATTGTAGTTCCAATTGCTAAAGAAAGGACTTGCAGCCATAGATGGAAGCTATTCTTCCTATTCTGTTGAAAGTAAAACTACAACTGAAGATTGAAAATAAAATACTTTGTGAAATGCCATTTCTAACCAGGACCAATAGTGTTTGAAAGCAGGAAGTACAAGCAAAAGGTCATGGATACATGGATTTTCCTATATGCTGGATTTTCCTCTATGCTGGATTTTCCTATATGCTAGATTTTCAATTTCAAAGCCATTTTATAAAAATATTCTTCAGCTAACACTGGATTTATACCAACTAGCACTGGTATTTTTCAGCTAAAACTGGATGCATGAGCATCCACATCCAGAAACTGGATTGATAATGAGCTTCCAAATAGATATGCTCCCATCATTTCAAAATACTTACTCTTTACAATACCAAAAACTTGACAGGAAACAGGTCTCTAATGGAAGCCCCTTGAACTCCAAAGAAGCTGAGTGAGCAAATGCCATTGAAACATGAAACTCAGTTGCTTTTGAATATGGGATGATTCTCGAAGTTTAAAAGCTCAGCAACAAGGTCAAGTTGCCGAGCTTCAATGGAGCTGTGTGTCCTCTCAAAACGTCAGATAATGCAACCAGGCTTAGCCAACATGAAAGAGGGTTAGACAGAATGAAATTACTTCGCATTTTCCATGGCCTAGTCTGCACATAACCGTTGACAATCACTGCCTCAGCTGACATGGTAGTTCCATAAGCTGTAGTAACATGATTGCACCAAAGCCACAGCTGGTGTTTGTGTATCTGATCCAAAGCCTGTAAGGAGTCAGTAGTAGCTCTTCTTTCAGTCACAAATCTCACAAAATAGTTCACCAAATAGTTTTGCTCTCCAGTAGAAATTTTGCTTCTAGCAGTCAATTTACCCAAATACATCCTTCAACACATATGAAGTCTCCCTTCCTCTTGCCATTCCACAGGGAATTTCATGGGCAATTGCTTCTTCCCTGAATCTTCAACCAAGAACTCATATAAAGATTTATTCCTGAGTAAACATCTGAAAGCTTCACCAGTTGTGACTAAATATTTATGTTCATGCCTACATAATAAAAAATTGCATCTAATATAAAAGAAGGAGGTAGAGACAAATAAAGGAAGTCCAGTGACAAAGAAAAGTGACGAAAACAGTGGATCACTTCAAAGGTTAGGCAGATGGTTCCGGATTTGTCAGCTGCATTCCAGCTCAAATCGTAAGACTGTAACTTCATTGTTAACATTGCTAAATGTGATTTTGCGCAGTCTTAGGAGAGGTATTCCGTACAGTGCATCTTTCGTAATTAAAAAGAAAATGATTGTCTCTTTTCCAAGTTAAATAAACCTTGCTTATTTCGAGAGGGAGTAAGTGCAGTGAACTGGTCTGAGAGACTTTTGAAACTTTAGCTTCAGAGGAGTCTGAAAGTCTGCGCTGGGGACAAAGGATTCATCTGCAGCATCATATAAAAGGCCCTGGCACAGAGAGCTGTCAGGATACTGGCTGTGAGCGCTTGGGGCATGT
This sequence comes from Tinamus guttatus, assembly GCF_000705375.1. Next base: position 40,553 of record NW_010583187.1, read on the forward strand.
TGAGAGTCTGAACACAATAGACCTGACCCAGCATCGTGGAGCCAGAGAGCTCAGTAAATGCAGCATCAAATCACAACAGAAAAGAGAAGAAATGATCAAAGGCAGCAGGGAGCTTTACCCACCTGCTGCTGGCCTGGCACACCACTACCTGCTCAGACCATGTGCTGGCCCACAAGAGCTTTCTGACTGTGGCTAATATGGTCCAAGAAGTCCTTCTGAGAGGCATGATTACTGCGAGGTGGGCACCAGATTAATCAACCTCCATTTGAAGGAAGGTTGGGTTTATAGACAGATGAGATTATATTTGAATCTCATTTGGCAGCTACTGAGAGAGGGTCTTTGTAAATGCTGGCCTTCATATTTCTCCAAAATGAGTAGCACTAAAGTTAATGGTTGTTCTTCATCTATTCTCTTTGAAGGTCTCTGCTGCGCCATTACTGTAGAACATAGTGCCTTCTCTATGTTGACTGTGATTCAGAAGAAAACTGCTCTAAGCAAACACTTTTGTTGCTGAGAGCTCTTGCAATCGCAAAGATGAATCTTAAATGCAGTGTTTCTGGTGATGTGCTTGATGCTCCTTCTTTCATCTACTGGCCTGCAGCAATAAAATCAGTAATTGTGGCCACGCACACAGTAAGTGTGGCAGGTTCACAATGCCAAATGTTGCTGTATTGTTTGCAGCAAGCAGCAAGGTTTGTGGCTGGATTCAGGCTATGTCCCTGGCACATTCCACTGCTGACTCCACTGGCAGGTCTTCAGAGACAGCCTCTGGGGTTGTTTTGGACTCAGGCAATTGCTGGTTTGGCCGCTCTCTCATGTCTTCTTGGACATGGCTCCCCTTTGTCTTTCTCTCCATGACATGTATTCCCTCTGGAACAATTAGGACCTTCACAAGCTCTTTGTTTCTAACTCTGGGCAGTGTAACACCAAGTATATTTATGTTAATTGTGTATTGAAAGTACATTTGGATGGCTTGACTTTCCCTCAGTAGGGCTTTTAAGAAGATAGTTGTCATTGCCAGGAGTAACACTGAGGGTGGGAGAGCTGGGAACCTAAAAAAATCTGCCGCCCTTTGCTTCACCTTCTGCCCTAGACTTTGGTGGCATTGGGTTTTGATGACTAGAGGGTTTTCAGCTTTCCTTTTTCTACTTTAAAGTGTCATCTCTGCTTTAAAACTTCATGGTTCCCACCCAAGCAGACATATTTGTTGCAAGCTTGGGTGATGTGCTGTCCAAATACACCTTCCTTCATATGATAGGTACAACAGAAATATTGTGACCTCCCTCTTGGAGAGCCTTTCTCAAGGCTGAGACTGTGGGGACAGTGTGACACTGAAAATGAGGCTTAGAATTGAAAATCAGCTCAGGTGTCTCTAGATAGTAATGAACAGATTTGGGTTTCATACAGAAATGGTCACCAGTGGACGGACAATTATGTTGTCCATTATGTTCAAAATCCTGATTCAAGACCCTGCTGCACTGTAGACTCTTTGTGTAAGGGCATTGCCTAATGGTGTGGCTATGTTGCTAATACATGTGTTCATGTGTGCTCGTATGTGTTCTCTTGCACTGAAATGTAAGGGCTCACATGGAAAGCTACAGTTCCATAGTTAGGTAGTGCACTTGTCCATGAAGATAAGACTTAAGCCCTTGTTGTGCCCCAGTCTCACACTTGGAAATAAAACTTCGTCCCTTCCAGGGAGGTTAGGGGAGGAAATACTCTGAAGAGGGCTGATACCGTGGTCTGATAGACCAAGATGTATTCTGAGTGGGAAAGTCTTGCACATGACTTTTAAAGAATGTGAGTTACCATGCCCAAAAGTTCAAGCAACCTTCCCAAAATAATCCACCCAGATTCTGTCACCAACCCCTTCAACAAAGAACACCTTTTGAACTAGCTGGGAAACTTTAATCCAGGGAAACTTTCAGGCCTCTCCCAGTCCCCGGTGATGCTAATTATTAGCATATTTATTTCATTAATTATTAGCATTCATTTCATTAACAAAACAAACACTGATGTTCTGTTTCATTTTAAGCTTGCTATCTGACAATGGCAACAGAAAGCTAAGCATGATCTGCAATACCCTCCAGGAAACAAGGTAATTGCTTGGGTTTCTGCCTACACTGAACTCCCAGCTTCTGTTGTAGTACCAGGGAGAGAGATGGTGCAAAGTTCCGTTAAACCTGAGCATTTGAGCTGTAAGTGTATCCTGAAAGCATCTAAGGGACTAGGAAGACTTCTTAAGGGGCTCAGATCATCTGTCTTTTGAGCTCTTCTAAGCAGAGCTCTGCAGGCAGAAGCAAAACCATCTGCACTCCAACATGTGTTTCTTGAGGGACCTAATGGCTTGAGGCAGGATGGGATGAAGGGGACACACTAAGACCTAGGCTTAACTCAAAACAGGAGCAGAGGACTTTGCCTCTGTGCCTGTCACACTTCCTGCACAACCCTAAGTGCTAGAAGAGAGGCATAAAAAGGCCTAGCACCATGATGACCCTTCACACACTGGGATTTGGGACTTTACCATCTCAAAAATGCAGTTGGCATCTATCACAAAGTTACAAGGATATTAAAATTTATCTTTCAGTTTAGATTAATTTCTCAAACTTTATTCGATCCTATGGAAAAAAAAAAAAGGAGGCACCCAATAGGTCTCAAAAGACTTGTTTAAAAAAATAAATGACAGTGTTTGCATGCTGCTGGATTTATGACTGAGAAGGCAACACACAAGCACTCTCCTGAACTTTGATAGCTAGCACTTCTGTGATGTGTGAATGAAGTCCAGCAGGCCCAGGACCATGTTAATCTCATGGTTTTGATCTCTGTCAGTAATGAGATGCCAGCAGCCTGTACTTCAAAGCCTGCACTGATACTGATAATCTTGTGAAAGGCTCACTGAATTTCCAGTCAGCTTGTACTAGGGATTATAGTGACAACAGAAGGAGATGATGGAAGAGGAGGTGCTTGTTTGATGCTCACTCCTTCAGTTTCTTCTTAATATTCCTTTTGTTTTTCCTTTACAAGAGGTGGAATGGTTCTCCCACCACCATCACACAGCATGGTAGGATTAATTGTCAGACTAAGTCTGCACGCTAAAGGGCAGACGGAGCAGCCAGGATGCTTGTCTGCCCAAGGCATCCATGCAAATACTGTCATTCAGTGCTGAAGTGACAGATGAAATATACAGCTGAAATGGGCAGGGACTGTGTATAAACTGCAGAGGCAGTTAAATATTGCACTCCAGCCTTCTGAGGTTATTTCTTTCTTGAAACAGTTGTGAGGTAGTAGGGGAGAGGGCAAAGATGGCAAGAGACCACAGGCCTTGAAAAGCATGTTATAAAGCAAAGTGAGCATTAGCTTCACATATGCAATTATGGGTATATGGACATTTATGTTGAAAGTATGTAATTTTCAAGGCGTGTCTGACCAGGAAACAGAACTGAAATATTTTTGTGATGAACCCTATTGATCTAAGAAAAACTGTGTCAAAGAATTATTATAAATATGTATCTTTCTTGTTTTTCCAGAAAGAATATTTATAGAAACTAGAGCAAGAACTAGACTGTAAATTCAATTGGACTAAAAAGAGTTTAATATTTGGGACCACTGCAACAACCATGTTGTCCTCAGAATTTTTTCTGATGTCTGCTCAAATGTATATTTAAGTATATGTAATTAAACATACCTTTTTCCAGGCTTAAAAGGGAAGGATACAATATTAGGTCTGTATTACTGTTGTCTTACAACGATGGCAACTTTAACTGTAATATGCAGTGAGAAATCAGAGAGATAGAAAGAGCAAAAAGGTGACCACACTGGGCAAATTCCATCACCCTCGTGTACACTGCGTAAATGCCACATCAGGACATTAAGCAGGGATGCAACCTCTGTTTGGATTATGGAGTGGCAGATTAAAGACTCCTCAGGGGAAACTCAGCCTTGGCCTCACTAGAGAGCAACTTGCAGGGTTTATTCCAAAATCTCACAATGGAAATACCACTCTGTATCAATGACCATCACATGCTTAGACACAGCTTCTCTACAAAGGCAGCAGAGGCCAACTCTTTCACAATTCTGCTGAAATGAGGGAACTGAAATGAGAAACTAAGAGAATTAAATCTCATAGGCACTGTGGAGACCAGTGGATGGCAGACACGATGTTGTGAAAAATGACAAAAGTAGGATCTGAGACTTAAGAAAAGGTTAAGGTTTACTGGTCTAAATTACCAGGTGAAAGAATTTGTTTAAGAAAGCATAATTCAGAAAGCTGAAGCTTTGTCCAAATGGGATCACACACCCTCATAGACTAAATGTAAAATTACAATTAGTAACTAATAAAAGGGCCTAAGCAGTAACTGCCAAATGGAGTCAAAGCCATTTCTAAACACTTCTTCCAATACATCCAGATCAAAAAACCTACTAGAAGCCTGTGGGTCTAAAAGCAATGCTTTGAGAGGACAACACCACTGCAGAGAAGCTAAAAGTCAGTTATGTCTCCCTGCATTTGCTTCTAGTGGAAATTGGAAATTCTCCCACAGAAACCCTACTTGAGAGAGGACTCAGCCAACCTGTCTCTGAAATTGGAGGCATGTCTGCCTGGAAAAAAACTATGGCACGAATAGAGAAAATGGGTTCTACTAGACGGCCAGGAGCAAATGGGAAGAGAGAGAAGTTGAACTAAGGATGGCAAGACTGAAACACTAAGGTAGTGTGTAACTTGCTTAAGATGTTCTTGGTATGTTCGGAAACAAACGTATTACCAATAATTAAATATGTCTTGGGAGGATCTAGGGTCTTAAGTCTGAGGTCTGTGCCATCCAACCAAAAAAAAAAAAAAAAAAGGAAGCCATACTGAAAAATCACATTAGTGAACATCAGAAAACATATGATCTGAATAGATACAATCTACTTAGGAGGAGTCAGCTTCTGGAAATCATGCCTTTGCGGTCTCTTGAAACTCTTTAAAGCTATTACAATCCTGTGGGGGAAAAAGAAAAGGTTTTTTTTGTTTGTTTTTTGTTTATTTGTTTTTGCTAAAGTATCTTGGGATTTTGCTAAAGTATCATGACTGAGGAAAACTAAGATGGAAGGGCATGGAACTGTCCTGGCATTGACAGTTGGCTAAAAAGTAGGAGAAGGAACAGAATAAATGGTCAATTAATTTAGAGTAGGAAAGATAGTGAAGGAAATATCAGGGACCTGGCACTGAGTTCTGCACTGTTCAAAATGCGTAAAAGTAACACAGAAAAGGTCATGAACAACGAATGACAAAGTTCACAGTGATGCAAAATCACTTAAAATAGTGAGGGCAGATTGTGATAAACTGCAAAAGGATCTTATGAGACTGACTGCAGTATCAGAAAAAATATAACATATCTAAAGGTAAAGCAGTAACACATGGTGAAAAACAGACCTTGCTTCACATGTAAAATGTTAGTCCTTGAGTTCATTTCCTATTCAGGAGCAAGATGTGGGTTAGGATAGATAATTTCATTAAGTTACAGTTGCAGTGCTCAGTTATACTCAAAAATGAGCAAGCAAGCAAAAAAAACAAGCAAAAGAATTATTATAAAAATTAAAATACTAATAAAAATAAAATAATAAAATATAAAAAGAAAAGGAATTATTGGAAGGGAATTGAAAGAAGGCAGAAAAAAACACCATGCCCTTGTAACATTTCATGTATGCCTCAGGTATTGTGCACAGCCCTGGTCCATTCATTTTAAAAGCAATACATGAGAACTACATGAGAATACATGATAACAGCATTCAGGTAAGCAAAGGTTTAGGCCAGCTTCCATTTGAGAATCAACTGAATGAGGCAGAAGTCTTCAGCATGCAAAATAGGGTTAGAGGGTTGTAAGAGAGGTCTAGAAAATCATGAGTGGCATGGAAAAGGATTAACTCTTCACTCTGTCATCTCAAATGAAAACAAAAGACAACTAAATGAAGCTGGTAGTCAGATTTTTTTTTTTTAAAAAAAAGCAAAAGTCATCAGATTGCAGATTTCTGGAACTCCTTGCCAAAAAATGTAAAGGAGAAAAGGAGTTTTCACAGCTTCAAGGGGAGAGTGGATAAGACTTTGAAAAGAAATTCAGTGCAAATTACTTGATACACAGTAGGTTTGGAAAATCTTCTGACAGTAGTCAGGCTAAGAGAGTATTGTATGAAATGTCATATATTCTTGCTTCACTCTTATCTGTTCCTAGCCCTCTGTTAGGGCGGCTGTTGAGACAAAATACTGGTCTAGATGGACACAATGTGACCTTGGACACAGTGTGGCCTAGCATGGCCAACCCTAACACTGGATTCTGCCAAGCTAATGCTTGTTCTCCCCCAGTAAGAGTTTAACACTTCTGCTGAGATGCCTATTCCTCATGTAATTTAACCTTTGGTATCCCTAAATCTAAAAACACTTCAAAAATAAGCTATTACTCTGACTCTTTTACAGGGGAGACAGTGAGACAAAGAGCCATCTCAAAGTCATACTGTGACTGAATGGGGAAGATAACGCGGTGCTTCTGTCTTATTCTTATCCTGTCCCACAGACTGGGCTGCCTGCCCCTGAACCCCTTATCTCATCAGTCCTTAGGACTTCATGGGGAGAAAAAAGACCACCAGCAGGATTAACACCTAAGGGGCTCCAGGAAGGTCTACAAAAACTAGTGACAAGGTGGCAATGAGTCCATGGTGACTCCACGAGGGAATGACTATACAGAGCTGACACAGAGCAGCTGGGTTACTGCATCTGTCTTAAACTACATAGTTGTGGCAAAGCTAATGTTTAAGACATGGCATGTCTGGAGCTGTACCTCACAAACCAACCAGGGATTTTAAAACAATGGTATGAGATAATTGCTGCTCATGAAGCCATATGTGAGGGAATGGAACAAAGACTGGATGCATCCAGTAATTATGAGAGACAGAAAGGCATATACATTCCCAGAGAAACTGAAGGCCTGCTCTGAAAGTCCGCAAAGGGGACTCAGACTGGCTTAGCTAGGAAGCAAGGAGAGGCTGACTGGTTGGAAATAAAGCTGCATGGAGCAAGCAGTGAGAGTACATTTCACATCTGAGAAGGATTACAAGGGACAATTGCTAGTTCTGCAGTGCAGAGAATAGAGACACTTGCAGGCCGCCTGTTTCACAGTAAGGGTCGAACACAATGAAGGAGGCAAAGAGCTCTATGATGGCAGAGCTTTTGAGACAATTAACTTTTATGTTGATGCCTTAATAAACACCCTGGTGAGATTAGCTGCAGGAGATAAAGTGGGAGAGAGAGAAAAGGGAGAGAGAGAAATAGGGAGTGTGTAGGACCGGAAGGCTCAGAAAAAGGTCAAGCCCAAAAAATAAGGACTGCAGAGAAGATAGAGCCAGCTAGAAACATGCAAAAGAAACAAACAGAAAAGAAATCAACAGGCACCAGGAAATTGTGAGATGAGCTACAATGTTTGCAGTAATCATGAGAATGGAGGCAAAAATGAGACATACAGTGATCGCAGTGATATGTTATGGACACATCTGCCATATCTCATAGGCATAGATGCTAATACCTAGCTATATATTAGCTCACAGGTCTGCCTGCATGTCAAACTTGTCTTGTATGAAAGCTTCAATGACAAATAGCAGAACCAGGCCTTCCCAGTGCTGCAGATCCCTGCCCTAGCTGGCTCCCCTTGCTTGCACATGCACAAACACAGCCCCATGGTCTCCAAGGGCATCTGAATTCTCAAAGATGGTGCAAATCCCAGCTAAAGAATTGTGATAGGTTCAGCCACTGCGCTCTCCTTGAGATCTGACTTTGCCTCGATGCCCCAGGAGCAGCCCAAACCTCCTCCCTAAAGGCACAGATGGTGGAATGGCAAGAAATCTGGAGAAAAATGTTTTTCTGAGTTGGGCTGTCTCACAAACAGCACACCATAGCTGTGCTGTCACTACTGAGGCAAATACCAGAGGAATGCTGAGGTTCATACTCTGTGATTAGGCAGAGACCTTAATTTATGCTTGCCTATATGTGAACTATGTCTGCCACTCGAGAGCGAGCCTACAAGCTTTTGTATGGGGAGCAAAAAAGAAGCAGATGCCATCAAAGCAATGTACTGACTTGATTCATTAAACCCAGCAGCTGCCACAAAGAAAGTTTCCTGTGAGACCAGTAGTCAAACAGCGTCCCCTTTCAAACAGGCTTGATAGAAAGCGGAGATAAATCCTTGCTTTGAACGTGTTGCGAACCATGGTGTGGTGAGCGTGTGAGGCTCCACACGGAGGGGCGGCGGGAGCAGGAGGGAGTACAGCAGCTTCGCAAAGTGAGGAAACCTGCGGGGTTTCACATTCCTCATTTCTCTGAGTGCCGTGCTGCGAGCACTTAGCCGCTTCGGCCAAAGGGACGTGGCTTCCTCCATCTCCTTCTGCCATCTGATCACCGAGATAAGGATGAGGAGTGCAACTCAGTGCTCACGGGCTGCAGATGCAGCACTTCCTGCCTTCATCCATGCGGGAGCTATAGTGTGGGGGACAAGGTGCCCTTTTATTCTCACCAGAAAATAAAATAGACTAAATAGAAAAAAAAAACTCAGAACTGCTCTTGGAGTTTCCTGGAGGCAATGGTTGGTGATATCCTACCTTCACAGGAACTAACGTTCCTCTTGCAAAAGAGAAAATTCAAGCTAAAATAGTAACGCATGGCACACAACAATCTTTAACCCAAATTATTTAATATGTAAACAATTAAAACTAGTCATCAAAACTACTGGCCTCTTCCTGGTCTGGCAATGACCATGAATCCTGATTGTTTAAATAAATTGTGTGATTTTTTCCTCTGTGAGGTAGTTAAAAGTTTCTAAGCTCAGAAAGGCAAGAAAGGTAGTGAGCTAAATGAATGTCTCTTTCTTCAGAAGACATCAAAGAAGAATTTTTATAGCACATAGTAAAAGGAGGATTTATTTGTATAGTGTAACATATTATTATATTCTATTAAATATACTTTCCAAATGTATATTTCCAGCCTGTTCGTGTGCTTCTACAAGGCACCTATTTATATCAATTTATACACCTCCAGAATCCTAAAATGCTGCTATTCTTACTTCAAAGACTTTGCTGAGCATGAGCTAGAGATTTTCATTAGGCATTTTACATCCCCTAGATTTTATTGCTTTTAAGTATCTTCAGAACACAGAGCAAATCTCAGTGAGCTTTTATTTTGTTAAAGCAAGCACCTGCAAGATAAACACAGAATTACTTTCCTAGGAGACAGGCTTATCATAATTTCAGCCACAGGGAATCTGTGTTTTATCTCATCTGACGCAGTATCCACATTTTAGTCTTAATTCACACTTCATTTCTAATAGCACGTAAGGCACCTTGAATGACTACTGGAAATCTTTTCTAACAGGCTGTACATTTTAGAATGAAATGCTTTGACTGAAATCAATGTGTTCTGGCTTCTGTAAAGGTTTTACTCCTTGTTTCCAACTACTATATACTTGGAAGCACTCCCAAGTGCTTCTGACTTTACAGCAGCTGTAGAAAGTACAAGTTCCACTGCAAGTTGTCCAGTCATAAAACCAGCCAAAAAATCTCAGTGGTCCTCATCCTCCCCTGTGTCATTTGCCTGGCATGCCAACCTATCTTACTGCTTGACAGGGCTCCGGTGACAACAACGGTCTCCTGAGTCTTCTGCTGCACACTGAGAGTAGCTCGTGGCAGGATGCCCAGGTGTTAGCCAAAGGCCCATGCCTAGCATGGGCAAGAATCTCTCTCTCAGTTGCTGCATGGAAGAAGTACATTCAAGCAGTCTTGAATTTCATCTGTCTATGGATGAGGAGGAGATACTTCTAAAGGATAAGTACACTTATGTGGCATTTTTCACTCTCAGCTACAGACATTATTAAGTCCTTGTGTCTCTGTAGTCTTATCACTGTTTTGTGGGTGAAGGAATAATAAAGGAAAAATTCCATTCTTTGCTCTGGATCTGAGGAGATCATAGAATCATAGAATCATTATATTTGGAAAAGACCTTCAAGATCATCGAGTCCAGACATAAGCCCTTCAACACCATGCCTGCTAAAACCATGCCCCTAAGTGCCTCAGCTACAAGTTTGTTGAACACTGCTAGGGATAGGTGATTCCACCACTTCCCTGGGCAGCCTGTTCCAATGCTTGACTACTTTTTCCATTTCATTTTTCCTAATATCTAGCCTGAACCCCCCACCCCGGCGCAACTTGAGACCGTTTTGTCTTGTCCTGTCGTTAATTATTTTGGAGAGGAGATCGATCCCTGCCTCACTTGAACCTCCTTTCAGGTAGTTGTGGGGAGCAATAAGGTCTCCTCTGAGTCTCCTCTTCTCTAGACTAGCTGCTCCTCATAAGGTCTGTGCTCCAGCCCATTTTACAGCTTTGTTGCCCTTCTTTGGACACACTCCAGCATCTCAATGTCTTTCTTGTAGTGAGGCACCCAAAAATAAACACAGTATTTGAGGTGTGCCAGCAGTATTGAGTACAGTGAGATGACCACTTCCCTAGGCCTGATTCCTAGATCAAGGCTACAAATGGCAGCAGCTGCTCTAACTCCCATTGCGTACTGAGACCAGGCTCTGCTGTTCTTCCTGATGGAGAAGTTGTTGCATGAGAAGCTCTGGTATTAAACGACAGCAGAACTGTCCTCATGCCAATAACGGAGGCAGTAAAAATGCACCTGTGGCACTCACTATACTGGTCAGCTCTGATGCGCGAGGAGGATGAATTCAGGGAGTACAGGACCCTCGTAAACATCATAGCTCATTTATGAACATACTTAACTACTTTTCAAGATGTTTTCCTATTTTGCATCTCCCCTTTACAACTAATGCTTCAAGATGCCAGTTTTGCAATAGAATCCTAGATTTAATAATAACAATATCAGCAATAGTATTAGTAATAATAATAATAATAAAGGCCAGAATCTCTGGAAAGGAGAATGGAAAATGTTAAAAATATTTTACAGGGAAAATACACATGGAATTTTTCTCAATTAATTTGTGAAGCTCTGCTGGCAAATCAGGGAACATCTTAGAAACTAACAGTGGAAAGCATCTGACCCATTTGGGGAAATTAAGAGAAATTTTCCTTTGAGCACTTTCATTTCCAGAAAAATAGGGGATATTTGTAGACTCAGAATACTTTTATGCCTTTCTTCTTCAATACTAAAAATCAGCCCTTTTGCAAGGAGGAAAAAAAATGAGAACAATTTATTTTTCAAATAAGCTACAAAAGATGGAATAAAATAAGGAATGCTTTTGTTCTTAGGCAAGTCTTTACCCAATACTGTTATAATTCTAAGAGTAGGAAATCTCCATCAGAAACTCAGTTATTACACCTCTTTGTCTGCTTTGAAATGTCTGCATTTTAAAAATAATCTATAGCAGCCCTTTTAAATTATGAATTTTAGTCGCTACATCATTGCCATTATACCGTTGCATGCTTCCTTCACATTCAGGGGCACAGCAGAACTCTTCACACCTTTTTCCTGCCAGATGAAAAGAGATTTCTTTTTGGCCTACTCATGAACAACATAACTCCTCGGATTCTAATCTAAAATGTCCTTGTAGTAATAGAAAGAAAGGGGTAGATTATACATTGTGCATGAAATTATAAAAAAAAAAAAAGTGGCATAAAAAGTGATTGAGTTAAGGCTTCCCTGAAAGTATGTATTTTCAACCCAGAGTTCTTTTTGCTTTTTTTCTGCTTTTTCCTGGGGTAATCTGATATGCGGTTATTAGGCCAGAATAGTTTTGCAAGCAAAGATATTTTATTTTGTTTTCTAAACTTACAGTGAGAATAATTTTTATTGATGTGATTGATGGATGTTGATAAATATTCACTGCAGACTGAATCTGTTACACATTAAGGTGAGTTTTCAACTCAGTATATAAAAAAAAGGAAGTTATAGCAAAATTTTCAGTTTGGCAACCACTTTTGAATTTTTCCTAGAGGATTTTCTGTTATAGCAAAAATAGTCTTATGGTTTATTTATACTACTAAAAAGGCCTAGTCACTTCATTAGCTTATATGTCAAAAATCCCAGGTTCATTTACTACTGATTTAGAAAGGCAGAAATTGAAAAGTAGAGATAGAACACATTTGGTCTAGGGTTGTAAATGCGCGTAATATTACCCATCACAAGTAAATGTAGCCCTCTATAATACAGGGTTCAGTCACTCACCTCCTGCTACAGCAAAGGTATGTTCCACCACAGGGTGATTTACCCTACCCTAAAATCAAGGTCTGTGTAGGGATCCTAGCTAGATGAGCCAGTTTTGTCAAGACTATATGGTGTATTTCACCTCTTTCCCCAAAAAAGTCTGGGTTTTGAATCTTTAAAATCTATCAGCACCACTAAGCCTTTGCTGTACAGTAGACTTAGTTCTGACACATAAATTCACAGGATCGGTTAACTGCATGTAGTATGCTTTAGTCTGCCCTCAGAGAGCAAAGAGTTAATGAAGCCAGTGAGATCCTGAGCTGTACCCATGGCAGGAAAAGCAGAGAACTCTATATTTTTTGGATCTATGAATGATTAGCAATACATATATCTGGCTAGACATTTTTCTCCACTCTGTTTCTAATAGGATCTTGGGACTTTTTTCCCAAGTCTGACTGAAGGACTAATTTTCAGACAGAAGTCCAGCGTGGTACTGGGCTTTATCTACTGAATGGCTTCATCAGTGGTATAGACTAAAGCTTTTTAGTTTGTGTAACCGCCATTCACCATTAAGTCTTAAAATGATTAAGGCTTTTGCAGCCTAATAGTTATATGTCTGAAGTGTTGGTATTGGATGAGTTCCTCTGTTCATGTATTTGACCCAGTGAATAGTGATGGCTCAGTGAGCTAACAGAATTTATTTGTGACATTATATAGCTCAACATGTGTTGGTAGCACATAGGGAACAATGTCCACAACTTCTGGCTTACATCTGAAAAATTCCAGTTTGAAGAATACTCTATTGACTTTCATTGAGACCTTTAATGTATTTAACAAAAACATTTTAATTTTTTTCTGGGGATAACCTATGCCTGTCATACCACATGGACATGACACAGTACACAATTACTTTCTCTCACTCTTAGTTGTTTTATTTATTTATGCATTCTGTTTGTTGTTAATTGCATTTTTTTGTTTTTTTTATTTAACAAAAAACTTATGCTTTATTTTCCATCCAGTAATGGAGAAATGTAATGTAATGTCATTGGATTAAACCTGTAGTTTAAACATGCTATTCTAGCGCAGGCAGAAATAGAAATGCTTTCCATATATGGCCCAAGTTCTAAGCGTAGGAGCAGGAAAACAAGCTGCTATGGGAAGCAGTTTTTCTGAGGTTACAGCACCAAACAAAACAATATTATAGTCAAAATATTTTTTTAGAGCAGTTAGGTAAGGATTCTGGAAGGTCTATGCTGTTCTGGATCTTCTATCTTGCCTCTAAAAATATCTATTTAGTATACTTCATTAAGTATTGCTAAACAAGCATTTATCCTGCTCTCTAGAGCTGAATTAGAAGTGGTTTCCACTGAGACATACATTTTCACATTATATTTAGAGCAGTAGTTACTGAACAGTTGGTGGTCAGATCAGAGTCTTACATATCACTGTAGAGTCCTCCTTCACAAGAGCTCTGAGGTATACTAGATGTCTTCAAGGTGATATTAATACCAGTGCTACTTGAAACCGCAAGAAATTATTGTGGTTTGCAGTTTCATTCCAAGAACTAAACTCAGTCCAGATGTATATTCCAGGTCTGCACAGTTTTTGAGCAAAATTCTTCAAAAAATGAGTTAATTCAGGGCTTTATGAAAAAAAATAAAAAGAGGACAGACCTGTCAGGTTTAGTCAAATTTCTGGTTACTCTATGAGATACACATCCTTACACAATGCATGTGTCAAAGATCTGGAAACTAATCATGCAATATTTATATGGAGAAGCAGTATCTTTCCCTTTCCTAAATAGAAAATAGCATCTTTCATTAGAACAATTGGTGTAGTTAGGAAAAGCCAGACAAGTGTGGGGCATGCAAGCTCTTCATGAAGGCAGAAACAGAGGCTGCAAATTTCAAAGCTTCTAATGGATGTGTTAAATGGTTGGACTGCGTAAGCAAAAAAGCATAAAAATAACTCCTACAAAAAGTCCTCCAAGGCAACACCATCAACACTCTGGATCCTACACACCTCTCTGAAGGTAATACACTTCACTCCATGCTTGACCTCCTGGAAACAACCACATCGCATTGGGATGAGCCCACACAAGGAAAAGATCTTCCAACAGGAGAGCTAGTCTCATAAAATAATTGCTCTAACCTTTCTATCGTGACTGTCAAGGAAAAGCTAAACTAGTGAAAGTCTACTGGATATTAATAGACATGGGTTTTGTTGGTTATTATTTAGTTCAATATGATTCCTCTTTTTGATCTGCCTTTGTTTTGTGATCTCCCATTCTCCCTGGAGATAACGATGTTGTTTCCTCCTCTTCTGCAATGGCCCACTCCCTGCTCCAAAGGAACAAACAACCTTTTCCCTAAATCACTATATCTAGTTAAGCGTGAAATGGTTGTTCCCAATTTGTACTGGAAGTTTGTTCTGCAATACAGTCATGCTCATAGTTACAAATTTGGGTATATTTCTTCTTTCAGTGGAACATGTCATGCATCTCTGTGTTGACAGAGTAGCCCTCTAATATTTTACATTTTGTAAAATGATCAGTCTATCTTGTTCTTTCCTAAACAGAAAATAGTAGTATTTATTGAATGCTTTGTCCTATATCATTATCGCTTTCAAGTAATGGTCATAAATCACTTTTTAATATCCTTTGTTTTACTAGTTGTGTTGGTGCCACCTTAACAATGTTTTCAGCTTCTCTCTTCAGTATTTTCTGCTTCAGAGCCTGCAATTTCTTCTCATTGATGTTTATTTTCAGGTGAGGGGTTATTTGCTATTTATTTGTTTTCACTTCACCAGTGATTCAGAATGGGCTTTTTTCTATTTTATTTTTCTCTCTTGACTGTACAGTCATGTTTGGCTTGCCCATCTTAGCAGCTCCTTTAAAGAATTCCTGGATTTCATTCACATTTTTCTGTCTGCACTCTTCCCTACAGCATTTTCACTCGTAATATTCCTCAGCTGGGTAAAGTCAGCCTTGCTGAAGCTCCACATAGGTAAAATAGAAGTGAAGACCTTTGTTTGCCAATGCTGAGTATAATAAAACCACGGCTGCTAGCATGGAGGTGACCAGCGGCTTCCAGCCCTGCAGAGCATGGATGGTGAGAAGAGAGCTTTGGCTCATGCTCATGGAGCCAGGCTGAGCCAACTGTGCTCTCCAGACCCAAGAGGCTTTCCAAATGAAAATCCTCCTCAGAGGACTGGAACTACAAAACTTTGCAAGTGCACTTGTAAAACTCTTGCAAATAAAAGGCTTTATACTGTCCGGAATTAGTCAGTGCTAAGCTAGAAAAAGGAATATGGTGAGTGAGAGAGCTCAGGTTTATATTACTGTCCAGGAGGCAGTTCAGGATGGTCCTGGTAGACTTGGCTCTCTGCTGTGGGAGAGCTCTGTTCTGAAACTGAAACTTCCTAGTATGATATATATCTATGTCATATTGAATAGATAAATTTCAGGTGTTAATACCAGAGTACAATTCCCTGTAGATGCCTAACATTCACCTCCCCCTAGATACATATATCTATAAATACAGAGATGGAGACAGAAGACAGATTCATCTCACTAACTATTGGCCACATCTGTCAAGACTTGCACCTCAAGGAGGTGGAAGGCTTCTTCCTTCAAGGGATGGACCCTTTCCTGTTCCCTCTGTAGCATCACTTTGCATGGTCAGCTAGGTAGGCTTTGTTCTTCAGACATGCTAGATGCTTCTAAAGTTGAGGCAAAGTAATTTAAAAACCTCTTCATTTTGCATATGACTTTTAAAAATAAGCCTAAGGAATTCAGCTTAGGCCTTGAACTTCATTGATGTGGGAGAGAGGAAGGAGTTGGCTTAAATTTGCTGACAGAAAACCCGCTGCAGATAAAAACAGAGGTACCAAGCTCATTAGTTACAGCTCCCTGGTGCTATTCCTGAATAAGCCATTTTCAGTCTCAGAGAGTGCTTTATTTTTTATTTAGCTCTAAATTCTCTCTCTCTTTTTTTTTTCTTACAGAACTCAAACACAAAAATTGTTTGTTTTCTTGGAGTTCATTTTTCCATTAATAAACTGTTTAGGAGGAAGATGCTCAGTCCACCCCACGGGCACAGCATGTTTCGCTTAAATGATCATTAACTAAAGGAACTAGGGACACAGTGTAACTCATTTGAAATCCAAGCAAAATGTAGTAGTGCCTGCAAAGAGTTAGGGACTGAACTTGCTATTCTATAGGTAGGACAAAGAACAGGAAATTTAGTTTCTGTTGGGGTGGAATAAGAGCCTGCAACAGTGATATTCTGGGTTATTCTGCAGAGAGATTCCAAAAATATTTTATGCAGAGCTATCACAATTCTGGCAAATCTAGGCATGAGCAAACATAGACTCATTAGCACAACATTACAAACCTCCAGGTCTGCGCAGGTCAAATAACTGGGTATGAATAATTCTGTCTAGCATTTTTATGTGATGTGAGTGCACGCACACTCAAACTGTTCAAAATTTACTTTGTGATATAGTAAAGTCTAAATACTTCAAACATTTTTAAGTTTCCTGAGGCTTGTCATAGCCCTGTTCCATTTTATGGAGTAGCATGTTTAACTTTATGAGTGTATCAGATGAATTCTAAAGTAAATAATATTTGAACAAGCTGAAGAACATAAGGTTGCAAAATGAAAAGCTTTTTGTATTACTCCGTTCAAATACCCCAGAATTAGAGTGCTCTTAGAACTAAGTATGCATTTTTAAATAGCATAAGTTGTTCAGGCTGGAGTTACTGAATTCCAGCTTGACATTGAGCTCTTAAAGAGTTTAGAGAATCCAGACTCTTATCAACTTGCAGAGAAGGGCACTAAACATCATGTGGGCTTCCTTTTGGCTTGTAGCCACAAGCTGCACATAGTATTTAATGTAGTCTCTGGTGCTTAAAGTATTAGGAAAAGCTGAAAACAAAGTGCCTGCCATTAGTAAAATTGGTACTGTCTTCTGACATTCCAAAGCATGCATTTCTGATTTGATATTTCTAAAATTTTCTTAACAGCAGGGAGTTGCGGGGTTTTTTTCCTGTAAATTCTCCTCAAAATATAGAAACTAGGAAAATTTTCAGTGAATTTTCTGAAAGCAGGTGTTCTCATTTTTCAAACAATGTGTCCATAAGCTTGCTATAGTGATTAAATGCTCCACTTTTATATGTTTTTTTTATGTTTCACATTTTACCAGAGAATAATGTATGGACCATGTGCATTACACTAATGATTCTGGCATATCTTTTGTACAGAGCAAAATAATTCAATTATAGAGTTAAATTCACCCTAGCTTTTTGCTTAAACACAGGAAGTTAGAAAAGGAAGATGATAAACTCATTAAACCTGCTCTTTTTTTATTATTATTCTTATCAATTTTTTGACATCTTCCATAGTATTATATAAAGGAAAACCTTACCCTGAAAAGCTGTCTTTCAAAGGTAAATATTTATAGGACTGCTGTTAAAAGCTTCAGAGAGATAACAGCCTATGCAAAAAGAAAGGAGGCCAGGATAATTTCAGTAGTAGCACTAAAATGCATCAGCATAAAAAAAGGGTCAGAGATACTAGCCAAATCATAAATCTCTAGAGAAAAAAAAAAAGAAAAAAAAAGTTGTTCTTAAACCTCTCTGACCACTCCTCACAAACCTTTGAACTTCTAAAGGCTTTGTGAAAGTTATTCCAGTTACTTCCTATAGTACTTCCTACATATCTTATACAATATTACTTACAGTAATGGTGCAGTTGCCTTCCAAGAATCTATATAATATTTCTGTTCCCTTGTGGATATGGTGTTATTGAGTCTGATCCATAATTTCTGCCCTGTGTTTATGACCACTGGCTAGTGTCTCTTCTATCCAAGCTCATTCCCAAAATTTAGGCCTACTCTAGCCCAGGAATGACCACTATTCTATAATAACCCATCTAGAGCTTCATTTCCACTCATATTCATCTCTGTTCCTTCCACATGGTCTCTTTCAAGCCATAGGTGCTCTTTGCCTGTACTAAATTAATCCTCCATTCTAACCAAATGGAGCACAGAGGAGGAAAACCAGACAATTTTGTAGGGCAGGAGAAAAGGAGATGCATATTGGGTACTGCTGCGGGTGAGAAACTCCCACAGCTCAGACTATAATGCCAATACCAGCCTCTGGGAGGGTAGTCCACCAGGGCTACACCGTTTACAGCTAGCTATGAATGGCTGTAATACACACTCAACCAATGTTGTTGAGACCAATGATGTGCTGATGATATAGGCGAATATCTGTGAGGAACCAGAGAGACCAATTGAGTCCCTCTCTTTGGCTGGAATTTGGATTCAGGAAATTGAATTATGTTACCAAATTCGAATATTTATGAATACGTGCTTTGGTTTTGCACAGAGGTGCTCATGCAGCCAGTCTGACTGAGCATGGTGCTGTGATGCTACACGAAGTACCAAAGTTGCGATGGTGTAGATACTTCATTTCTCCTCAAGTCCCTCGTCCAATATTTAGGTACCAATAAGAACCAAAAGTCCCAGCTCAGGGGCTGACAAAACCTCCCTTGGTGCTTTGTGGATCTCAAGGCATCTGAGCTTCTCTAGATGTAAGAGCAACCTCTGATAACCTAAAGGTCCACAAAACTGATGCAGTCCCCAAACACAGTCCGGAGATCATGGGCTACTGGAGAGGGTACCCTGGGCTCTTGGTTCAGCTGATTCTGGAATCCCATGGCCCTGTGCCAAGTCCCTTTTCCCTGCTATCATTCCCCAGCAATGGACAGCACTCCTGTCAGCTAGCTGAGGACATCTAAGCTGCACTAGCTATGGAATCTAAAATAAAATGGTAGAAAATATAACAGGGCAATCACAGGGGAAACTAGTTCAAGGGGTAACTCATTCCATCCTAATAGGCAGTTCTTCCAATACTTTTGACACTAAAAACCTGGACAAAGTAACACACTTTGAATCTTATGTTTTGAACTAAATCATAGGGTGAGCATTTAGCCATCAGCTAGGTCTTATGCAAGAAAGTGAGTAATTGTCTGCATTTACAAAACAGGCAAAATTGTAGGAAAATTGCATGTTCTGAAACTGATTTTGTTGAAAATGTGTATTTCCTTTCCACATATGGGTTTCTTACTTTCTTTTATGCATTTTGACATTATGTACACAAAAGGGCTTTAATTCAATTACTTCTCTCCATATTAAATTATTCTGACATTGTTTATTCCATTACTTCTTCTACAAATTTGAGGAGGGCTGAACACTGGTTTTAATTCAGTCTGTCAGTTTCTTATTCATTGCCATTGCAATGTACATCATTTGAAGTGGGAAATATTAGCAAAGCTGGAAATTGCTCAAGGACATACTACTGGATGCACCCAGACTGACAATCCAGAGAGGGGAAAAACAGTTATTCTGGCCACAAAAACATCCTGGTTAGAGGAAGATCTGAACATAACAATAGAAGGGAAACATTTAAATTTGAATATAAAAAGAAAGTTAATAACAACATGTAAGTTACAAATCGAAAGTAGAGCCAACTGCTAAAACTGACAAAAGCTAAAGAAATGAATGAAATCAATAAAATACATCATAACATGGTGTATAAAGAAAGTATCTCAAACTAAGGAAAGGGTCAGTGAATAATCATTGGCATTCTTATCTTTGTAACAGAGCAGAAGAATCGATTCACCTCATAGGGTATATATACATGGACCAGAAAGCTGATCATCTTTCATAAAGGAGGACTCTAGTCAGAATCTAGCAAAATTAAATGTTCTCATACCAAAAGGACTGACCAACCCTATTGGGTTCTAAGGGCTGAGGAGTTGCTGAAATTAATATTTTGACAGTAGACTCATTGGCATTTTCTTGGCTCTGATACATTCTTACTTTTCCAAGGCTGAAAAAAGAGGAAAGGATCTACCCAGGAACATAATACTATTACCCTGCTTTTCTACCCAAGGAAAATAATGGAATTCTTTCTCTATATAAAAGGTTATGAGAGAAATATAGATTTAGCACAAGTGTATACAGTTTCATGGAGTGTGGATCTTGTTAAACAGACCATTTCTGTTTTGGAAAAGATGACATTTCTTGTTGATAAAGGAAACCAGTTTGCTTGATACAGTTTATCTGAATTTCTCCAAAGTGTTTTGTTTCGTACCATGCTAAATTTTAATTCAAATATTTATACAGAAATACATACAGGCACACCCAAGACTAAAAATCTGGCTCAGGGACCCATCTTTTATATTCTCTGCTATGTTAGCATTTTAATCAATGTAATGCTGTGGACAAGAGGTCTAGTAAAATTCACAAGGAGGTGATTTCCAAGCAGAAATTAGGAAGAAATCCGTGAAAAGCATGAGTAAGGCTACTAGTATAATACCCCTCTGAGATCTGAGGTCTCCTTCCAGGAAGAATGCAGATATGAGGGATTGGGAGAGGCCAGCACAGCTCTCAGGACCTCATTGTATTTGTTTGGTGATGAAAAAGCTGCAAGGGGACTGGACCACGGTGCAAAGCATGCATGGACCACTCATGCAAGCCAAAGGTGAGGGTTTCCTCACTCTGTCTTCAACTTAAGAATCAGTGATTGAGAAAGAGGAAGGGTAACAAAAACATGGCCTGATTTACTAGCAGGGTAGTAATCTCACCAGCATCTGAGGCCTTTGAAATGAGATTTGCGTTAGGGGGTATGTGTTAGAAACACGCACAAAGTCAGCTGTTAGGAGTAACAAGCCACGAGCCTGCATATGAGTAAAACAACCAGCCTTGAGTGGTTACTCTAGGACATCCTTTCCTTGAATTGGTGTATTGTTTTCTGTGTCCTGATGGATTTTATCACAAACGCCCCCACAGGCTGAGCTGTGTATATAAATACACACATTAATGTCATCTGAAATATTTTATAAAAGAACTGACAAAACTGTAACTCAGCATAAAGTATATACCATCAAGGTATTACATAATTTTTTAATTGTGATGTTTTTTAATTTATGTGTTTAAATATTCTAATCTAATAAAGATTATATTATTTAAGCACATGTTTAGCAAACTAGGAAATGTGTCCAATTAGTTAACTTTAGAAGTCGTGTATGGATATGTCAAAATCTTTTTCAATGTTGTATTTAAATATAGCACATTATTAGTACAATTCAACTTTGTGTGCTCAGAACTGTGCTTTTACAACCTTTCTTTTATGGCTACATCAAATGGAGATGATGGTACTAAAATAGGTTCTAAAACCTTATAGCAAAACTTGGACTAGCTATGGAAATACTACACCCATTTTCACAGATCACATGCTGTTGCTGTTGCAAAATAGAACAAAATGGCATATGAACATAGCTGAAGCAAAAACAATACATCAAATAGAGAACAATACATGATGCAAACATGTATTTTGGATTTTAAAGAACAGCTATCCTACACACCAAGCCTTACATTTGCAAACAACAGGAGGATAAAAATCATTTCATTTTTTTTCGGGGGCTGCTGTGTTTACCTTTTTCATTCCTAATGCAACATACGTGTTTTTCAAGGATGCATTAAGCCTAGACTTCTAATGCAAACAGAGCATATTTATACACCACAGATAAGCAAAAATAATCCTGTTAGTCTTGTACTTTGTGGGTCATCTCTAACCGTTAATAGCAGATGGAGTGCAAGAAAGGTAAGTTGACACAGATTTCAACCTCTTTGCAGAGAAAAGCATCCAGATCATACACACAGAGCATAAATAGCACTTAACCTTACAGCCAAAACCAGAAATATTTTTAGTTAAAGAATTCACTAGTATACAAAGGAAGTAAACATTGGATTTTGAAGCATGTGAGTGTAAATGTATGCTGTTCACCATGGAGAAGTCTGGAAAAACTCACTGAAACAATTCTAATCAGTACTGTTTAATATGTCCTATCCAGGAGTGATTTTTAATAGTATTTTTTCGTATTTGTACAAAAAGCCAATTCCACTGGGCCAATGAACAAATTTTTCTGGAATAAAACAGTTACCCTGTGTAAATACCTTAGGAAAATAAAGTAAAACAGCATTAGAGATAAACAGTTCAACTTATGTTGTGGTCACAGTTGCGTACTCAAATGACATCCTGCTGTCATATGGTCTCTCCTGTGAAACTCAAGAGCTACAAATTCAGCAGCTTGAATCATAAATAGTCACATACTCCTGTCTGAACATCAAAGTCAAAACAACAACAAGAACAACATTTTTAATTAGATAGTTTAGGTAGCTATGATTTTCTGTTTGCATGTTTAATAGATTTTTCACTCTTTTGCTTTAGATGTTGTAAATACATGTTGTCGGCCAGAAAAACTACAATGAAGCTGTAACCAAATTCAAGTAGCAGCTCTGCATAAATGGCTAAAGATGTTGTCATCACTTTCTAACCTCATATGCACACATGAGCCAGGTAGGGCCACGGAGACTGTGTGGCGTGCCCATATTGACTGACCCTCCATGGGACACGGGTCAGGCTGGGCTTCCTTTTGGCCCCTGACCTACCAGCTGAACTGCTTGTGGCTGTTCTGCACAAGCAACACCTGGTGGGAGAAAGATCTCCAGCACCTGGCTCTTTCTAGCACCACCACATAGCTGTTGTGGAAGGAAAATCAAGGGATGAGAGAGCAAGATGGGCTGCTGCTCTGTGGCTGCTGGGCTAGCTGGCTGCAGTGTTGAAGGACACAAATCTGAGACCAGAAGACTATGTCATGATTTTGCCAACATTATTTGAGTTCTAACAAATGTAGTCAGCATTTCTTCTTCCTTTTCTATCTTTTACAACATTTATGATAGGTTTATCCCTGTTACTTGCGTCACAGAAGATTCCTTTCAATTCCCAAAGCTTCGCAAAGAACCACTAAGAACTAAGTCAAGTATTAAAATCATATTTCTCAGACAGAATTTGCAAATGTATAACATTTAATAATTTAAGAATTCCTTATTTCCTCTTATTGAGTTTCTTTTTTCTTTAGTTGTGGGATTTAATTAACAAGAGCACAGTAGAAGTGAAACAGCAGCTGTTATTTAAGCAAAATTAGCAAAACTGTCTCCCCGAAGTGGCATTTTTAGACTGCTTTACTTTCTCCCTGTGAAGCACAGAACAGCTGTTAACAGAGCAGCAGAAACCTCACAGAAAGCTTAATTTTTAGGTTCCTTTTGGTATCTCATGATTGTTTTTCAGTGTTAGCTGGAAGTGGCTGGCGATAAGCATAAGAAGTTGAGAAATCATGTCTGACTAATTTTATGATACCCTGCCTGTGTGCAAAGATATGAAGCTTAAACTGAGATTAGTCCAAAAAGTAACTGTTACTCTAGTCTCAGTCTCATATTATTTTCAAATAGCTTATTTAATTACTTTTTATGCTATGTTCTCCCAGGTTAAGTGACCTTAACTAACAATCTTTTATATATATATATATATAAATGTACTACCCTATTTAATTAACTTTTTGTAGTACTATATTTGAAGTTACTGAATAGCTTATCCAGTCCCTGCTAACATGTTTTTCTGCAAATAAGAAGGTGAAGGAGTGTGTATTAAGTCTAATTGTCATACCAGGCAAAAAGTTGAAGAGCAGTTTATCCGTCAAATCAAAGTTCAAAGCCCAGTGTGTTAATACAGACTTTGTGTTTAGAGAAACTATGTGAGCCAGTCTTGAGAGGGACAAACATCAAGCTGCTTCATTGATGTTTGCTCTGTTTGATGTACGTTTTTAATCTAAATGGGAAAGTTTTGCCTTCCTCTGTGATGTGCGGTTGGTGCGACCTTATCCCTGGAGGGGCAGAGTGAGTAATTGCCATCCTATGCCCAGAAAATGTTTATTTTACAATAAAAACAAAACAAGTCTGATAGAAGAAAACCATTCCTCCAACATCACTGCCAAACTTTATACAGGCTGAAAGGATTCTCAGCAATTATCTTCTGCTCTCCGAACCAGACAGTGTGGCTTTTTCTCTCTTAATTCAGTTTAGCACTCAGCTTTGATTTCGGAAATCCTATCATCATCATGGCTTGTAAAGTGAGCACAAAAGTGAGCAAAGCCTGCTTTGAATTAGAGAATTACAGAGAAATGCTGCTAGTTAAGAACAATGTGAGCTTGTGAGCTTTTTATCTTTTGTAGCTAGATCCCCAGCAACAGCTCAAACATGTTCAGAGAGTGGAAACAAAGGTGGTTTTAACCCTTTTGAGACACCCCTCACAACACAGGCCTGTGGGGCAGGTCTGGGAGCCGGAGCTCACTGCAGCTTGCCTCAGTTTTGGTCATGATCCCTTCCCTTCCCAGCATGGAAACACTCCACTGATCCTACCTGCTGCATTTCCTCATGTTTTGCACCTCCACGGTAGCACAAATCACGCAGGCTAAGAAAGAGAGTCTGGCTGGCTGGCTTTGGATTCATACAAGGACACTCGGGCATCATATGGAAACACGACAGCAGCCCAATCCCCACTCACAGAGGGCAAGCCTGCAGTAACACCTGAGCAGGCCACCCAGCACTCACCTCTTGGGATTGCTGCAAGAAAATAGAAATCTCAAACCGGTCGCTTTGGGAAAAAAGGTGAATTCTAAGAAGAAAGTACAAGGTCTGCAGCATATATGGTCCTCTCAAAGAGTCTCAGTGACTCTTCTTTCTTTCGCCTCTCATGGGTAGCTGCTTTTAATGAGAGAATTAAAGAACAAAACCTCATTAGAGAAATTTTGAAGTAAAGGAGTCCTCATAAAGCAGGACATCTTTGTGATCAGCCCTGCTGATCACAGAGAAGACCTCCAGTCTCAAAAGACTCAGAGTTGGTCCATATGGGCGCAAGGCAAGAAAGGAGACCAGGTCCTGGGATGCTGAAATATTATTCCTGAACAGCCTAACATCAGAAAAATCACCTAGTAGTGCTTCTCACTGTGTCAGTCCAGAATCGAAGAATTTATGGACTTGGACTGTACACGTCCAAAATATTAATACAACCAAAGCCTGCGCTTTTTATGATCGAGATATTGCATTGGCAATTGCAGTAAAAAAAAACTATCTAGAAAGATTTTCAATCCTCTTAGAGTTAAAATATGGAAAGTTAAATAAAACTCTAAAGACTTTTCTATTTCACAGTAAGTACCAAATGAAATCAAGTAATAATATTCAAGAAGATTTATATTTTAGGACTGCATTTCTATATTAGAAATTATATTTAGGAATGCTCTAAGAGTACATATTGGAGCATCCCATAGAATTGCTGTGAGTACAGATTTTTAGAAAGGAATTCATACTTGACAAACCTTTTTCTTGTGACACAAACTAAGGATTAATATAGAGAACTATGAGGTACAGTTGGATCTTTAGAAACTTATTGAGAATTTCATATGATAAAATGGGGAGTGTTTTCTCTGAATATGAGTTTGAGTGAATGAAATGGGAAAAAAAATAAAATGTTGAAATCAGAATTCAGAGGAAAAATGGAATATGCTTTCATGAAATGAAAAGTTAGACTTTACAACATGCAGATTCCCCTCAATGCCTCCTTTGAAGTTTCCCCATCTTTGTGAAGATCAGGGAGCTGGGTCGTCTCTGACACTAACCCCTTCTAGCAAACCTTGTAGCTTCTCGTGAACTCCAGGGTCACCACCCTGAGGAACACACATTGACACTGAGGAACTCCCCACCTTCCACATACCAAATGGTCTCAGCTCTTTTTTTCAGCTAAAAAAGGGTCTCAGCTATTTCCTAGATGCCAAGTCTGCCTTGTGCTATCTCTTGTGTCCCCAAATAAAAGCTTTTACCTCCTGTTACAGAATTCTCTCCATTCACTTTAGCCAGGAAGTAATATTAATCTCTAAATCTGAAGACAGCAAACTAAAAGATTCCTAAAGAAATTACACAACTGATCCTGCAATACACTGATAGAGCCTGTGATCAAATTAAGCCCTAACAAACATTTCAGAGCCCCTTGAAAGCATGCCTGTGTCTGACTCCTTTTTCAGTTAGTCCAATAAAAGAAACTTGACTATGCAGATAAAGCCTGTACACAATACTGTATTTTAAACTCAGTCAACCCAGCCTTTTTCTGTACAAAGAAATGCTAAAACCATTATTATTCAGTTGTAGTGGCACTCACGGTAATAGTGATTGCACTTTTTGCTGAAGCTAACAAACATTTCTTCATCAAACACTCCTCAGCCTGTCTGCTCCCCCTTTTTTTTTTTTTTTGAGTTAGAGCATTGTTCTCTAAAAATGAGAACTGTGCATAAAGTACAAACACGAATGTGTGTATGTGGGTTGTGCTCTGTGAGAGATACATACATGTGAAATATAAATGTCTGTTTGCTGATATGGTATACAATGTTAGCACAGATAAAAGCCAAGATAAATTAGATGTTGGTTTACACCTGTGCAGCAGGACCACATGGCATAGGGTTTTCCCATGCTCTTCACGGAGACTCATGCAAATTCATATTTATACAGATACCATTACGAATGGAAACAGCCTTGCTCCGATTTGGGAGACTCATAAGAAACTTATTTTAATTCCAGCAGTATGTACTGCACTAGCCAAGGCTAGTGGCATGGGCCAAAACCTCCTTCACCCTGGAAGAATCTGTGGCTAGACTCAGGTGTTGATCCTATTCACTGCAGAGCATTGGTGGGATGAGCCCACAGGCTGAACCAGCCTGCATGGTGGGGCAGCTCCATGTCCTCACACTGAAGGAACTCAATCCGTTTCCCCATTTGTCCTGAATACAGCTGCACAAGGACTGATTGCCTGGGAAGTATGGAAATGAAGAAGCAGATAAAGCTGTGTCACAATCACTTAGAAGCTCAGATTTATTCCAAGCTTTCCCCTCCCAGATTACATTCTGGTTTTATCTGAAAGCTCTAAAATGAATATTAGCTTGTGTTTAAAAATCTGAACCTAAGGCAGACTAGTGCTTGAGTAGAGATTTGCACCGAAGCACAGTTATCTGCAGCCACATCCCCAAGTCCAGCTGGAAAGAGAGGGAAGTGGGGAAGAAGCAACACGCAGCCAAGCACTGTGTTAACACCAGAAACTTGCTTAGTTGTACCTCAGATATAGGTCTGTCCTCATAGTCATAACCGCTTCTACGCTGAGCTGAGCCAAATTAAGTTTTCTCACAGTCCTATCTGAGCTGAGAGTCAAGTTATATTTCTGTGTGGTAAGTGCTTGAGACTCCCTGACAACGACTTTTAGTGCCCTAGTGAATGAGTCACCTTGAATAAATAAGGGATGTCAAATACAGCCTCCAGTTGCCAGATGATTGTGTGTATTGCCCCTGCTAGCTTCCTCAGTGTCTATCTGAATCTGAAGCCCTGCATCTTCCTCAGATAACACAGGAGTTTTATTTGCTGCATACCAAGCCCTTGTCTCTTCCATTCACAAGCAACATAACTCCTAAGAGAAATCTACAAACCAGGACTTTCTCTGCTCTATGTAACTAAAAATAATCAGATTTAAATTTGACTTGGAAATTAGAAACATGCTTCTAAGCATCAGAGGACTGTAGTCCTCTGCAACTCTCAATAGGAGTAGCGGGGGCACAAGATCTACCAGGTTTCAAAATTAAGTTTGATAATTTTATGAACAGGACTAAATAGATGGTCACCTGCCAGAGCTGGGGACTGAACTCAGAAAATCTCTTTCCGTCCCAAGTGGAGAGATCAGGATGCTCTTGCCAATGTGTTTTATAGTGTTCAGCCCTTTTGCTTATCAAGGATGCTTATTTCCTGGTGAATAGGTCTATTTTTAATCCTAGCTCTCTTCACACTGACATAATGCAAATTGGCAGGCATGGTTAATTATTTCATTGATTTGATTCAACCACCAAGAGCAGGAAATGCATGCAAATGCTCAGACTGCTGTCGTGCTTACCCACCCCTAGCACGCATTTTACATTGACATTCTTTCCTTGCTGCCTTCACCTCTTTACCCACTTTATTCCAGCCCCTAACATGCTAGTCCTGCTTTCTGATGGAAGAGAGCCTCTGTTTAAGAAAGGGTCGAGAACTGCATCCTTCTGCTCGTATATCTCTTCGCAATCTGGCAAGACATTTCCTCTTCTGCTTAGTTGCTCCAAATGCGTGTGCTCTGTGGTGCTTCACAGGGGGAATTGCAGTGGCGTGCCCAGGCCAGGAAACCCCACTGCCAGAAATCTCTGGCAGACTTGTCTCAGATGGACCATCCTCACAGCCCTGGAAGACCTTCTTGGCTTTTGGAACAGAGTCTTATGTGAGAGCAAGTTCCACTCAAAGGTCCATCTTTCCATGGGGCTGATTTTATATTAATTTGTCCATACACAAGTGTAGGTCTTTTTTCATTGAAGGCTCATATATAATTTTATATATATATATAAAATAACTCAATATATTGTGCTTTTTTTACAATCCTAATGCACACAAAAGGACTGTCATGGTGGATGAGCAACAACTTCATAGTACAAATAGCAAATTTTCTCCTGGGTATTTTTTTTCAGTTTCATGTATTCCTTCTGCACTATTCAATGTATTTCTACTACAGGAGATCAAAACAGAAATATTTGGTTTTGAATAGGTGTAATAGTCTTAAAAGCAAATGTAGGGGGAGGAAGCAATATGAATAAATGAAATAATCTCTCCATCTTTTAAAAAAAAGTAGCATTCTGAAGAGTCTAGAAAGACAGGAAGATGATGGATATTAGTGGGTTTCTGAGTGTTGTTTAGTGAGTGAGAGGAAGAAATTATCATCTGGTAATTTATCACTTTGGAGGTGGGTTTCAGGTACTAGAACAAAGTGCATTTAAGGTACATTTACTACATTTACTTTTGTACTCTGCCTACACTATATGAGAATATTGAAATTACGTGAGGTGAAGGCCTTATGTGGTCCAGCACGTAATACAGTTAAAGCTATTAGTATGTGTCATCATGAAGGAGAGAGGCACAGAGAGAGATGAAGGGCTTGGAATGAGTTTTAGTTTCTGAACTCCTATATGGGTGTGTTTAAGGTTAGGGTTAGTGATACTGAGGCAAAAACTGCCAGGCAAGTTATTCTTGTTGCATTCTGCATTTTGAGGAGCATTATGGAGGGTCATGTGCTTAAAGTCCTGACTTTTGTTTACAGCTTCAGGTTTGGCCTCCTGGCTACATCTCACTTTCAGGGTATATTATGATTTTCAGAACCAAATGTCTTAAGCTAAGGCTTTTGTTTGTGGTTGCATTTTGAGAAACTACAGCAGCTGAAAGGCTGTTCCTGCTATGTCTTCTTTGTTCTGGAAAGATAGGGACAGAGATTAGATTGCTGTCCATCCATGGTTAAAAAAAAAAAAAAAAAGAGCACAGGGACCAGAGCTTTTGTTCTCATCAGAGCTTTCTGGGCTTTTCAGTGCTGAAGAATAATCTTTCTGACTGCTTCTGTTTCTCTAAGCGCCCTTCTCCCTACCCTAGCCCAGATCCCCATTCAAGTGTCTGAAATGCACTTAGGGCACTTATTTCAGACTTGAACTAAGCTTCTGAATCCCTTTATCAGCTGCTTCCACTCTCGTTGCCTGTGTCATGCAAGATGGCACAATATTCCTATCTGTCAAAGCATTAAGACTGGTTCCCAAAGGTCCATCTGGCAGGTGGATGGGGAGCCAGAGCTTCCCTGCAGCCAACGCAGAAGGGTTTGGGCCAGTGAACACCAGTCTTCATCCAGTCCTTCCAAGCTCTGCATGCACACCAAGAAAAATACACCTGTAGCTGCTTTAAGCTCCATGAGTCTCAGGCTGGGATGTTTAAAAACTCTTGAACACAGGGATATAACAGAAAGCCTGATGTCCCTGTAGCCAGGGCATTATCTCTTCTTTCTGCTGGTCTAGTTCCTACTGAAAAACTTGAGAAAAATGCCCCTAAATGCATTAAGTCCATAACCTTTAATCAAAGCAGATATGTAGATAGGGGACCAGGCTCTGGTCACAAAAACACCAAAGGCAGTCCAGCCACTCTGGCTCCTCTAGGTTTTTAACCTTAATTCTAACCATACCAGACAGTAGGAACTGTCTAATCATTACTCACAACAGCTCGAGATCTTAAACCTATAAGCAGATGTCTCTCTTACACTCTGTGTCCTGCATAAACACTGTCTGAATACTTGCCTATCATCAACACTTCCTAAGTGACCATCAGCTACACAAAAAGCCCTGATTCTCTTTACTGTGGATCCTATCCTTATGGTCTGTTCAAGATGTAATAAGTTTAGCTTTTTTGGCTTAGTTTCTCTAACCATAACATGAAATATATTGTGAAACAAGATTACATAGTAGGCTACAGCAGCCTTCACTCTCTATAGTTTATTGCCTGCGCTTTGCAGAATGTCTTAATAAAAATGTCTTTAAATACATTAACTCCTGCAGCATGGAATTTACAGCTAAAAGCAATATGTTGCTATAGGGCCATCTCGTACCTGAAACCAGTGAAGTCAGAGAAGCTAAAGCAGCCAGACAGGTTATTCCTGTTACAACCTGCAGAGCCCAGAAGGGTAGAGAGAAGAATGGCTTTAGGAGGGCACTCACACTTACGTCTGTGATGTCAGGAAGCCGCTGGTCCCTGGAGGATGTTGGAGGTGACGGTTAGCATTTTTTTTTTTTTTTTTGAATCCAGAGCCTAAAGCATTTCAGGTCATTACTGCAGCATCTCACAGTGCTCAAGTACAGTGATGGGATGTAAGAGAAGGCTATAAGGATAGATAGAACAGAAGGTTTCTTACTGTACAAGCTACTACTCAGGTGCATTTCAGATTGAGGCCAGGGTTCGGTTTAGGGTTTCAAGACCTCAAGCAGGCAGACAGGCTATTCTTGTTGTACCTGGCAGAGCACAGAAAACTTGTTAGCAGACACTTGTTAGCAGGCTTCAGGGCATTGTTCAGTGATTTAAGATAAGGGATAGGCGCTCTTAGCTCTGGGATCCAGAACCTATTATATTTCAATTTATAATTATTGTAACATTTTTCAGGGCTTATACAGAAAAGACTGCTGCTAGAGGAGCTGGAGGCTTGAGGCACCCTAGGGCTAACTGAACTCTGCAGCTGAGGACAGAGGCTGATCGCTCTTTCTGTGGGTCAGGGAGTGAGTGTTGGACATGCCTTCAGTTAATAGGCATCAAATTTTACGCTGTCCTCTGTTTTAAGGACCTGTTTCTGTGTATTTCAAGAGGGATCAGAGTTAGAGCCAAGGAATCTAAGGCATGCAGGAACCTTTTTAATTGCTGAATGCCTCAGGGACAAGAGACCTGGGAAGAGATATGGTGTTTGTAGGCATCAAGGTTGAATATTCTTTGTTATCGAAAGCATTTTCTTGGTTATAGTAGGGCTGAGGCTGGGGATCAGGTTAGATTTGGGAATTGGTTTCTATTAAAAATACCTGTGGTCCATGCTCCATTTCTCACAAGCAGCATGCTCCTTAAATGCTGAATTCTTTCATCTGCTGGTATCTTTAACGGGGCCCTGGAAGGCACTGAGCAGCCTGCCCAGGGGAAGCACCAGCAGCACGGTGCTCAGCTCCAGGGCCCGTGTGGGCTGTGAGCGCCCGGTCACCTCTCTCTTGCCCTGCTCGCGGGTCCCTCCTGCCCTGGCACTGCAGGGTCTCAGCACCACTAATGCTTAGCAGACACTGAGGTTGTCTCTGCAGACTGTGGCCATCTGCTGCTGCAATGTCAGCCTGCTCAGACCTGCTGCATGGAGGAGAGCACTGCAAGCTGTTTCAGACAAACTGGGTGGGTTTATCGTAGGCAGACGAAACAGTAGCTCTCCATTAAGCCTTTGCATTTCAGTTGCAGCAAGTTTGTGAGTGCTTGTGCGAGCTGGCTGGAGCAAGAGGGCTGTAGCTCCTGGAGGCAGGCGCTGACAAGCACCAGAGCAGCCTGGCCGTGGAGACCTCCTGCATCTGTGGAGCTAGCCCTGTGGCAGGGTATGTGCCTCCAGCCTTCACAAAGACATGAGCCACTCCAACAGCAAGGAAATGTCTTGTTATAGTTAAAATTTGGTGAAGCTGCAGTTTCCTTTCCCCCCACCCCATCTCTCAGTACAGCTCATGAAGCCTCCGCAACCCTGCGTGCCTGGTGGGGTTTTCGGTGCTCGCTTCTCTCTGCTTCTGCCTTCGGACACCGATGATAGATGTTACACATCGTTTTCTGATTCTAGCAGGTCAGCAGCTAACCTTCCTAAGTAAAAAAGTATCCAAATGAAAGACAGGCATGTTTCAACATGGGAACCCAATCTGATTCCAAAGGTGAAAGATCAAGTTTATTAACTAAACCACCCACCTCCTCAGGAATATTACATGAATTAAAACCAGACTTCCTGGTGTTATATATGCAACAGCTGTCAACAGCATAAATTATACCCAAAAAGGTTTTAGCTGCTTTTCTGAAAAATCTGAAGAGTTAAATTCTTCTTTTGATTTAGGAGTTGTGAAGTTTTATTAAATTTCTGTGGACAATATCCTGTCTTCTCCTTAAGGACTCAGGCAGTTGCAGTAAGCTGTCCCTTAAGGGGACAAAGTAGATATCTAAGGACTTACTATATTTGCCAAAGACCTTTTTTTTAAAAAAAAAAAAAAAGAGAAACCCTCTGTATATTGAACATTCAAAATCAGAGAACATGTTCCAGCTACAGTCATCTCTGAAGCTACTGACAGGGTGAAGACTTTGTTCAAAAAGCAAGACAGGAATGACTAACTGCTTCTGCATTTTTAAGGGCATTACATCCAGAGTTTATGGCACTTCTCATACCAACACTGTGTGCTAAATGTCAAAACCAGCAGCTGACCTCTGCTTTAATCAGTGTTGGAAGTTACTGAAGGGGCTAGAGAAGCTGACAATTTATTTACAGCACAAAGAGGAATTACCATAGCTTTCATGACAGAAGAAGTTTGAAGTCAGAAGAGAGAAATGACCTTCCCCCAGGTAGTCGTGCTGATGAGAGCAGGCAGCTTTCATAAAATTTCCTTGAATGGGTGTGAGCATTACTTTCTCAGTTCAGACTGGTGTAAATCACAACTAATTCAGTTTTAATCAGCTGTGTTGGACTAATACAAATGAGTTTCCCATTATATTTTCTCTGTGATCAAGTTACTGCATGTGAGTTTCACCACGTAATAATTTTCTTTAGATGTTCCTTCAGTGCTTGGAGTAAGAAGTTCTAACAACAGATGCAAAGCCTCCCACCAGATGAACTAACCTGGTAAGCTATGTGCAGCAAGGCTCACTTTTACTTTGTACTTGGCATTGGGAAGAAGCTACGAGATGTGTTGAACTCTTTCTATAGGAAGAGACAACCTTCCACATCATTTCCCTGACCTTGTCTGGATGTACCTTAACAAAACGAAAAACAGCAGTTAATCCTTATTTATTTTTAAGGAAAATCAGTGATGATCACACTGAAGCACACTGAAAATCACTGTGCTTTCAGTTTATCTGAAAACATCGCAAAATCCTGAAATATATTCTTTCATTAATACTATTCACTCTTACTTGCAAAAAGGGCTCTTAAATGAAAGCACTAATCCATTCTAGAGTGATAAAAGAGACTATCTAAACCCATAGATGCCGGAGACACAAACATGCATGGAAAGACCAGACTGAATTTACTAAATCTTCATGAAATCACTTTCCCATAAAATGTCTGGCAATTTTGACAATTTTGACCCTTGTATATATTTTGGCATCTTTTTAATGGAATGCTACTTGGGTACTGGGGTGAAATGACAGTCAGAAATGATTTAATGTACCCAGAAGTTTGCCTCCCTTAAAGCATTATAGGCCGTGTCCCTCAACCATTCATTTCAGCTATTCCAGTTTCCAGTTGTGGGGAAGTTTTAATGTATGGAGTTTTTGTCTCTGATCTGCAATTTCATTTTGGACATGAGCCAGAGACAACAGAAATACACTTATAGCCTTACCTCTGGCTGTGGAAGTGTTTTGTTTGCAATCAGATATTAAAAATGGTCACAAAACTCAGTTCTCCTCCTCATGGGACATTTTCTGAAGTCCTTGTGACGCAGGCTCTACATGATCACACGGAACTGCCATGTGTAAGGTGAATGACTCACATGTGTGTGCCCATCTGTAAGGATCACTGTGCTATGGCATGTTATAGCAGAGTTTTCTAGAGTCCCTTGAAATGTACATTTGCACTTTTCAGGCACGGCTGCAGGACTTCATAAGCTTCTAAACTTCCTTTTTGACTTGTGTGCACACATGAATGAACAATGTGAAATATAAATGTCCTTTGTCCAAATGAATTTGAGCAGCTACAAACAAGGCCGCAGTATTCTCACTTCTGGAGACAGGGGGAAAAAAAAAGGCAGCGCCCAAACCCACAGCTTGCAGTGTCACAGTACAAACAAACAAGGAGCCCGGAGGTTAGCGGATATTTGCAGCACTATGTAAAATCACCATCAATGCAGACAAAAGGAAACTGTTGTGAAGCTCGGAGACTGGCGTCCTCTTGGAGCAACTTGGCTTCGTTGGCCCCCCCGCCCACACATCTCAGACTGGCACCACTGTGTCCCCAGGAAGAATACACCCGTTTCTTAATAAGAAATTCAGCAATTTATCTGGAAAGTGAGCAATTATCTGAGGACAATCTCATCATTTGTGGCTAGGAAGCCATCCTCCATCACGTCACTGATGTGACCAAGCACAGTACATCATTTACTTTAGACTGAGAGTTCCTTTTCATCCAGACTGTAGCTTCCTTTCACAACTGATGACTCTAACTTGCTTTCATAAAGCTACCTTTCATCTCATTTCCAAATAAACTTATTTTTAAATTCTCATAAGGTCAATGGCTGGTGACTAGAGTATTTGCTAGCCTTAATCCTCAAGACAGAAACAAGTGTGAACAGGTTAGTATTCAGTGATACAATATACCTACTGCTACACACCTTGATAAAGAACTAAACCTTGATATTCTCACTATAGGAGAATATTACAACAGTGGGTCTCAAATATCGCAAACTAGCCGTGAATATTCTTCTCCATCATATTACATTAATACTTTTATGTAGAACTGGACTTGTTAACCTGGGCGCAGGAGGACCCCAGACTCCTGATTTCTCCCATACTTCTGAAGGAAATCTTAATTTCCTTCTCGTTCCCTGTTTTCTCTTGGAAGAAATTTTTAAAGGTGCCCACTTCCTTTGGAGGAGGAGGGTAACTGCTCAAATAATCTGGCCTAAACTCCTGAAAGCAGAGACCATATTTACTTCTTCGGAAAGTGGTAGCAGCATTAAAGCATAGTCAGCTCTGTCTCCTGGAAAACCCAGCATGTGCTCGGTCATGAGTTCATCAGTTCTCCTGCTAGCCAAAGCTGATCTTTGTGTGCTTCGAGTTGGTGGGTAACCACGGTCTTTTACATCAGCATGTACAGGTGGGCAGACCCTGTAGTCCCTTGGGGTCAATGGTGACAATCACATGCTTTAAATTCAGAGTACATTCAAGTGATTTGCTGGCCTGAGATGGCTCTGAGTTTTGCAAGACTGAGCCATACTTAGTAGTCCTTCAGCAATTAAACTTTTGGTCTCCTTATTATAATGAATTAGTGGCTCTTCTTCTGTTTCAAATCATGCAGCACGCAATCCCCAAAGAATATAATCTGAGTCTCATTGATTTCAATGCATATGATTTAATCTTTATCACAGAATACTACTATACATAGTGCTGGAATATGCATGGCTTTGGAGTAATCCTAAACAAATATATTTATTTGCTGCTGCTTAAGAAATATCCCTACCATCAGATCTTAATCTCTTCCTCCAGCAAACAAGGAACAGATTTCTCAGTATTTCGCCTGTTTCCTAGTTGCTATTACCAGCACATTGGCATTAGTTTAGAAGAAGACTGTCCTACTAAACATGACTATCCTTTTAAAAAATAATTGCTAGGGGCAACTTAAAATAGGCTCAAAGAGGATAAAGAGGGAGATGAGGAAAGAAGAGACTTGCTGTTGTTTTCATCCATTGCTCTCACAGTGCCTCAAATTCTCTTTGATTTAGTTTCTTAGACTGCTTCAACCATCCTAAAAAGCTAGAATTGGAACCTATTTTTTCCTGTGTTAGCATTAACACTAACACTGAATCACAGCTACTAGTTTTAACCCCCATCTCCCTTTTTTTTCTAAGATATGCTACAATATATGTAATGCAATGCTACCAGGTATGGCAGGATAGCTCTCCAAATGCACAGCAGATCCTAACTCTGATACTGCACTTTTTCCACATGTGATTTCCATATGTCTGAACAAGAGGATATCAAAGTTCAGAGACCTTCCTGTATTCAATTTCGGTAGTTTGAAAAGCATTCTGACTCACTGTTAAAAATTGTATTAACCTGGAGTGAAGTCTGAGAATGTCTCACAGGTTGCAGGTAGAACATTACTTAAATACTTTTAAAAAAGGGAAAAAAGGAGATGGAAAGGCACACTGAGGCACCTAAACAACTCTCTTCAGAGTCATACCATGTGAGGACTAAACAGTTATGACTAGCTCTTTGCTTTGTTTGGAGTCTTTACATTTTTGAGACGTCTGATTTTTTTTATTAATTATATCACTTTAGAATAAATACAAATGCTGCTGACTTGTCAGGATGCGCATCAAAAAGGAGAAAAATGAGGAATAAAAATGCTTCAAGTGTCTTTAGGAAGGACTAGGGCTATCCTGGAATAACAAGCATGTGGGATTGCTCCATATATATACTTTATAATCTTATTCTCAGGAAGTTGCTGAGAGATATTAGTGGGCGGGAGGGGAAGTACTTCATTGTCAAGTGGACGAAGAACATTTTGCAGCTTGTACTGAGGCATGGCTCAGAGCTGTAGTATGTCCAGATCAGAACTGACAGCTTTCCTGAAGAGGCTGGGCTGATGCCAGGAAGGAAGCAGGGGCCTTCCAATTTAGTTTTATGTGACCAGTTCAAAGTAACGCCAGGGAGGAAAGTGAGGGGCTCGCTCCTCCGGGGTCCTTGGCTGCCTAGAGCTGACACAGCATCGCGGGACAGCCCCGGGGCTGCCCTGCCATGCAGGAGCATCCAGCTGCTTGTCGGCACAAGCACCAGCAATTCCTGATCTGTTGAGCATCCGCACCCTGTCCTTGCCAGGGACATACCCATCCAGGTGAGCCCCAGGTTAGACTCAATACCTAGACTCAATACCTAAATTCCTTTTTCCTGAGCTACACAACGCATTCCCAAAGGAGTACCTGCTAGAATCGCTGATACAAGCAGGACGATAACCATGCAGTAGGGCTGGATATCATCAAAGGGAAATGGCCCCGGGGCTAACAAGTCTTGGAGTTTCTTATAATTGCTGTGTTGGTTTTGCTTGTGCCAGAGACTCTGAACAGCATCAACGTCCCATACATCGTGCAAAAGCAGACAAGGTCCCTGTGCCTGAGATTTTACAGCTTAAGGAAATATTAATTTTTGAGGATACGGGAAGCTCCCGCTCCCAAGGAATGGTGCAGGGCAGGGAGGCAGCAAGTGTATCATGCAGGATTGCCAGGCCCTGGGGCCCTCACAGTGCAGAAAGGTTGTATCTGTAGGGACTGCTCCCACAGGCACAATCTGTGCAGCAGCATCGCCACCCCAGCTCCACACAGCCCCAATGGCATCACCAGCCACCTGGTCCCAGCCTGTACGATGTGCAGGAAAGGACGGGGAGCAGAGTGGGTGAAAGCACATCTTTCCCCAAGCCAGCTCTCAGTGCCCATCCCTCGGGCACACTTCCCAGCTCAGCTGCCTTCTCACTGCTCTGCTCCTCCCAGACACCTCATTCATCCTGGGCAGCCTGGAGCACCTCATGACACCCCATCTAGGCAGCCGTTGGTGGTGGGAGAGAGCAGCAGTCCTCCCCAAAGTAATCATTTTTCATAGGCAAATTTGAGAAAAAAAAAAGCTATTTAATTTCATCCCTCAAGAAATTACTTAACTATCTGTTGGAAGGAGAGTGACACATCTCTGGGATGTGCATGGATGGGGACAGCAACCACATTTTGCATGCTGTTCAGCTCTGCATGTTGTTCACCCACTGGGCGTCCCTGAGGAGCTTGCATGTGCAGGGGTCCCTGTGGCATGTGGGCTAGCAAGCAGACGCACATTGCTGCTGCTCTAAATTTTAAGTACCCTTGGAGATGGGATTTATAAGCTTTCCTGACAATTGGCGGATGTAGGCTGATGATAAAGTTTAGGGGCCAGGTCCTCAGGGTGGTTTTGTCTGGCTGGAGCCATGTCAGCATAGCCCATACCAGCTGAGGGCATGACCCGAATGTCCTCACAGCGCTTTACAGCAGGGACTCTGAAGCTACTGATGCAACCAGCACTCGGGACTGATTTTCAGGGAGGCTGCCTTACCTGGAAAGCAGTCATGAGAACGCATTTTTAAATGGGGTCTTCTTTTATCCTGGAGCTGACTGCTAGAAAACAGCCAGTTATACTACCAGCAAAAGGACTGGCTGAGGAAAAGGGAAGGGGTGTTTCATGCAGTCTTTCTTGAGCTCTGAGGAGTGTTTTGCAGCGCAGTGCCTGCCTCGCTGACTGGCATGCATGTTGGCCAGGGACAGACCCCGGGGGATTGGCCTCACCTGCTTTAGCTGTGTGCAATGTGAGCGCCCGCCCTTGCAGGACAGCGCTCCCTGAGCAGACGGTCCAGGGGAGAGCTGGGCATCTGCTGCGGTGAGTCACTTCCCATCATCTCAGACACACAGCTCAGGCTGGGTGAATCCTGGAGGCACCTGTGTCTCCACTGGCTCTACCGAGAACCCAGACAACTAGCACAAACGCACTGGCTAACATTAAGGGAGACAAATTCACTGCAAACCCAAATTCTGTGCCAGTGCCCAAGCCCAAGCCAGTACGGTTCACATGGCCATGGGCTACATCTGTGTTATGCAGGGGAGCAGGGCTGAGATCCCTGTGTGAACAGGCCTTAGTGTGTCAGTAACACAAAGCCTCCAAGCTACGACAGTGGCCACAGACATTCATTATTGGGGTTTTTTTTCTCCTTTTTTTTTTTTTTTCTGATTTACAGGAGCAGAAGGTGTGTTTGGTGAAAGCTTCTGTTCTCAGCACTGCGGCACTGAACTGCTGTCCCAAGAAAGGAAGAAATGGCCCAAGAAAAGAGGAATTAAGATCACTTTGGGTCACTCTGATTTTATTGTGAATTGAAAATTGCTTCAGGGCAAGGCAGATTCCTGTGCAAGGCCTTTTCTGTATGTCACAGCTCTTCTATCAGCCACGGCTGATTGAAGGAGCACCTCATAGGACCAACAAAATCAATTATTTTCCAGATCTGCTTGAATCACTGTTTGTATGGATTTTTGAAACTGTGTCTATGGTTCAGCTTTTGCTGGCATTGTTAGTGCAGAAGAGGCTGGGAACAACAACATTTAAAGAATAAAGCAGGCTTTGGTTGCAACAGAATTTCCCACAACGGCTCAGTTGGTACAGAGCTGCCTGAGGCTGCAGTTAGGCAAACATTTTTCCCTAATAGTAAAGCTTGTTTAAGAAACCCTTGCCCTTGGCTTGTTGTTTCTGTCCTTGTGCTATATTTCAGCATCCTTTTTTTTTTTTTTTTTTGCTTGCATCAATACAATTGTTTATATGGCTATACTATAATGCAAATCATGGAAATGATCTGAACTAAGAAACCTCCCAACAAAAAAGTTGTGGGTTTGTGGGGGAGGGAGGGGATATTTTTGTCCTTATGCACCATTTCCATGTCCTGGTTGACAAAGCCATTAAAAACGGTTATAATGACACAAAGAAGGAGATGGTGAATGGCAGCAGGCAGGGAGAAGTGATGGCTTGGAGAAAGAATTTTCTAAGCAGCTTTGTTCTCAGAGAATCCATCTGTGTAACTGCAGCATGAGATCCCTAAGCACTGTGGATCATTCCCTGCCTGTGATGTAACCTTCATCCTCCCTCCCATCCTGCCGTTCCTCTCCTGAGCTGGTTTTTGGAAGACTGGGAGATAACAGCTTCTACCTCTCTTCAGGAGAAAAACCTTTCCTTGGACTAATACTAAGGTTTTATGTTTTTATTTTCATGACTCCTGATTTTCATATAAAAGATTATAATTCATCTCTTAGTATTTATGATATTTTTGTTTTCAAACTCCAGTCCTCCAAGAGGATCTTAACTTTTTCAGGTCCTCAAGCACAGTCTAATTCAATTGTATATAGTATCTACCTAAAGACCTGAAAGAGAACACCAATAAGAGCATCAGTAAGACCATGGGTGTCAGTGAAAATAAGGGTGTCACTAAAGACCATCATATATGTCTTGAAAAAATCACCTAATGAAACAAGGCAGGCAGATGTAACAAGGTTAAAAAATACTAATAAAATAAAAAGGTAAGAAAAGATTAAGAACATTTTCAGAAATTCTTTAAATACAGGATAAAGAAGAAACAGAACACAAAATCAACATATCTGTTTCTTTCGCAGGCCATCTTTAAAACTGGTATCTTGTCAGTTAGATTAGTGCTGAAAAGGCAAAAGAAAGATGATACTAGCTGGACTGTAGTGACGTGATAGTAAGATTCCACTGCTTATTCATGATGGATCAATCTGAAAGAGAAAAGCGTCTGTGTGAATGGCCCTCATGATAATCTTGTGAGAATAAGCAACAGACAGAGTGGTGCCCATATGGGATTTTACCAATTAGCCAGTCTCATGAAAAAGACTTCATACTGCATAAAAATATTAACTTGAAAGACACTGACTCTTGTGGAAAACATATCATACGTATTAAGCTCGAATCACATATAATTTCTTGTCATTTTTATCAGTTATTTCACAATTGTCTATTTTGTTCCTGCATCCAAACTTTAAAATTTATTGATTTATTTTTGCCTTACCAAGAAGCATCCAAACAGATGTTCAGTGCAAATGAGCAAAGAAACAAAAGCTTTTTCACTCTAAGGTTTCTGCTGTATGTCCTGGGAGGCTTACCCAGATTTACAAATCATTGGTTATAAAATGGATGCTCACTGAAAGCCTAAGAAAGACATTAGCCCAAGAAGAGAGAGCCAGAAAGCAGACTTGTGTGACAAGCAGGAGTGAACTATAAGCCAGGCATATAAAATCTCTATGCTGGAGTCATAATTTTTATTATTTATTCTTTTTTGCAGAGTAGCGCTGCCACAGCAATTGCAGCAGAGGCCTATCATGTAGAAACACATCCCTTGTAGTGCCAAATATCCAGGATTACAGTCTAAGCATAACTGGGTATTTTCAGCAAGCGTAGAACCATCGACTTTTCCTACCCAGGCAATAACAATATCCCTCGAAACGCCTCAACTTGCTTCTTTGGTGTTTCATCAGAAGGGACAGAGCAAGCTTTCATGTTCATAAGTTACAAAGAAACATCTGATGAGAACAGTAACCAGATATTGCTCTGTTCAAAACCCAGAAAAATTCCTGCTCTTGTTGTTTAACTGGCTGCAGTCAGCGCATAGGGAGTCTTGACAGGACAACCGCAACAGAGTAGATGTTTCTTGATATGAGTATTTTCAACAGTGACAGTTAAATATTGCAGTTAAGCTGTGTCACTCTAGAATGAGGAAGCTTTTAACAATTCAGGAGATCAAAAGCAGTGACAACAGAGAACCTACTGAAAAGTTTAATTCTAGGAATGAAATTCCCATCAAAGAATGCCGCGTTTTCATTTTCTCATCATAGCCTAAACAAATTAGAAAAATCCAAGTCATTTGCTGTTTTATATCCTCATAATGTTGCTTTCGATTTCAAATAGGATTTATTGTTTTTAATGAACTTGAGCATTAATATAGGACATATTCTACCAAAGTTGCATCACAAAACTGTAGTTACTATTTGGTTCTGTCCTACGCTCAAGAGCACATAAGTTTTTTAAATTTGAATATAACTTTTTTCTCTACCAGATCAGAGCAAAAGTCCATCTTACACCAATTTCATGCCTTTAACCATAACAAGGAGCAGATGTTTCCAGAAAGGATGTAACAGGGTAAGTACAGACTGATTCTTCCCCTGGAGAGGAACCATTAGCAATTTAGAAGCTCCTTAGGCCTGCAGGTCCCCTTACTTAATGGCTATAGACATGCAATGAAATAATTACTCCAGCCTAAGGAGCAGGAAGGTGCGAATTTCTCTAGCTCTAAGAACACCTGCATGTCAGGCTTTTAAGGGTTCTCCTACAATTTGTAAAAAAAAAAAAAAAAAGGAAAGAAAGAAAAAAGGAAATGTGGGTGGTAGTGCAGGTGCCCAAATTCTCTCATTCTTGCCCTAAGGCTAGGGATTTGCATAGTCTGTATCTCCCATGTTACACACAACCAAACTGTCATACACATTACTTAGCAAGAAATGTTACAACATCCTGAGAGTCTGGAAGTGAGGCCCACTCAGAGACTTCAGAAATAACATCAATATAACTTGGAAATAGCTGAGTGTATTTCAGTGCCCTGCATCCTGGTAAGGTGTTGATATAGCCAGACAACTGCTGGCCCCTAACTGTTTTTATCATAACTTAGCTGGGTAATCTGAACTGCAGCCGGAACCATTCTTCTCTCACATCAAGGGCTTGACCCAAACATTTGATAAATATTTGTACGAAACATTGCAACAAACACATTTAAAAAAAAAAATTCAGATAAGTTCTTAACAAATATTTTCCATCATCTGCTCTAATGCTCAGTA
Source organism: Tinamus guttatus (assembly GCF_000705375.1). Next base: position 83,429 of record NW_010583187.1, read on the forward strand.
GACCCAAGGACACCAGTCAATACTGCATGAGTCTCTGGCCACTCTCCTACCGCAGATGTAGGAGCCATGTCCCAGCAGGTCCATAGTGGGCCAAGGATGAGGAGACTTGGTTCTTTCAGTAGCTTAATACTGACTCATTGAGGCCCTGGACAGCCACTCATCTCTCTGCATCAGTGTTTCCATCTGGCAAATGGAGTTAATGTTTACCCATCTTCATAAAGTGCTTTGACAGATGAAGGTGGAAAAACACTCATAAAGTATCAGGCTGAAAAATCCAACCCTAGATAGATTATAGAGATAAAGCAGACATTATATTATTGATAGTTTGACTGCCCTTGGGGACATTTCTTAGTGTGACATGATCAGACATGAGAGTGGATGAAAAAGAACTAAAACAAAAGCTAATAAAATATTAGGGGTGACAACAACACAAAGCGACAACAGCCAGCTTGTAGGAAAAGCAAGTTGCTGGTTTGCCTATGGCAGTAAGATCTGCCAGCAAAATACACAAGGAAATGTTGAGTAGATTTGCCTTGAGTGTCTACAGTTCATTGATTCTAATCTAGTGGCATTCACAAGAAGCCATTCTTAGCTTATTCTCCCATCAATTTATTTGAACTCGTATGTCTTTCAAGTCAAGCAGATATAATAAAAAGATATTTTCCAGCATATACTGTTGCAACAAAGAAGAGAACAGTGGAACACATTTTTCCCAAACCATTTAGTAGTCCCAAGGGAGATATAATTTCTTTTCAATCTGAACTTCATTTCAATTCATTAGACATTTTTATTAGCCATTTTGGACTAAGTAATTGACTCTTTTGGAAGCAGTTCCCTCATTGTCGCAGTATCAATTAGTCAATGAAATATCATAAGGTAAAGTGAGAAACTAACAAGATATACATATGCTCCCACTAGTCACTTTAAATAAAATCCTTTCTTTTACTCAGCTGCATACATGCTATTCAGAGCTTCACATCAACATATCTAAATGAACAACAGTTCATTTTTGCATGGAATAGTAGAAAGTACATGTACATTAAAACCTCAACAGCAGCAGCAGCAGCATTCAGACCTTCAGGCATCATATAAAGCAGAAAGAGGTTTCTGTACACTGTGGTAGGTGCACTTCTGGAAACGGCTGCAGTAAGTCATGCCAGCCTACAGACAGGACTAGAGCTCTCTTTCACCTGAGTGCTTCTGCTGTAGGTCAAGGACACTGCTATCTTACAGATTGCTAACAGAGTAAATCTGGAGAAGGTTCCCCCCTATGGCTAATGCAGATCTGTGGATTTTGACTGTTCTTTCCAATGTAGCTAAAAATGAGAGAAAAAGAGAAATGGTAGACTGAGATATTGAGATGAAAAACGTAGTGATCAAACAGTAGGCAGAGTCTTTGGAGTCACCAGCTGTGGATACTGTGTCTGCTTTGCCTTGCTGATGCTGCACAAAAATGCTGCTATGCATCAGAGATTTGGGCCCAGCATGCTGCATGTACACTATACATTTCAGGTTTTACATAGTTTTCTGCTTTGAAAAAGCTTACTTTATCATACAGTTAAGGAGTATATGAAATTTCACAATTAATGACTAGCTGGCCATTGCCTCATGTCTTTATTTTTGTTCCTCATTGGTCAAGGAAAGATCAATTGCTTGTACTCTGCTTAGGAATACTGTAATCAATGCTATGTTTTGAAATATTAAACTGACTTTATCAGAAAATATCAGAAAAAAAGTCATCTGAAGAATAAACATGAATAAAATCTTGGGCACTTAAACTATAAATTAAAAAGATGAGAAAGGTGAATATATATAAAAACTTCTTTATTGCAGACTAGACTGAACCACCGACATTCTCATGCCATGATATGACATGACATATAACTGTTACCAACTGAAATCTGATTAGCAGCTTCAAGTACAGTAGCTTTTTTTGAGTTGTACCCAAACAATGAGGAAGAATTAAAGACCCAGGCAAAGTTTCATAAAGCAAATAATTTCATTTTAATTAAAACCATACAGGCATGGTTTTGTATGCACTGAATACTCTGGAGCTCTTTACTTCATTTGAACACAAGTGATTTTAAACCTATTATTACTTGAATATATTACACTACATCCCCTACTTGGAAATAAAAAAGCATAGAATAGGCAGCAGAAAAATCCATTTCCCTTATCCCTCCCAATTTAAATGTGGCATACCAGCAAGCTTTGGCATGGAACCATATATTAATACTACACATCTATAAGGAAATCATATACCACATTTTTACGTTGCAGTCTTAGCCAATGTTTCCTTCTTGTAAAACATCCAAGGTTTCTGGTAGAAGTTTTATTACAAAAGATGCATTGTTTCCACTGAGTTATGTACTGGAATAATCAGGAAAAATTGTGATATTTACCATAATGGAAACAAGACATCCCCTATTATTTGCTATTGGTAAAACTATTATTTGAAAAGACCCTGAAGAACTATAATTAGCTTCAGAGAGGTAAGAAAATGACATTAATTTCTATGTTTTCACATTGCAAGCTGCCTAGGCTTACAGCATTAGCGGAGTCAGAAAATCCAATAGCTGAAAATCTTTGCCCTTTTGGTCTCCAGTGTGGGGGAGCAGACAAGAGCCTAGGGAGTGGGACGAGGCAAGCACTGTAGTGACATTTTGCTGGTTGGGGCATAAAAACCTGCAGTCTGTAAAGTACACACTGATGACATGACATTTTTGTTGTTTCCAGTTTCTAAATGTCACTAAAATGAGCTAAAATACTTTAAATACTTTCTGCTGATGACTTTACCATTGCTGCAGTTACGTTAGGTATGCACGGTGATCGCAGATCAAACATTCTGGTCAGTTGTAAGTGGGGAAGCACTGCACAAGAGTGCACAGCTAGCTGCATTACAGTTTCTCTCTCAGCTAGACTCACACTATAATGGTTTTTAAGAACTCCTCATCAGCATTTGAGAGGAAAACAAAGCAAACAACAGCGAGATGTGGCCATGCAACCTCCACTCAGCAGAACTGCCCAGTGGAGGCAATGAGCAGTGCAACACAGCAGGGGCAAGCAGCTATGCAGCACAGGGAGGACGTAACTACTTCTCTTCTCCCACACAGGTACTCGGAAATGCCACTTGCAATGAGATTTTGGGTAGCACATATTCCACTAATTACTGGATTAAAGCAATAAATGTACATTTCTTGTCCTCATAAAAATATTAGCACAAACTCATCTGCAGAGTCAGAGTCCAAAGCTGGGTGAGGAAGATAAGCCTCCTTTTCCAGAAAGGAGGAACTGACATTGTGTGAGTTATTTTAGATACAGAGCAGAAGAAACAAATAGGAGGAACTGACATTGTGTGAGTTAGTTATTTTAGATACAGAGCAGAAGAAATCATGCTCTCCTTCATAAAAACTAATGTGTGCATGTAAAAAAAAAGTCACATTTCCTCTCTGAAGATAGGTAAAGTTAAACATATCACTGCTTAAGGAGACGGCTCTGCTGTATTCACAAATTGTCAAATAATAATTGCGAAATTATTGACAATTGTCAAATTGTCAATTATTATTGTCAAATAATAATTTGGATTTACCTAAATCATTCTCTACTACATTGTAAGAACCACAGCTGAGACCAATTTCAACAAGTTTTTAACAGGTTCCTTTGATGCTATGAAGTTATCAAAAACATATTTTAGGGTATACAGGAAATATTCATAAGCGTAAAGTTCAGAAAGTATTTAAACAATATGGTTTGTTAGGAGATTGATCCCATCTTTTTCTCCTCGCTGTATTATAACTTGCACTGTTTCTCTGAACTATGCAATAAACTATTATGACAATCCTATAACAGATTTTTGTTTCTGTGGCACACTTAGCAATGTGTGAAAAACGTACAAATTATCTGAATTATGTCAGGGTATAAACGACTAAGTAGGCTGCACATTGCCATATCAGACATTCTTACCAATGTGTTGTTGTTATGGTGTGTCTCTTGCAAGAAGTTATTAAAAACAGGGTGATTTTAAAATTAAGGATCAAAAGCTACACATGGAAAATAACTAAATTATATAGTAAAGGTAACTGTCAACTACGCATCTCAGATAAGATACTTTGAGAACAGACCTTCAGATGCTGCAGTGACAGAAAAAATGAGTTCAGAGCCCTCTCTTGAAACCCGTGCTATTTATTAGGCTTAAGGAAGGCCACAGCACATTGGGAGCATTTGGGATGGGGGCCTTCACCCAATCTGCTCACAGCTGACAGGAAAAGCGATGATGAGCATGAACCCTTCCTATCCTCCAGCTTCTGTTACTGGACTTATGCTAGGAAGCGGCTTTTGAAGAAAATCCCTCTGGAGGGGGGGAGCTTATGTTGAAATCTCCCTGCACATAGTGTGACTGTTCACCAAGGACAGAATATAATTGCCAGCAGATCCCATGACCTCTGTCCAAAGTCAGAGTTATTACAAAGCCTAGTCTGATATCCCAGTACAGTCTGTACAAATAACAAAATGACAATAAACTCAAGGCAGCTGTCAGACAGAGGTTCCAGCATGGCCAAAGAGAGATCCCGCTCTTCAGCTTTCTTTATATTGACTATGTAAGACAGTAAATGACATAATAGTTGTTTTTTACACTTTTGAGGATGCGAAACAGCTCAAATATATCTAAAGTTGGGCATTACCAGCTCTTAGTTGAACCTGACTAAAGAGCTGGCTGAGGCATCCTTCTTTCTGCGTGGGGTGCAGCATGTTGCAGCAGGCAAGTCATTTGGGTCCTATCATAGGTTCTTCTTGCACTCCTCCGATGTCCTCCTGTTGTGGAGGAAGAAGTGGGGCAGACAGGACTACGCGTGCACAGATGAATAATGCCTTAACAAGACTTAAAAGTAATTCCAAATCCCAACAGTTTGTCAGATTACTTCAGACATTTGACTGAATGTCAAAAACGTTTCAATGAAACCTTTGGCCACCCAGATCCTATTCCTAGGCTCTCTTTTGAAAAAGAATAATGAAACTTAATATTTAACTACTTAATTTCAGGTTTCCTCAGATGTGTGTGCAAACGTGACTCAAAATAGCAACACTTTGAACTGGTTAACTTGAATCCAGAGTAATACCATTCCATGTCCTGTTAGAATTAAAATTTAAACCTTACATCCAGCTTTTTGAGTCTTCCTAACATCTCTCACCCTGAAAATTTCACAAATGACTGGAAGACATGTCTCACACACCTATTGGGTTCATACAGGCATCTCCATAGAACCGATCACCTTTCATCCAAGTGAACTTGGTCAGCAGATTGCTGACTTAAACAATGTGTGTGATGCCATGGGTACCATCAAGAAGCAGGACTGTGATTCACATGCCGTCTGCAGATCTTCCACAATCAATTTGTGTTGTGGAGCTCAATCTCTTTCATATCATTTGGATGAACACTTGGAATAATGATTTGGTCTGTGTAACTGTTTTTTCCATTTTTGTCATTAAAGCTGTTTTCAGGGCAATGTGAAAACTGCAACAAAATTCCCACATCATAAATCACTGTAGTACTTAGTGTGCACTATATCAATAAAAAGATTAGCTTACTTATAGGAAAAGGATGACAAAGTCCACAATTGTCTCAGCCATGAGAAAAATGAGGTTCTGTTTCAACTAAACTAGCTAGTAACAATGTCACATTTTAACCCTCCACTCCTCGAGTACAGTAGAAGCCTTGCGAATGAATATTATCTTATGTGCAGCATTAAATTAGTGCCATTAGCCTTGTAGGTCAACCCTTTGAAGTCAAGCAGACGTTTTGCTATTGATTTCCATGGAGTCAGGATTTCATATTCATTTCCACTGACTATTTATCTCAAACCGTCACGAAAACTTTCTGCTTAGAAGCCCAGAAAAGAAATGTGAAACAGAAGGATATGGAAAGAGGGATTTCTCCCTTGGTGTGAATGCTGCCTCTTCCAGTACCATTTCAACTGACAGAAATCTATACAGTCTCTGAGACAGCTCTACTGGGAGTAACAGATGTATTCAAAATAGTTACAAAAATCAATTCTAATGGAGAAAGGAAGTGACAGTCAGATAAATGACCCAAGCAAAGTTGAAGCAAATAGAAATGGAGTTGGGTGAGGAGAAAAGAGGCTAAACTTAAACCTGAAACAGTGCAATGTTGTAAAGATGAAGCAAATCCAGTACATATCTCATGTAAATCTAGTCTTCAAGATTCATCAGGTAATGGATTGCCTGAGCCAGGCAGAGGAATTTGGGAGAGGGAGAGCTCAGATTCAGCAAAAATAGAAAAGTGTCATGCTCAATGGTTTTATCAGTTAACCGTTTTTAGGAATTCTATGATCTGATGGCTAATTTCCAAAAGGCCTGGTTTCTATCATTCAGAAATCATGTTCTCCATGAGAAAGAGAGAGCCAGCAAAGAAAAACATACCAGAAGTCGGGAAAAGAAAAGCAGTTATACCTGGCCAGGAATTGGTCACAATAAAATGCACAGTAAGGAGCTACAGATGCAGAGTATTCAGGGGCTGCAAAATAAATAAATAAATAAATAACACAGCAAAACCTCAGAGTTATGGGCATGATCACCAATATGTAGGAATGGGGTGAAATGAGGCATACTAATGCAGGGCAAAAAAAATGGTTCCTTAGAGCAAAGAATTTCCCATGTAACTGTACCTGTGAGCATCACATAATCCAACAAATTGTAATAAAATTGTTGAGAGATCATACTGTATCCTGAGCAGTCCTGCTGGTTCTATGACAGCCCCATCAAGGAACATTAAACTGCAGGGCCAAATAAATCAAAAGATATGACACAAAATTTTATTTGTGAATATAAAAAGGGAAAGACATGTTTCAAGAAAGCATGTAAGAATCTTACAGGATGTTCAAGAGGGTTTACATACAGTTTTCTATTCGTTCTAAATGAAAAAAAAAAAACAGTCCTTTTTCTCTGGTATTTCCATAGCCTCTGGGCTCATTTTTAATTTGTAACGAAGGACTCAAATTAGCTGGGAAGGGTCAAAACAGGAATTCTTATTTTTTTGTGCCTTTCCTTCCAGTCAGCCTACACAAACCCAAGTGGAATTCACTATTTTAATGAGAAGAAAAGGAATGGCTTTTCATCTCTGTTCTTCCCTTGGAGGATTCGCACTGCGTAGCTCAGCATGTTGCACAGCATCAGGCCCTCAGGTTCCTTGGTTTTGTTCAGAAATGCACACACAGCTACTTTTTTTTTTTCTTTTTTAAATTATACCTCATTGCAGAAACAGCGATCAGAGGAAGGCCAAGTCTCTCACAACAGTCATTCTCATTGAAGTGAAACTGAGGTGTCCCTTTCCTGCCTGCCTGACCTGACCCAGGTTCTGACTTGCTGAAGTTCCCCAATGCACAGCCATGAATAAAGCCAACGTGAACTGCGTTTTGAACATACATAGCACGGTCTGGTGCCAGATGTTCTGAAAAGCAAGGTCCTAATGTCTCAGGGGGATACTTCAAAATTACCAAGTGCCTCCTGGCCTGAATCTCTGGGCCTTAGTCTCCCAACTGTAAAATGGAGTTTCACCCATCAGGAGGCCATTTTGTCCAATCAGAATCAAAACTGTTCGTGCATACTCACATTTTTCAATTCATTAGGAAAGCATAGGCATACTTTGTCTTTAGATATGTTTTTAGTTTTTAGTTTCAAATTCATATTTAACAAGGAAAAATGAAACATCTCAAGTTTTCCATTTACCTTTTTTCTTGGCAGAAACCATTCAGCACAGACTAGTAAATAGTTCTGCATCCTGAAATTGCATTGCAAAGAATGAATTATGCACGATAAAAATGAATTTAATAACATTCTTACACTTTGCTTCTTATGAGGAGATTTCATCAGGGGCCTTCTGGAAAAAGCAATAAAATACTTTGGGCAGTATCCTAGTGCCACTGGTGCAGACACCAGTGAGAGCTGGACTCTGTGCTTGGATTTCGGCCACTTGAGAAACTGAAGCAGCAGTAGCAAGATGTCAGTCCTAATATGGAATAGGAGAGGCCCAGGGAGTGCAGTGCTTTGCGTGAGGATGTCAGAAGAATGACAAGACGGAGCCGTCTTTGTTTTGTTTCTCAAGGGAAATGTGCTGTAGCCCACTTGAGCCCAGGCTTGACCCCTTCTGCTCCAGCTTGCCTTTTCCTCAGCAGTCATCTCTGACCAAAGTCCCTGCTTCTCTGGATCCCCATCATAGCTCCAGCCTGCTGGATTTGCAATGCCAACATCTCCCATCTGAGCCTCCTGTCCAGGCTTTTCTTTTTTTCTGCTCTTTCTCCTCTTTACCTAGCCATTTTTACTTGTCCTTAACTTGTCCCTTTAGAGGCAGGGTTTAGCTCTTCCCTAAAAAAAAACTCACAGAGCTGTGCATAAGGAGGGGAGTGATGAAACTCAGTAAAAGAAATCAGGGAGAAGGCAGATGATTATAGGGACAACAGTAAGAGTGTAGGAGGAGGGGGCATCTCTCCGACTAAGGCAGAGGATTAGAACAGCAACCCACATGGGACCAATGTCCTGAAAAAGTCCAGGTTTGGCTGTTGTCCAAGGACACAGTGTAGCAGCTATATGCACGACTGAAGCAAAACACCCAAATAAAATAATTACTCTGCAGTTGTTGTCCTTTTTTGAATACTTTTGTTGTCTCAGGGACATGTACAGGGTCTGTTCTTCACCCTAAACTCCACTGCCCAGCCGGACCAGTGATATGTCCTGTTTTTGGAGTCATGCTGAACTTGTGGATGACTTTGTACATCCACTGAACCTCAGTCGCTTGGTAGCAGCCGCATTGCTTTTAACCAAAGCTGCTCACATTTCTTCCAGCTCTCCTGCACCAGCCAAAACCATCCGTGTGGTCACATGGTGGAAGCAGGGAGGCAGGAGGCGAGAAGGCACAGGGAGAGCAGGCATGAAGGAGGGAGCAGGAGTGCCACGACTGCTGGGTACTGCGGGAGCACACGGGTCTGCCCCTTGCAAGCAAGATGGAGGTGGTGGTCTGGTTGCTGACATATCGCCTGCATCAACAGACTCCAAGTGAAGGCTGAATTGCCTCTAGGGTTATTTTCCACACTAGTAAGAAGGCATTGTTGCTCCTGAGTGAGAGGCAAGGTGTGAACAGTGGTGTTGCCCAGGAATTTGGGTTGGAGCACAAGCTCAAACCTCTGCAACAAGGTATCACTGGCAAGGCAACAGACCAACCTTGTCAGTTTTGAAGATGCCCAAATTGAATTCTCCCACATTCAACAGGCTCCTGGCCTCAACACAGGAATACTGATGGACCACAAGCCACACTTATGGGGTCATCCACTTGCAACCATGCCCATTCCCTTGCTTCATCCTGTTTCTTCCCGCTTCTGCCAAAGTTTCCTTCTCATCTTTCCTGCCTGCAAGTAGCTTCCCATCTCAGACACCATCTGGGCCTCACAGCCACCGTTGCATCCCCCTGCCCAGCACAGCAGCACTTGCCCCTCTCTGGCCCAGTTTGGGAGCTTCTTCCTCCTCCATCTGCCCTTGTGACACTCTACATGTATGTGTGTACGTGTAATGGAGGGGACACAGACATCTGCACCAGACAGGCAGGTCCCCTTGGATGCAGGGACAGCGGCAAGCCATAGAGTCAACTTCCAGGCCACTTTCTCCTGCACAACAGGGACACTGGGGCTTCTCAGTCCAAAGATTGCTGGTTTGGAGCCGGTTTGCTTGTTCTTTCAAGTAGCAAAGCAATCCTTTTCTTCCTAGTTTTTTTTTTTTTTTTTTTTTTTTTTTTGCTAAGTGAGCTGGATTGGTTTTGAAGAGACAATTTCTTCTATAGATAGCAAGCCAGCTGGAGTCAGGCATTAGCAGAGGATAATTCTGCAAAAAGAAATAAAGCTATAAGCATGAAAAACAGCCCTATAATTTGAACTAGGAGGTGTCTAAACAGGCCTGCAACCCTCACTGGTCATACAAGCAAGAGTCCCAGCCCCACCGGGTTTGCTATCAACCTGGCTGCTTGCTATTGTTTGACTTGGGATTTTTCTTTTCCCCCGCCTCATGCATAGCTTCTCAGGGGCTTTTAAAGGGACTTTATCAACAGCTCTTTTGGAAAGTCAAATAAATTATGTCAATCAGCTCCCTTGGCCAGTTATTTAATGGCATTTTTGAAGAATTCCATTAGTTTCATTAAACATGATTAGTTTTCCATTTAGATATAATGTTCCTGTTCCGTATAATGGTCATATTTACTGATGCTATTTTGCTTCTAAGTTAGCAAGGTTTTCTGTGTTGGCAGTATGTGTGCCTGCATACTTTGGCTGGGTTCAATTCATACAGTGATGAGGGCATGGTAAATACCTAGACAAATTAATAATGTAGCACTGAAGAGGAACAGGAGTCAGTTAATATTAATGCTAGTATGAAAACTGTCTAGAGCAGCAGACAAGATAATTTTTCTCATTGTCAGGAATAAAGGGAGATCAACAAGGTCCACATATAGATTGCAGAGGCTGGCTTTAAAAACACTAAAGAACTTGAAAAAAAAATCCTTATAGTTCCTCTTCTTTAAAGAAATAATCAATGTTGTTTCTATCTCTGACTTGGTAAGGAAACTGGAGATATGATCTTATTCCAGAGCTGTCAATTTATGTTGACAGACCTTGATGAGTATAATTACAGAGCACCTAACCTGAGCAGAAATTGAAGGGGAAAAGTTAAAATGAAAACCTAATATTGGAAAGAATTGATCAGCCTTCTTTCCTTTTCTCTCTGGAGCCTGCTCAAAGCTCATTTATTGGAAAGACTGATGGCAGCACGGAGACTGTGGGGCTGGTCCAGGCTCACTGTGCAATGCACTTAAATGATTAGGGAATATTGGCCACCTTGGCTGGAGTCAGCTGCTTGTCCTCCAGCCGCGGCACTGCCTGCCAGCCGCACACCCGGGCGGCTGCGCAGCCCCTCAGCCCGGCCACTTAGTCCTGATGGTTGCGCAGGAGCCCTCGCCTGATCAATAGCTCCATTCCTCTGCTGCCGTGGCTAAGAGCTAAAGAGACCAGTTGGTGCATATGTGATGACTAGAATTTAATTATACATCAGATTGATTTTCAGTTAGAACTCCAAGGAGTTGCTTGCCAGAATTTCAAGTTTGTGAGAAAGGCCCTGTGTCTCCTTTTTAAATTCTTTTCCCCCCATATTCCTCCATGATGTGGAAAATTTTACCAGCTCTCTACCTTCGACTCTCTGTCTGAGGATAAACAGCTTAAAAGTTTCCAGTGCTAATAATGAGAAGATCAGCTCTATCTAAGACTGAACTTATTCAAAGTTGGAAGAGGAACTTTTAAGATGTAGAATAAAATTAAAAGGTCTAGCTGTAATGGCATTCTTTTTCCTTTCATGAAGGTTTCCCAGCACTGAGTTAAGAAGCAGAACTTACCTTTAAATCAGGAGTTTTTGATGCTGGGCATAGCACCAAAGAAGGCTGAATTTAATCCAGACTTTAAAAATGGGAATGTGTGACTAATAAAATATTTTCGTTTTATAAACCTATCTAAACCTAGTCCCAGATGAAAGTGGGAATATTCTCATACAAGAGTAACCAAGTAAAGCAGAATCCAAAAGTTTTCATGAAAGTCTCATAGATCAGCTTCATTTCTTTTATAGACAGCCATTATCAGGGATTTTCATTGTGCTTTCAAGAAAATGCAATCAGTATGTGAGCTGTACACGGTGTTCACAGTTGAAAATTTGTAATGAAAAATTGGAAATGGAACTGGATTCATGGAGAAAAAAAAAAGATATTTGTTAAGTTTTCATGCTGGTTCTAATCTGCGTATTCCAAAATATGGAGATGAAGTTTGCTCACAATGAAATATTTTTAATTTAAACGATATAGACATCTTCAGAAAATATAAAATGCCATGTAAAGCATGGGCTTGCAGTTTCTTTTGGTGTGTACTGAAGGAAAACCCTGAGTAAATGAATAAAGGACAGCAATACGATAGCACTAAAAAGGGCTTGGGCTGTATTTATATTTCGTAGGATTGTTATCTCCACCCTGCAGCAGGCCTGAGAATGTCTGAGCTCATAGTGCAAACGAGTGTGACCTAGTCACCTCCACACACAACACGGGGGACTCGTTAACTGCATCAGGCAGCCACAGACTTGGGACTGCCCCTGGAAGGACACGGGGAGCATCTGCCCCATCGAGGACATGGGCACCGCGAACATGCGGGGCTGCAGCCGAGCACCAGGGTTGCTCCTCTCAGGGCCTGTACAAATATAGCAAAACCAGGCAAACGCATAAAAACTTTTAGACTGTTGGTCACTGCATTATCACAGAAAATCCTGAATTCTAGAGCAAAATCTGCGATTTCTATAAAATATAATTTTAACCTTTTAGTTCCAGAAAGCTGTTCCTAAAATAAAGATATGGTGAACAATAACTGAAGGTGAAGCCATTCTTTAGTAAACTTACAAACAGTTCAATATATGCATTGCCTAAGTCCATTTGAGTAAACATGTTTACATAATATATTTGTATGAAGATTCTTTTCCTGAAAAACTTACAGGAAAATCTTAACCATGTGTCTAGTAAAAAGTCCTGCTTTTTTCTCTTACACACTCACAATTCAACTACTTTTTTGAGACATCGTATCTACAACATCCCATGACAAGTTCAACAGCTTAATTATGGTTTTCTTTGTTTGGTTTGAACCTACCACCTACTTCCCCTTCCTACTTCTGATGATAATCATGATTTCACAAACTCTATTATAGCTCCTCCATTACCTCTTTTCCAAAAAGAATAGTCTTAAATGAAGTCCTGTTTCTTGTTCAAGGTTTTAATTAACTCAGTCTTCCTTCCACCTACGTTTCCCAGTTTTATTCTACCCATTTTGATAGATAGGAGAACAGGTTTGAACATGATGTTCGCAATTCAGGCACACCTTGTATTTCTAATATTAAATGCTGATAATTCCTGTTCTCTCTCTGCTCCTTTTCTAAATATTCCTGATTTTCTTTTCACTTTGTGTGCTTGTTCGTGTGTGTTAAGTTAATGTCTGGATAAAACTATTTATTAGAACTAATTGTCCTAAGGAATACAGAGTAGTTCTAACAACTGAATTCATCCTGTTTCACTATTTTCCACCAGGAATGTCCATATTTTCAGCTAGAGAACATGCTCAACCTCAGGCTTTCGCCCTTCCCACAGCAAAACCATAAAAAACAAAACACTTCTGAAGGGACATAGAACTACTATGTGGCTCTTTTCTGCTGCACTCACTATGTTTATCTATAGAAAGTTAAAATTCAAAATACTTATTGCATTCTCCATTCCTACTTACTGCATTTTGATTTCAGAGCAGACCCAACCAGCAAACAGAGCATGTATCTGTAGCAAGCCCTTGGCAACCTCAGGGAAGGTGACAATAGGCAGCATTATATCACACAGCATTATAGCTGGCAGCAAGTGCACATGGGATGGGGGCTTTGGCGCTGCAACTTCAGGGGTTGAGTTACAGGAGCAACACACAGCCCCTGAGGAGGGGGAAATGAATAATACGAACATCTTGTCTATGCCTAGGCATTTGAACACCACCAAGATCAGGTACAGAAAGTTCACCTAATCAACAAAGTCTATCAGGAAGGTAGACATATGTGGCTGTAACAGATACTGGCCTTTTATGTGAAGGTGAGAAAAATTCACAATAGGGAGGGCTCAGATGAACTGAAGCCTCTGGGCTGTCACCACCACTGCTTCAGAAGCCTCTGTTATCTCTTTTGCTACTGTTTCTCAGATTTCCCTTGAAAGCTCAATTCGGGTTTTGACACAGGGGTATTAGAATGAAAATGGAAATTTGTAATGTTTAAAGGTGGGAATCACTAGAATACTCTCCGAAAGTAAATGAGACAAAAGGCAACTATTAACAAGTTAACTTTACTATGAGATTAAGAGCACTTCACCACTACAGTTTAGCTCTTCTCCTGAGAAGCGGACTCACCCTTTTGGTCAGGATTTCCTGACATTAAGTGCTCAGGGTATGAGAAGTGGGCAGTACAGTGACTGCACCGTTAGGACTGTTGTAGGATCCCTCCCAGGGGACACTGTCATTCAGCATTTGAGCGCTCACTAGAATATTTTCTCAGACAATCATGAACTAAGGAACAAGTAACAAGCCCTTGACCGAACAGGCAACAGGATATTTCTGTACCTCATTTAATAGAGGACAGGGCCAGGGTACATCCGCAGTACTACTGGGCTTAGCCTCCAAAAAAAGAGCAGCTCCACAATGCCCACGTCATACATATATGACCGGAACTGAAATTTAGTATAAAGAGTCAAAAGGAGTTAGAGGAAGCTCAAAACCAGAATCACTTATATTTAAATCCTCATGAGGCCTTGTCTGTTTTCTTCAGAGAGGCTGCCAGCATGTAAAATGCTTAGATTGCCATTTTGCCCATAAAATCAGGCTTCTAAAACTGCCTGTACTTTGGAAGGAGGGCCCTGGAGGCCACGGCTTTTTGAAACAACTTTCAAAACTGTTTTTTTACCTTCAACATGTTGCCAACTATGTTAACTGAGCCAAGCATCCAGTGCAGCAAAGCAAAGTGAGTTTGAGAGGACCTTGAGTTTTCCTCCAGGACAAAAGCACAATGCTCTTCAAGACAACTGCTAAAAGGTCCTATGATGAAATGAAGTCCAAATTTAGGATGAGAGTGATACCTCACACATATTTAACAAGTACAATCTCATTATTCTCATCCTGAGTCTCCTAAGCCTCCCCCATTTAAAATAAACTTCACCAAATATGGCACATCAGTGTGCTCAGTGATTATGCTGATGTAGACAGGCTCAATCACTTTCTTATCATCTTATATTTCAAAGAGAGGAAAGTGGCCAGTACACTGCCTCCTAAGTACTGTCTCCAGAATGCAGAATATTTTGCTCCTATTCTGTGGTTTTCTTTCCACCACTGATGCCAAAATCCTCCTCTTTTTGCAAAATATGGGTCTTGACTTATCTTCTTAGGCCCCAGACACGGGAGTTTCTGCCTGCTTCATTACAGTTCTTCTGTCCCTATCTCTGCTTCTTGTTCTACTCTTGCACTACTCATTTTGCTTCTTAATAATCATCTTTCTGAACCTGAATTCCAGAATTTATTATCCAGTTTTCCCCTTAAACTGAAAATGAATCATTTCATGCTGCATCTTTGCCACTTCTGACAAGCTTCACTCTCTTTGTCTTCACTGAGTCTGTATGTTTCCCTTCTATAATCTACTATCTTTTTTCCATTTGCCCATACAAAGGTTTTGATACCCAAAATGTTTCCTATCCACTCTCAATGTCAAGTTTTCTTGTGATGCTTCATAGCAAGGATGCTATATAAAACATTTATTGTACTGTATCCTAGGGAACCTGCTGTTTTAAGTGTTATTGGTGGTGTTATTAGAAAGAGCAAGGTTATAAGGAGGTTTGCTGTGAATTACAGAAGCCGGGTTATAGAAGCCACTTCAAAGAGAGGCAAAAAGTCTTGTAACATGGGGAATAGATAACCACATCCTAAAGATCATATAAAGGATTTCTTTTTAGCCTAAATATATTAATAGGTCCTTATAGCCCAAGCCTTTTTGTCTCTCACACCTGTTAATGAAATTTTTCATGTGCCTCTGGCCACCTTTTACATTCAGGCAACAGAGTGAATATCTCCAGAATCACTTTTTCCTTTTCTTTTCCCTCTCCTCTCCTCTCCTCTCTCCTCTCCTCAGGAAGGAGTGGATTGAGAACATTTTATATCCCAGGAAATACAGCCTACATGCACTAATAACACTGAACATTGTCAAAAGAAAATAAGATACTGAATAAAATAGAAAGCACTGCCAGCTAGCATGGCCAAATTAATGACTCTATGTTCCCAAGGATAGAATCAGAAAGTCAATCTAAAATACAAAAGTAAGTGGCTGGCATGACTGAACAAAAATCTGTCATGAGCAAAAATAGAGAAGCAGTGTCCTCACTGCAACTGAAAATATTTGAGAGACCCTTAATCTAAGTTCTACCTTTCCCACTGCAGTCATCAGATACCTGGATCTCACCTCATCTGTGCAGCTTATCTTCTCCACCAGCTGATTTCTGAGTGGTTCTGTCTTTATCTCTGGTTTGTTTTGCTGTGGGAAGCTCAGAGTCTCAGTCAGGAATCAAAAGCCCCCAAGGACCAAGATCACACAGTATATTTGTTGTCCTCATGCCTGGAGAAGAGCTTGAAAACTTAACATGATTGTGTTTGGAAGAGTAAACAAAACTACCCTTCTTATTTTTAAGAAGTCCTGTAATTTTTCAGCCTGATTCATGCTTTTTGTGAAAGGCTGGATTACCTGGGAGAGACATGGTTGCACTGTGTGGCATTGGGCAGCCAATAACCATGCTTTGAAACACCCTTAGAAATACTTCTCTCCTTTGACTATTCAGGGAAATTCAGCTGCTCAGACAAGGTGTCTTGAATCATTCTGCAATTAGATGACCACAAAGGGGATTGCAATAATGCTTATGATGTTGGAAAGTTTGTCTCTGACAGCACATAAGTATAAGCATGAGGCTGAGAAGACTCTGTTTTAACAAATTCATGGTTCTTTTTCACACACAACTATAAAATCAAATATTCTTGGGACTATATTCTCAAAGAACCAACTTTGAAGGCTCTCCAGACTGGATTTTGGTGATAATTCTTGTCTATGACTCACTCACTAAAATAAAATTTCTGCTGCATCCCTTACATCTGCACCTTGCAGTAACGCTCTGTAAATGCTATTTTTGTGGTGTTTATGGAAAAGGCAGTAGTAAGAGAGTGTTGGAAATGAGCTCTGAAATTCACTGTAGTCTTGGTGAAATGAGAAAATTCTATGTGAATTCAATCCTCTCCCTCTAAGATAAAATCTTTTACAATAAGCTGTCCACAGATAACCTAGATGTTACACGTCAATCAGGAAAATATATTCAGCAGAAATTCTGAGAAGTTTCTGAGCCATTTACAGATATTTTAGCAACAACAGAACTGATCTCCAAGCCAAAGTACCACTTAAATCTTCGCTAAATTCATCTCTAGAAATAGTATTGCCCTGGCCTTGTGTTGGTCCTCTGTACAGAGGGGCACTCAAATTCAGCTAAGAGAGACTGGGTACACAATTCCACACAGAATGAGGAATTAAAAAGAATAAATTACTCCTACCTCTTTTCAGACAGGTATTGGACATAGCTGAACACTTAACTACTAATGATGGAGAGACCAAGAGAAAAAAACAAATGACACACCAGAGTACTCAGGGAATCAGGGGAAGGATCACACAAAAGCAATGCCAAAGATCTGCAATTTTGGAGACAGTTCTGGAGGGTTGCTGCAATTTTGCAGCCAAAATTGCAGCATAAATAAGGCAATCTAGCTGAGAGGGATGCTAGCCCCATGAGGGCTTCTCTTGGTGAAAAGGCAGCAGGCATCAATAAAAACCTGTTCATCCAGCTGGTATCAGTCATATGGCC
Organism: Tinamus guttatus; assembly: GCF_000705375.1. The sequence continues at coordinate 100,968 of NW_010583187.1, forward strand.
AAACAAGGCAAACATCCCAGGAAAGCACTTTTATTCTTGGATAACATAATCTATGTTCTGGCTTTCCTTACATAAAAATGTGCCCAAATTCAAAATCTAACTCCACTGTCAGATACAGTATGTCAAGCAAAAGCCTGAAGACGGGCAAAGGCATCCCACTTTGTTCCAATATATTGCCAATTCTGAAATTTCATTGCAATATCCTGTTTTTTCCTGAAGTTACATGATTAGGAGAGATTTCCCCTTTCACTTTTAAATATGCCGTTTTGTAAAAAAGAAGTTTGAAAATGTATATCCCAAAGACTCAAACTCAGAGGGAAAATAAATAATGAAAGTTTAGTTACATTTTAAGCTTTGAGATAAAATTTGAGACCTTCTTTTGAGACTGAAACCGGCAGCACTAGGGTTTTTTAATATTGTTTATTGTGCACCAAGCCAGATAAAGGCACTTAGCCTCATTGGTTTTAACTGGAGCAATAATTACAAACGAATTCAAGAAGATGCCCTCTCTGAGGCTCATATCTTTCCTCCCTCACTGCATCTGCAGTTGATCTGGCTGATCACCACTACTGATAACTTGATTTTATATGTGAGGCTCAAAGAAAAGCATTTACTGTCAGAGGAATTACATGACCAAGCTCAGAATTATATCCAGGCTCCTCAGGACCCAAAATGCCAGAGCATCCTTTCCTACTCTGTTAAAAGGTGTTTGATGAATGGCAGGGTTTTGTTTTTAGGTATTTTAGGTTCTTTTAATGAACTAAGTTATGAAGAAAGATGGAGGATTGTGAGCTTGCATGCTAGAGGCTAGGCCTCTTATAAAGACACATGCAGAAAACTAGAAAACAACCAGGGATATCTGGCTTCAAATCCTATCCCAAGGAAGTGTCACTAGAACCATGCCAAAAGTTATTGTGATCTGGTGCCAGCTGAAATAGAAAGGCAGATACTAGAACTAGAAGGAAAGATTATATAGCACAGCTGGCTCAAATCCTAGAGCAGCTTCTGTAGGAGGATCAAGAAGTCTTTTTTTTTCTTTCAGGGAAGAGCTGATAAAACTGATATCAAACATCGGAAAATGTTGAGATCCACCACAGAGACAAAATACAATTTTTATTGCCTGGTATTATTTTTTACACTGATTTATGACCAGTTACCACAACAAATTTTGAGGATTAAAAGAATATTTTCCTTTCATGCAGGACAAACTCCTTAGAACAATACAGTATTTTTGCTTAAATCCAGGCTCAGCCATTAGTCTACAGGAAAGCAACAGTGCCAGCTGAATCAATTCTCTGCCCATGAGTTTCATTAATTTTTTTTATCTCTAAGGCAAAAAAAATGGTTATTGAAATAAAATGGTTTTAGGAAATTAATATAGAATGAGTTTGTTGTATAATAGAGAAAGGGACAGCCATGGTTTATTTGGGGTACACTTCTCTTTTTTTCCTGCCCTCATTTTTCTTTCTTTTTTTTTTTCTGAAAAAGGCAGGTTAAAGAATCTTAAACTTGTGCTGCAAAGACAAAGCATCAATGTGATCCGTGTGCTCATGGATGTGGCATTTGTGTGCCTGCACATGCTGGGACCTGCACTGAACACCAGCCTCCAGTATACAGTAGATTGGTTTGCGGTGAGGAGCACTGAAGTGCACTAAATTGCACAAATTGAAAGTATGATGAAGAAATCAGCCACGTCTATTTAAATGTATGAACCACATTTGTGCTTTGGAGTATTTGTTTTATACTAAAAAGCAAATGCATTCCTCACAGGCAAAGCATTTTGGTTTTGTTAGGCTGCGTTATTGGAATGGTAAGTTTTGCTCTGGTGGTTTCTGGTCCATCATAGCTCCATTAAAGCACATGCACAAAGTGGCTTTTGGAGATGTGACAGCTGTGGGTGGTGATAACTTCTTAATCCCCCTCTTCCTACAGAATACGGGGCATGTGTTACGTCCTACTTTGTACCTACATTCAGCCAGTTATAACAATTGCACGTCTGATCCTTGTCCTCCTCTTGAGGCCACCTGAGGGTCAAACTCTCACCTCTAGCTTAAGCTGGATGGAAATGTTCCTATTAAGAACTGGAACTTTTTTATTCTCCCTTTAATATGGAGAATTGCTTTGTTCTTTGTTTTGGAGGAATTTTTGTGAGAAATGCTTCCTTTTCACAGAAAAATCATGTGGGAGCTTTTTTAATAAAAAGCAAATATTTGAAAATTTTCCCATTGAAAAAAAAAAAAAAAGCAGGATACTTCACATCCCCCTGCTTCCCTGTAGTGGGCTCCTCCAGCCAGGCTTCATTCCCACAATGAAGGAGCTCTCCCATGATGCATGACCTTCTCTCATGAAGAGATTTTTCTGAACACCTCTCCCTGCTTTTTTTTTCAAAATCAGCTCTGATCCAAATTCACATTAACTGAACCAAGAGGAACCACACCAGAGACTACAGGCAGTGAATCAAATGCAGAAAAACAAACTCGCTCCCTTTCCCTGTCTCTCTGCACTTTCCTTTTGCGCTTTCTTTTCCAAAACAGAAAAAGGGAATCCCATGGCATGTTTCACCTTTCCCTTTCCTGCTGTTGATTGCATGGAATGAAGTGTCCTGAAGAAATGCTGGCTCCACATGCAAACACATCAGTGAGGAGCTCACCAGGCAGCTCTGCATCCATCATCAGTGCTGTTTTCTTGAAGGGATTTTTTTGATCTCCCTGGGGAGCTTGGCTCATGCTATTTTGGCCTCTGTTGCTATCAGGCACCCCAGAGCACAGACTTTGCTGAAGAATTGAACCTGCTTTTTCAAATTTCAACACATTTACCATTCAAGGACCCAGATAAGACTTCCCTACAGAATGAAAGGAGAGTTGAAAAACATAAAGGCTAATAATAATAATAGCTGAATATTCTTTTCATGAGTAGTTTTATACCAGAACTAAATCTGTCAGGTTTAAACAAGAGGAGATAAACAAACATTTTTCTGAATCCAATTGTGCCTTTATTTATTGCTGCTAGATTTCTAGGGAGAGAGGCAAAGGAGGATTTGGTGGGGATTAGCCCTGCCTTGTCTACACTGGAGCTATTGCTGCTGCCCTGCGTTATGGGTCCCAGCACAAAGAAATCCACTGTTGAGGGTGCCTGACCTGCAGGCAGTCTTCCTAAAGGAAAGAGCCTGCCCGGAGGCACCTCCCGGACAGCCGCTGCCATGGCCTGTCATCTTCACTGTCAGAAGCGGCCCTTCTCGCTATGCACTTACCATTAGTCTCTAAGGGAGCTTTGACAGGGTCCAGACTTTTTCCAAAAGAGATAAAAGTTAAAAGGTCACACCTCTGGGTCAGAGGCTAAAAGGCAGATAAAACATCCTGCCTGCAGAAGCAAAATCCAAGGGAAATCAAACCAGCTCCCAAGAAAGCGCACTTCGTAGACTGAAATCCAATGAGAGGATGCAAATGCCCTTATTTTAGCAAACTCCTCTTTTTTCTTTCCAGCATGGGTTAACAAAATATATTTAAGCACAAAACAAAATAAACTCAAATGAAACCCAGCCTGACTGCTCTCCAATGACTGATTTAATGGAGACTTTTGTTTTGCAGGGTCATCTTTTCATCTCTTACTGAGGGCAGAGGAAAAAATATTTTTAAACACAGGAAAGATACAATTTGCTATTAAATATCTTCCTTTAACCACACAGGGCTTTTTAAACCAAAGACCTATTCTTCTGTCTGGTGACTTTAAGAGGGCTTGGAACAATAAATCAGAAAATGTCAGCTTTCAATTATGCAAGTTAATGAACGGGATAGTGGCAAGTTGTGGGAGGGAAGAATAAACCATGAAAAGCAAAAACATGGATAATACAAAACATATGTAAATGAGGATCTACGAAACTGCTTTAGTGTATTTACCAAGAAACTATTAACATTTCTACAGATAGGAAAGGCAGATTTGGTGTGTCTCATCCAGAGTGAGTCTGATGGATGCACATGTGGACTTTTACTTCTTGAGCCACAGGCTGATAGAAACCCTCCTTTTGAACCCGAGCAAAGGAAAATACATGTCAAGTCACCTTTACCAGGGGAATCTGAGCAAAGACGGTGGCTGTGGGGTATGTGCATGAGCAAAACATGATCCTGTGGCAGAAACGAGTGTGCTAGAGAAGAGCCTGCAAATCTACATTTACAGAAAGAGCCCCAGTTCTTCCTGCAAATAACACTAGGGGATTCCATTTACGCATTTAGTTCATGTTTCTGCAATGATCGCCTTCAAAAAGATAATTTAGAGGGCATTGTATAAGAGTTGGATGTTTTCAAATGTTTACTGCTTGTCTCTAAGTTTTACATAATGGAGAATGTTTCCATCTTCAGCTTCATGCCCACAGCTGCAAGTCCCTCTTCCAATAAAAACTGCAAAAGTTTTGCCTTTGACTTCACTTGGTCTTCAGCACTTCTCCCCTATTTCTGTTTTTATGTCCAGCAGAACTTTAAAACCTCAAACTTCTCTGCATAGGACAAATACCAGGAAGGAATGAGAAAATCCAGTTATCAGCTCAACCAGAACAACTGTTGAGCATTCAAAACTCACAAGGGCTTATGAATCAGTAGAGCACTAAAGAAAGGTTGACTTAGTATCTTAGACAGAAATAGGAAATCTGAGGGACTACAAACCAACATATTTAACCTTGGCAAGACACTGGAACTAACTCAGCAAACGAGAATAACTGGGAATAGGAATAACTGGTTAACTTGCATTTATGAAAAGCAGAGTGTCAAATCATGGTATCTGCCACTGAGAGAGAACATTTTCCTACAGGAGAAGGATCCATGTATTCAACTTTGAATTTAATGAAGAATTTTGTGAACATTTTCCTTGCTGAGGACATGGGGTTTAGATGAACGTTTCCAAAAATGGGTGTCCAATTAGCTGAAAAACACACAGTTAAACAATAACCTCCAGGGCATCAGTCTCAGACTAGGAAAATATGCCTACTAGACCACTGTGGATTCCTCCTAGGTTTTCATAATTCAATTTTTCTTTTATGCCAAATGAGTGTAGCATTCACAGATCTATCTAACAGGAATGCTCTAAGCACAAAATTAAAATAAATAAAGAAAACAGCAGAACATGAATCGCGCTCCCGGTGTTTAAGACCTTTCCTTTTAGAGGTGAACGTATGCATGCCATCTTTGCACATGCACTATCACAGGTGATGTAGAGCTTTTAGCCCTATTAACAGAGCATTGCTATATCAAGTAATTTAGTTCTGGTGTAGGCTGATTCAACTCATCTGTGCTGATCTTCAGAGCTGACCTACCTCATGCCCATATCCAGCTAAGCATTTCACCAAAAGGCAAGAGCCCCCAGGTTACATACTGCCAAGCAGAGAATAATACACAAATGTTTCTTTGAACGCCTGGGATGAAAGGACTTGTTCTAGGAGAATATAAGGAGGAAGTAAATCTAGGTCGCTCAAAGCACCAGCTACTCACCTAGACATGGGACATAGAGGAGGAAAATATATTTTTTCAGATACTAAAAAAAAGAGATTTTTTTAAAAATATGATTAACTGCATATTTAGTTGTTCAATATTTTTAGATAAGTTTTATTTTCCAGGTGGTGAAGTAGGCAAACATGCATTTAGCACATTTAGACTGTCTAGCCTATAGATCTGTACAGCTAAACTAGGACGTGACTTTTGTCTCACAGGGATCCAAACCAGTATCACAAGTAGAACTTTTAATCTAGTGGCTGATAACATGTCATGTAAATCATTATGTTAAACAATAAGTCATCAGGGATTCGTTTTCAGCATATGGCTGATGATTAAACCTCTTTGAGGTCTTTTAAGGTTATTCTGAAGTTAAATCAATACTAAATTCAGCTCTACTGCTGTCCTACATTTAATGCATCCAAAGGATGTAGCCTCTTTTTCAGACAATGGAAATCTTCCTTCTAATTCTAACTGAAAAGGTTTCGTTCCAATATTAGGGATATTGGATATTCTAGGAAAGTTCCTGAAATGATTCTGCCAAGAGTTCAGCAAACAGTTGCTTAACCCCGCTTCCCTCCCCTCTAATCTGGGGTATTGACCTAACCATTCATTCCTTGTTTGCTGTGACTGGTTCTGTAAATCAAGTTTCCATGGCAGCCGTAAGCCATGAATAGGGCTGGCTCCATCGGTGGTCAGTTACAACATGCTTTGTCCCCTCGTGTCCTGTCACAGGCTGAATTAGAAGACAGAAAACAAGCACCTTCAGTAAACATGACCTCATGAGCTCCTCCACTCTCCGTTAATGGGGCCTTGAAAGGGATGAGGCAGGGACGCTTGTTTCTTCTGTTTTTTTCCATAGGGATCTCCCAAGAGTTTCCTACATGTTTTGATAGGATATTTCATTTAAGCTGTGTTCTTAGTCAATTCTTTTTATTCCCCACTTTTTTTAGATATAGTTATAACTGAATGAACCTGGAAAAAACATGGTTTGGCTTGAAGAGAAGTGTGTCTAACACTCTCACATTTCTTTAGGCTTAGGCTGTTCTCCCTCCACCCACCTGATCGACACCTTAAGTCCCTGCAGGACCAAAACTGCATCACATGTGTTTCCTTCACAGACCCTACATGGTCCCCACAAATACTGCGATCAGGGCCCTCTGCTTTCAACATATTCCTCCTCCACGTGTTAAACAACAGAGGGCTCATTAATTGCAAGAAACTCTTCTCCATATGTCCTCAAACTGCTAACAGAGGGTTCCTGTAAATAGAGCAAAAATAAATTCTACAACTTCCCCTAATAGTATGTAACTTTTCACTGAATAATGCTGAATAATTACAGTCAGTTCATCTGGGTATTATAGTAATTGCTTACAAAACCGTCTAAGAGGATGACAGCCAAATATTTCCAAACAATTGTTTTTCAAGTTGCTAAAAATTAGGAAAAAATGGTATCATGTCAAAAACATGTCTGAAATAACACTGCAGCTGACAGTAAGCATATTTTTAGCATATATTCTATATATTCTTTAAAGTGTAACTTTTCCTCAGTACTTTATGTTCTGGGGCTTTGAAGTGCTGTTATCCATCTTTTAACTACCTATGTGCACTAGATACAACACAAAAGGTAAATGTGTTATATAGCATGCATGAGCCTTTGGCCCTTATGCATTATCATTGTCAGTCATTTTGCAATGTTGGATGGGACTGAGCCTGTTATTTAAAGTCAGATTTCAAGTTTTTCCCTAAAATAAAGCAGAATGGTTGTAGCAAAATTCTGATCATTATCTTCATATACTGCAAATACATTTTGGAGAATACAGAGAGCCAAATCCTGAAGTCCTTATTTTGGGAACAGTCCCACTGGCTTCATGTAGTAGATGTTCTACCCACAATTAGCAGCTAGAGCAGATGTATTTATAGGAATTCCTCTGAAATCGAAAACACAGGCAGGCTAATGGAATATAAAAGAAAGAAAAGGGAAGTAACTTTGGACATGGCATGCTTCCACTCCATAAACCCTAGATTGGATAGCTAAAGGAGCCCCTGGCCCAAAGCCCTGTCAATTACCTTAATCCCAGCCCAAAGAGGAATGATACTAAACACTCTACAAAAATGCTTCCAAACATTGCCACAGGAAAAAGGAAAAACTTTAACCCTGCCTTTGCAGACACAGCTTTAGAAAGGACAAATTGCATTTTACATGGAGTAACACATAAACATAAAAGACATACCCTCCAGTGAAAAAACTTGCACAACCTCCCAGAATGAGCAGAATTAATCATAGGGAATAATTACAGTTCCAAACAAGAATATTTATGACATTACATAAACACCATTAAAACAAACTGAAAGGCAATAATTTTTAGAAAGAGGAAAGGAGGAAGTGAGGCAGGGGGGACGAAAACCAATCAAAGTTTATAGTTGAAAAGATAAAAGTTTCTATGTGTCAGTCATCTTGGAAATTGTTACTTCAGCGATCACTTGTGCCTTGTTTACTCCCTTAATAAAACAGGGAAAGAACTTTGTTTATGAAGTTAGCCAGTATTTTCAGTTTAAAGCATTTTTGTTAAAAAAGGATCTTTCAAAAACAAGAAATGTGGAAAAGTTCTTTCCAAAATTTTTTGACTTTACAAGAAAAAGCATTTAAAACCATTATCATCTCAGCAACCACTCTTTTCTTCTTCTGTCCTTTTTTGGTGTTGCTGTTTTTTGCTTTTTCCCTGGGGCAGGGAAAGATGATGGGAAGAGCCGTCCTCTTTTATTACTGAATTAAAAAAAAAAGAAGTTCTTTTAAATCAAAGAGTTGAAAGAATTGCAAAGGAAAGCAAGTATTGGGGCATTTTTAATGATAAATTTGTAGTATTTTTTCTAACAATTCTATTTATTAGAGCTGGGATAAAACTATGCTATTCCTTTCATACTCCAGATATTATTTTGAAAAAAACAGAGCTCTAAAATTGCCCTATGCAATGTTAGTAAGGCCTGAGCCTGAGAGATCTATATTATCCCAGTCAAGGGACTGACCATTTGACAGTAACTGAAGGGGTCTCTGCTGACCCAGAAATGGCCTGGCAATTCCTATTGAAGAGGAATTGGGATAGACACACACAGTAGCCAGCGCAACTGGTGCTTCTCATCCTACCCAGACGCAGCAGGAGCTGTCTAGACGGACCACCTGCACATGAACGTGTTTCAGAATTCTGCCATGAAGAGAAAGCTCTTTGGACAAAAAAGCTAAGTGTTTCCCTCCTGTTTCTGTTCAGATATGGGCATATTCCAGCATCTAGAAATGGACATGGGTGATGCTTAGAGACAAGATCAGAGGAGGAATAATCATAGTTTGGAGTTTTTCCTCCCCAAACTAACAGTTGAGGGGTGGTTGGTGAGGCTGTAATGTTCATTTGATCCCTCTAAACTGCAGGAACTGAAGCAAAATCCTCCATTTTCCAGAGCTCTTCTAGTCAGACCAGCAAAGAGTCTGGAGCCAGGAAAGAACTTTTTCTCCTTTAAAAATCTCTCTTTAAAGAACGGTTCTGGGAAATGCACCCTTGTTTTTTCCTGCTTAGGTTGCTGCTGTTTTGTGAAGCTGGGACACAGCAGGCTACAAGCTGCTAAACACCAAGGTGCATTTGAAAATTGCATGAAAATCGCATGAAAATCGCATTTCTGTACTGAAAGCAAACTTTTGTAGAAACGGAGCAGTATGGCTTAATTGCAGTGCTTCCCTCCAGACAATTATGAAAATACTCTTAGCTGGCTGCAAACTATAGGATCAATATCAAGTCTGTGATTTGTACACAAATACTGCAATCTAGTTGATGCACACAGGCAACAAATACGCTTTCACAAATCATCCGTGATTACCAGGATGCCTCGCAGGACTCAATGAACAATGTCTGGCTCCTGGGCCACAGAACACACACGAGGCTGCGGAGTCTCCAGAGCGATTTTCCGCTCTGCCACCCAGCCTCCATCAGCCAAGAGCTTGTAAAAGAGCACATGACAACACAGACAGCTTGGTTTTAGCTGAAAGCCCAAAGAACGAAAACTCATCTAAGCCCAGGGTAGTCTGCATCCAAGTTCTCCTTTCTTTTATTGATATGTTTCACTTTCCAGTTCTTTTCTTCATAAGTACCCTTTAAGGCAGAAAAAGATCACCATTTGCCCTTTATCAAAGTGCGTTGCATCTTTTTCAATATCTACTCAAAAGCGAAAAAAAGTCAGTCTTGTGGCCAAGTAGAGCCACTCAGATGGGAATTTTTCCCCTAGTGGCCAGGACTGCGCACAGTGCCAGATGCTTCCCTGCTACACTGATTTACTCATCTAGGTGTCGGGTAGCGTTTGCTCTGCTAACTTCAGTAGTTCGGTAGCATTTCCTGAACCAGAATGATGGTTTAAGTAAGGTCCTTCCACTGACCTCCCCGTGACACCACGCTCATGAATAACCAGGTCTGTTGCTGCCCCTCATGCTTAATTTTCTCTGAGGAAATCTTCTGTTAAGGGGCAACAGTTTTCCATTTCAGTGTACAGCACTACCCAGCTGCTTGTTATTTCACTTGGCTGAACCTGACAAGCTAATGGTATGTTTGATTTGCACTACCAGTTCCTGCTAGAGACATCATAACTTTTATTACAGACGTGGTTCTTGTTAGAGACTCAGTTGTCCACAGAAGAAAAAAAAATGCACATTTATTTCAGTCAATTCACTGTTTAACTCATTATTTGCAAGCAGAGTACTGGCATGCTGCATGCAATCAGCTGCATTTCTTTTTAGCATATTTCAGTCATTTGTGAGGCAAACAGAGAAATCATTCTAGCTTTTCCCAGTAGCTGCTTTGATATACATTCACTTTACCATCCTAAATCCTTTGAGGATGATCACTTTTCTGACTGCTGAACGTTTGTTTCAAACTTTGTTAGACACCATACAGCTAAACTTAGCTCTGCAATTGCCACGGGGAAAAAATGGGTACGTAGAGAGGATAAACAAGAATACATTTAAATGAACTTAGTTCGTCTCAATTTTTTTGCATGGGTTTAATGTTCTTAAAGATACCAGACCCTGAAGAAGTTATATATCTGCATTTTTCTTACATTTCCAAAAGTAGTGCTTGAATCGTGTTTTAAACTCATGAATTAGGGCTTTGCAAGACTAAAAATACCAAACAGCTAAGCGACCAGACTCTCACAGAATGTCTCACTTGCTGAATACAGAATGGATATTTTAATGAGATTTCTCTCATTACAAAATCTGTTTCCCCATAAAATCCCAGAACTCGTCCCTCTTCTTTCCATATGACTTCTGCTTAGGACAAGGCAAGACCCACTCCAACTCACTGATCTGCAGCTACTGGGTAGATGTGTCTATATATCTCACAGAAAATGGAAATTTACCAAATCAAGAATTGCTTATGAAAATGTTGGCTGGACTCAGCGTCTATCTTGGTTTACACACCAGTAGAATGGGGCTGATATTTACACAGAGGATTGCCCTTCAGCCTTGCTTCCTTAAAATATTACATACAAAACCAAAAAATAAATAGGTGAATACTATTAGCTTTTCCTAGCCAACCAGGTTAGGTTTGCTAGTTAAAAAAAAACTGCCAGAATGTCAGATATGCATTTGCAGCCTTATCAAAGGCTGTTAATTTCTCATGTAGAATATTCCCTAATAAGGCCCCTTTAAAGCTGCTGAACTCTTGATCCTCAAAATAGCCAGTCTGGGGAGCATTTCTTACAGTCTTTGAAGTCGTAGCACTCATAAAGTTGACCAGTGTTGTTTGTGGGTTTGTTTTCTTTCCATATCTCTCCTGTGCTTTAAGACCAGACAGAAGATGACATTATTAGCAGCCTGCTCACAAGCACCTAGTAGTTTAGGGGCAGGCTTTTTATTTCTGCTTTCAAGCAGAGATGAAAGATTGTAAAAATCTCTCATTTTTTTCCTTAGGGAATTACAGCTCACAAAAGTTCTTATAACTCCTTACAGCAGCTATTTTACTACTCAGGGAGGATATTTACTGGGTCACTTTCTTCCTGCAGCAGGCCTCAGTGTTAATAAACGGTGTCTGTGAGTTACTTTATGCTCTCCATGCTTTATTTTGATCTAGCTGTGTGTTTAAGAGGCTAAAGAGAGTGTGTCTTGATGAGCTACTTACACCCGAGTCTTGCTCTAGGCCAAAATGTAGAGAGGGCCTTTTTTTTTGATTTTTGAAGGTACATTGAAAATTGAAAAATGGGGCGACTTGCCAAGGTTGCTTTGCAAGTCTGTTAGCTTCTGCTCACTCAGCATTAACATCTGTCTTCACTAAACTGTTACTGGCCCCCTGGTATACTACATGGAGCAAGCTCCAGAGGCATTTATAGAAAGCAGAGCTCTGGAGGAGGGAACCTACACCCCCAGAGTCCCCACTGGTAGCACTTTTCCTGTCGAATTAAGACTCTATTTTATTCCAGAACATTCTGTCACAGCTCTGCATGGTGGTGAGCCTCTAAAATGAAAGGTAATGAAAGGAGGAGAGAAAGAAGGATTCTGCCAAGAGGATCTTGGGGCCGAGTTCTCCATCTCAGCTCTACATCCTGTTCAAAAAAGTGACATAAAATATAGCGAAGTGGTTTTTTTTCCCTCTTTTCAATCAAGAAGTCAGATAATTTTAGCATACAATTCAAACTTATCTTGCAATATGCCTTAAGGCCAATTACCCCTATGTCCTCAAATGAGGCACACAGTCATTACAGCTTCGAGCTCAAGGTTAGCACACCCAAAACAAGGCAGCCGTGCCTGCCTCCATGGCGGGATTGCACAACGTTGTTGTGCCTAGTTAACATCTGTGGTGTGTGCCTATATCACAGAAAGACAATTCTGCTTAAGGGTTCTCTACATTACTTCACCCAGACGATTTTAGGTGCTATCAAGGGCAAAAAATATCACATAGACCCCATTAATACCCATTTCAATACCTTGCATGAGCTTACAGGTAACTTTTAGCACATAAGTGATTTCTGAATCACATCCTTGAGGTAGGAGCATCCGGCTGTCTAATAGGTGCAAAACCAAATGTGCTGTCAATGCTTGGTGAAGAGCAACTTGCCTTTCAAGGCACTTCTCCAAAATATTCATCCTCACATGTGGTGAAGTAAGGTCCAGCTTCCCATTAGGTACTTTGAGGCACTGTGTGCTTACATGCCCTCTACATAAGCAGCAGTGCCTGGATTTATGGAATTATTGGCAGTGACCAGACACATGCTAAGTAAACAGATTAATATGTATTAACATAGTGCATTTGTTCAAAGTTCAGAACTTGTGTACACATGTGAACGTGGTATTTATCCATGGTTCTCACCAAGGGAACTGATTAAAAACAGGATCATGCAAAGTAAGCAGTACGATGAAAAGAAAGCACTAAAACTTTTTTTTTTTTACTGAAATACTTTGAGTAATGGTTACCTGATTTAATGGCTCATCAACCTACAACTCTCACATAATCTTCCAGGCTTTGGTGGCTTTATGTTGTAACTTGTAGTTGATGCTGCAAGAAATAACAGTTCTTACGAAATTATATCTGTATTATATTCCATAAAAAACATCCTTAAGAGAAATCATAATGCATATTCTACAAGGTCACAAGAGTAGAGAAGACAGTCACATATTGGTCACTTCCTCATGAAAAGCAGGAAAAGAAGAAATCTCAGAACAGAGACAGTGGCATGTTGTTGTGACACCTTTTTTTATGTTTTGTCTTGTAATCTTGAAACCTTTGGTGTGTATTCTGTCTAAATATAGGGAGACAGTAAGTTAACTAGATTGCCATTTTATAATAGCAATAAATATTCTGTGCTGTATGACCTGTCACTTCACCCCATTCCTGGGGCTCTATGGGGAGCCCAGGACGGGCTGCCTTCACTTGGAGCTCTCTTTGCAAAGCATCAGAGTCACATTGCCAAGAATTCATTAAAAAGGAAGCTTTTTTTCTGGGTTTTGCCCCAAAGAAATCCTTCACTTTTTTTGCAACATACTTTTTAATGCAAATCTGGGATGAATCAAGAATGCAAAATTTTTCACAGGCAAGGATTTCCAGGGACAGTCCTGTTCCAGCTGGCTGCCTAGAACTCATCTTTTAGCTTCCAGAAGAGGTGTCTTGCAGGCTCGCCACCAGGAACCAACATCAAAACTGATGGAGTTGAAGGGAGGAATTGACATTCACCAGGAAAACAATAAAAAAAGAATTTCTTATTGAAAATGTTTGTGAAAAGTCTTTTCCCAACATAAAAGCTCCCTGCCAGCTGTGGCATCTGTTCAGTTACTTTCCTAGGGAGAAGGCCACGTAAAAGCTGGATACTCAAAAGTGCCATGAACCCAAGTACTTTTGGAAATGATGGTCAAAATTTCAACTTCAGCTCTTAAAAAAACTCCAGCCATTTGTTTTAGTGCCTAAAATACAGCTCAAGTCACTTGGTAATCTAGTGCTTAGCTTGTGATGCTTGCTTTTCAGGAGCCCCAATTAGGCTGCCTGGCCCTGTCAACAGATTTTGAACTTGCCCTAAGCATCCTGCAGAATGGAGAGCTATACCATTATCAAGGGCATTTTTAAGTCAAGCATTTCCAGAACTTTTTCTGCTTCCTTTTACAGCCCAGGACAGATTTCCCGTCTCTTCTTTTATGGGATTCAAACCTGAATTTCCAAGCCAGATTAACGATTTAAGGTGTTGATTGTCTTGTCTCTCAAATAGCAGCTTGGTTCTGATATGATTACAGGTTTTCCATACTTTATGTAAGTATCTTTACAAGCTGGAGGTTAATCAATGCCCCTTTCTCACTTACAGCCCCTCAAAATATCTGTTTACACAACATAGAATAAAGTCAGCAAAGAGATAGAAGAAAACAAATCTCAGAATATTTCAGGTGCTTTCCTGGGATCTGAGAGGCCTTGAAACCAGATAGAAAGAAAATTAAAAAGCAGGTGTCCTTCTTCCAGCAGAGACTGATCAATATAATGCAGGCAGGCAATCCAGTCTTGGAAAACTTGTTCCATGTCATTTTCCATGTGAAGTTTGAAGCTTCAAGCATGCCCTCAATGTGCCAGGTCGCTCTGAATTCACAAGCCAGATAAGGCAGTATTAGATGGACCTCCCATCTAATAAGGCTGACTCCCATCTCGTAAGGTTTACCGGGAGCTCCCTGCAGCCTGCAGCAATGTCGGAACGGGGTGGCCATAGACCTGCTGCTGGTGGAGGGGGAGATGCCGCAGAGGCTTTAGGCATCTACAGGACTGGGCAACATTGAGAGTATGCTTTCTAAGGTCTGAAAGATGAATTTACACACTTCTAGTGAATTTAAGCACTTACAGATGTTCTTTATGAATTTAGCCTTCACCAAGCCCAAATCTTAGACTTGAGACCAGTGAAAATATGGATCAAAGAAGCATCTGACTGAAGTATTCTCTGGAAGAATCATGCAGTGTTTTTTAGTAACTCCATAAATAGCCAGTGACACCACTAGCATCGTTTGTCTGTCTTTTCCAGTTAAGTACTTCAGAGTTTCCCAAGGTAAATATTAATATTTTAGAAAGGAAATACTAACATGCACAAAATCCTCCCCAACCCTTCTGCTTATATAGCTATCATTTTTAGTGAGGTCACAGCATCCAATTTTTTAAATAAAAAATAAGCAGGAGAAGTAGTTTTACTCATGTCAAAACTTGAATGCAATTTTATGTTTTTCTTTGACTTACCCTATAAATATTTTTACTACAACATTCAAAGTTTATGAGATCTCTAAGACTTGTAAAGAGGTTGAGTAACTGGAAACCAAAGGCTAATACCTACCACAGGGACTTGGGGATTTTTCTTAAGCAAGCTATTTATTAATATTAACAAAGGTTATTTTACTGATGATCTGTTTACAAAACTGAATATTATTTTACCTTTTCTTTCCAATGTAAACAAACCAACAAGGAGGGACAAACAAAGACCAGCACCACAAAGTCTAAAGTGTTTTTTGAGGGATCTTTTCTCAGGTTACAGTATTCTGCCATTATCCCCTTAAGATGAGCTTCTACAGTTGAAATGCTATTGAGGCCAAGTGCAGCTAGGGAGCTGCAAATCACAGGACCACTGAACCACAGGAAAGAATAGAGTTAGCTCTTTGTTGGGAATGCCTTTGACAAGTTGTCCTTTTTCCTGTTTATGAGTCAGTCATCGGGAGACTTTATCTTTTCTAATGCATTTGCTATCTGTAATTATAGTTACAACAGTTACCCAACCATATAGAAAATTTTTACCATGTCTGAACATGACCAGGACCAGCTGTGTCTCAGGGCAGGAGGTAGAAAATGATCTTCCCTGGCCACAGGAGAACATGCACGTTTCAGCCCATCCTCTGGCAAAGCCGAGAAGAGCTCTGTGTCATTGCCTACTTGCTAGTCGCTATTTTGTTTCTTCTCCCAACCATGATTTACTGACTGAAGATTAACTCTTCCAAAAAATTTGCGCAGGCAAGAAACCCATCATTTTATTCAAACATTTGTGCATAGACATTAATATAATTTGGGTCCAGATTGGGAAATAGTCAAAATATACACAGACTTGGTTTAAATCTAGAAGGGCAGAAGGCTGGGCCTGGGTGGCCTTCCCCAGGTTGTCCTGTCTCATGACCACTTTCAGAGTCACCTTCAGGAGCTGAGGAAGCCCAGCCCACAACTGCACTCCTGAGGGCAGCTGCTTGGCTACCACCACAGCTGCTCCGGGCTCTGTTTCTAGTCCTGTCTCTTTTAGGGATTAAGCAATTAAGATTTAACAGGGATTAAACCTTGCACAGCCATAAGACTCAACACCAGATTCATCACATAGTTGTCTGTATTAGGTAGATAGGAAGTTAAATTACATACCAGAAAAGGTGAGGAAGTTCTCAACTGACTGAAAAAACAAAGAACTCAAGTTATATGGTTCTATATCTTTTTATATATATTTATCTATATATGTATACTATATATGTGTATATATATGTATATATCAACATACTTACTATCTATATCTATATTCTTATCTATTGCTATCTCAAGATCTTATTACTTTGGTTGCACAGCAACCATAGCCAGACTTCATATTTTTTCAGGTTGCATAGCATTGCATCAGTTTACACGCTACATTCATGAGAAATGAGGACTGAGGGACTAAAAAAGGATGTTTAGTCTGACTACCTGTCCAGTGCCTGGATCAAGTAAAATTAGACCCTCCATGACAGATACGAGTCTAATCTCCTCTTAATTTTGCCCATTGGTGAGAATTTCACCACTTCAGCCCAGTGTTCTGCAGCCCAAACTAAGGAAAGTGGTGGCTGTTGTTCATCCCTTTGTTGCTGGACCTCGTTACATGTTTTTCTCATGGATCATGGGAATCCAAGGCCTGGCCTTTCAAGCTTGGAAGCCTAGGCATGAGGCAGGAAGTGGGCCCTAATGTTGTAAAGTGAGAAAGAAGATTAAAGACGTGCGTTTAATGCGTGCCTGCTATTTCAATACACACTTAATCTGCTCCAGTAGCAGTCTAGGAAATGGGAAAAGACAGCCAGAATCATGTCCAAAATTGGCTTTGCTACCAAGGAAAGCATGCGTGGAACTGCAGCCTTCATACCATGTTCTCATCTGCTCAGCACAAATGCCATGGCTGCCATCAGGGTCATCATTCGTATGAGCAGTGGTGCCTGCACATCTGTGTCCAGGCAGGTGAACAGATTTGGAGCAGCAGCTTCCTGCAGTTTCTGATTACATGGCAATCTAAGAAGCCAGAGGAAAAACGAAAGCAGACCATATTTAGGAGTGGATTTACTCAGTGGGACTTCTAATAATAGGAGAAATTGCTAACAGAGACAAGATCATGTGCTTTCTAGATGTACCAGTCTTTCCCCAATGGCTGCATGGAGATACTACATGAGTGGTGTAGACCAGCTGCCTTGAAGATGGGTAGCATTACAGGAAGTTGTAAAATACTCATTTTTCCTCTCCATTTTGGGAGGCCAGTCCCCCCTCTCATTTTGAGGTTTGCTTCAGGATGGAAGTAGGTTTTGAAAACACTTTTTTCCTTGCATAATTCTTGACATGAGAGCAAATCATTTTGGTGTTAGATGGCAACATTCAGCCAGCCAGTAATTGCACTTACTACACATCCCTTCTCTTCTTCTGCACAGACAGTGTGCAGATCCCAGACATGGGTCACTAACACAGAGGATGAGTTGTACCCCAAATGCAAAGTGCAGGTAGGAGGAAAAGTGGTATTGCTACCAAATTGGTGGGGGTAATCCCTGGTGAACATTTTCACCCTTCCTAGACCATACCAAAATAGAGTGTTACCCTTATCTTACACATCCATATGGGTCAGCATAAAAGCATACTATAAAGCTAATAGGATTCCGTGGTAGTTGTTCTGCTACAATAAAAATGCCCAACATGAAGCACACAGCTTTCTGGCTTCTATGGTACCCATTTCTTGAAGGAGATCATAACAGGGTGAGAGGAAAAAGAATAGGAAATAACTCCGGAAAGAAACTTAACAGGATTAACTGGATTTTTTAGGTGACTGATGATTATGAGATTTGATATCACAGAAAAATTAACATTTTAAAGACTGGTCAAGCAGAAAAAGAAAAGCTCTCAGCTCTTTCCAAAATAAGTGGTCTTTGCAGTGCACATGCCCCCATGCAGTTGTATAGCAGCACAGGACACTTACTGCATAGCCTTGTTGGGGTTTGCACACTAGTCCCCTCATCTCCTGTGCTTTCCCAGAGCATTCTTCTCCCTTGACTCACCAACATGAGTGCCCTTTCTGCCCATTTCTCTGGGCCATGCGCAAGACTTCTGGTGACTCTCCTGCAGGCAAGACTGAACATGCAAGTTTCAGAACAGGCAGCCCATCCCAGGATCTATGACAGAGGTCCACGAAGGGCTATTGTGATGGCTGTGAATTCACTGGGCTTTTTTTGTTTGTTTGTTTTGAAAAGAAACATTTTCTGGCTGCCTGCCATATTTAAGAAGAGATGACATCTGGTCAAGATGACCATGGAGCAGTGGAGGGCACACAGGTACAAAGGAAAACTGACAGATGTGAAGCAACGTGGTGAGGCAATCACAGGAGAATTGCCAAAAGAAAAATAAGAATGTGCCCATAAACTGAAAGCATATTCCCTTCAAAGTGAACCTTCTCCTGCTCAGGAAAGTTTATTTACTGCAAAGGAGGCCAGTAGCACATTAGAAGAGAGTTTTCTTTTATGGCACCTTGTACGCGCAGTCTGGAGTTTATCCAGTGTAATGCTACTGGTTAGACTTGCTGTCAGGATCTTCTTGTCCTTTGTACAGGGTCACTGAGTTCGTCTTGAACTGACCAAAATTCCTCTCTTCAGAATGTATTTTTAGAGGTCAAAAACGTGCTTGTTTTTCTATGCATTTTGAATCCAAAAAAGATTCAGATGATTTGCCTCAGACATTCCAGAAGAAAAAAATAAATCTCCTGTGGCTTCTCATTACAAATTAAGCATTTCAAGTCCAACATAAGTTTGGAGTTTTATGGTTGGTGGCAAAGATATAACGTATTTCAGATCAGTTTTAGAAAAAAAGTGCTACCTATAACCTCAACCCCAAAGTTTGCAATTCCAAGTTTAGCTCATTCTGATCTATATTCACAGAATAAGCTAAATACCTGGTTGCTGCCTAAGTGCTACTTTAGGTAGCAGAGTCCAAAATTTAGACTCTCAAAGCCCTAACTCAGCACCACATGTATTTCCAGCAGAAAAGTGCTCCGCATGACTAAGTAGAAATTTTCTGGGCATGTATTTCTGAGGATCACAGTTTCTCCTTTTTACCTTGTGCCCCTTCATATGGAATACAGCTGCTCACCTTACATTGCAGCAGGGTTGGATGTCATGTTTCCTTCCATGCAAGTACCGACTGTTGTTCTTCAAAGTCAGATACAATCTCAGTCTATATGTAGATGGGAGCGCTACTCAGGAGAAGTTGAGTAGCTGAGCGTTTTCCTGGAACATGCCTGAAAGGGGTTCAAGTCCTTTTTGGTTGCTTTGGGATTTGGGCCAAGGTGTCTGGCACAACTGATAAACGCTGACACAGCTGAACAACCAGAACCAAGAGGACAGTGAGGAAATGGAGAGGTGATGGTGAGGAGGAATAGGATAACTCAATACCCCCTCTGCTGCATTATACTATTTCCGTTTAATCCCACCAACCTTTCGTCACCAGTGATATGCTGGGCTATATCACTGTCTGATACATCTTTGATTACAGATATTGTAATTTATTGAGGAAGATGTAGCCTGGGTTCACTTGAAAAAAAAAGATCTTTGATCTTGAGAAGAGGAAGAAAAAACAGGAATTACTTTGGGTAAAAAGGTGTTCAAGCTCACTGAGAATGCAAAGACAAAGAAATTAATTTGCTTCAGTATTTATTATTTTGCCTACATCTATATATTCTCAGTGTTACCGAAACAGTAATATTATGTTAGTTTCATAGTTTTCAGAGCTTCCTTGAATGCCTTTCACCCCTTTACCTGTGTATGTTCTGCAAGACAGCAGGTTCTGAATTCCTGTCCCTCATAGGCTTGTGCTTTAGGGATCTGGTAAGATCATAAAGGGGATGTTTAAGCTGCCATCTTTCATTACTAATGAAGAGTAAAGCAAAAATATGGATGTGCAGCTTTAGAGAGTTCATTCTACCACGCTGAGTGTTTGCTATATGCAAAGCCTTTTCATGCTTCCCTCACTCGGTAGGTAGCAGCATTACCTCTTCTCTCTGGCATGTTTCCAAGTCACAGGAAGTCTAGTGCTAGTTCACAGAACTGAGTCTATTTTACCCAGCTATCTAGGGTCTCCAGGTCTCACTATAACACCCATAGAAAGTAAGACACCAATTTGAAGACAGAAACAGAAAGAAAAGTACTAGAATTCTAGTAATAGCCACCAAACTCTTCTCAGAGTCAAAAATTAATCTCCTAGTGTGTATCACTGCAACTTTTTAGTATTCCTATAACTCAATCATAGTCTCTAACAGCAAACAGAATAACGGTATCCAGAACACAAGCTTGGCTTCAATTACCAATTGACATTAAATAAAGGTCAAGTTCTGCTTCCTCTGAACTCAATCTCAAAACCCTAATTAACTTCAATAGCAACTAGAATGGGCCCCAAAGAGTTAACAGTAGTAGGATAGAAAGCAGAAACAAAGCAAACTCTTAATCAAAAAATGATGGCAGACAGCTAAGATCAAACTCCCTGGGGTTGTACAGTTTCAAGTAGGAGCAGATTTTTACCCTTCACTACCTCTAGATTCTTTGGTGCTATTTAAGATGCAAAATTTGTAATCTTTTTAGTGCCAGAGACAACACATTCCAGTATGCATAACATTTTAGTTACTTATCTTCTATGAGTTACGCACTTGGAGGTGTTGGTACTTTGGGGGAACCTCAGTCTCTTGGAAACCACTGCACCTCATGGGATGGAGAAGCTGGAACAGAACCAATCCTTTAAAATTATCACCTTCATTCCCACCTCCTGCTACACATCAACACATTTGAAGACTGAAGACCTTCTAATTGAATTCAGGGCAGCCAGACTCCCACTGACTTTCCAAAAGCTTTTACCTTATCTCCCACGATGCCTGTTCAGTACCACAGAACAGCACTCGGTACCACAGTACAACAGTACCACAGTACAACAATCAAGAGGTCTTCAAGAAGGTCTAGAGTACCAACACTAAACAATAATTTTTGTGATATAAAGCTTTGTTTCTGAGATGGTGTACAGCCTAGTGCATCATCTAAGTAGCAAGCGTGCAAGATTGGTACTAATAAAGTCTACAAGTTTTATTATGCTTTTTATTCTAAGGGATTCAAGTATGGAATTTATCCATAAACTTTCTAATTTGTGATATTTTAAAGGCAAATATTTCTATGTGGAAAAGCAAAACACTTTCTTCTGTCAGTTTGTTTCTGCTGTAACTGATGTGCCCACTAATCTGATATTACCCCTTTGGCTGCATCATCAAGCTCGTGAGTGAGTGAGGGATGTGACTTGCATGAGTTGGTGTGGCCAAAGCCATGGCTATGCCCCATTTCTTCACCCTCAAAGCTGGTGCTCAGACATAATAATACTGTGCTTGCTCAATATCCAGCAGCTCCCGAGGGTCCAAATTCTACATGACTGCATTTGCAGTCAGTGGGATTGGAAAGCACTTCAGGGGAAGTTTTATACTAGCATAGCCTCCTGTGAATCTTTGGAAAGCTGAGCAGGTCAAGGCTATGCCTGCTAACTGAGATCAGGCAAATTGTTCCTCACACTCCTAGTAAGCTTTTGAGAAGTCATAGGTACAGAAAGCCTTCTTCTCACAGACTTGTTCCCTTCTCAATCATTTTGCTTTGCCCCTCTGAACCAAAGGACTTCTTCGCAGTGCTCTGAGTGTGGAGCTGCAGATCATGTTGTACTGAGAACTGTAGTTCTTTAACATATTTCCTGTCAATAGAAAAAAAAGGGGGGGTCAAATACAAAAGCGGAAGAGGAGCTAAGAGGAATAAAAGAAAGATACCCTGGGTAATTTGCTCCAAGGTCAACCCAATGTCCTTGACATAGTTTTGAGCTCAGAAAGTTGTACAGCATAACTGTAAATAATACACTGATAGAATGATTAAAGGCAAAGTATCAGGGCATGTCTGTCCAACTTGAATTTTTTTATTTTAAATAAACATTGTCTAAAATTTCAAAGACAAGACATTTACAAACCTTATTTGACAACTGAGCAGGCCATAAGGTTACTGGCCACCTTCAACAAGTAAAAGCGAAGGTATTTGCACCTGCTTTTAAGATCTGATGTAGATAGCTGGACTCTCTGTATTTGGTCCATTACTTACTATTCCTTTAGGCCCTTAGCCCTGCATTGCTTCCACTGAGCAGCAGCTTTGCTTCTTTGTTATTTTTATCAGAATTGCAAGCCCTTTGAATGAAGCTTTAAGGTTCATTCAAGGTCTTTTACTATGATAACTTTGCAGATCTTCAATCATTTTCAATAGATCAAATAAAGATTTGTGAGTTAAAAAAGCAACTCTTAGATTTCCAGTTTATACTGACTGAAGTCCTAGTCTAGAGTGAATTAAAACTTTCTGAAAATGAGTGTTTAACAGACAATGTTTATACCGGCCATTGGATAGCATTTGCAAAAGCTTCTTGTAAATTAGTAAATCAAATTATGTTGTTCCTTTTTTTACTGTTGCAGCTTATAAAGAGTCTCTGTTTTACTTCATATATATTAATTTGGGTCAGTATTGCATATGCACATAAGAGAATTCATTGAAGAGAATTCATCAATGGCATTGAAGAGAATTCATCCATCAGCTCCTGGGCAAAGCTAAGCCCAATGCCAGCACAATGGAATCATTCCTTATGCTTTCTAGTACTAGGAAGGATAGGTATCTTGGGCCAGGCTTCATTTTGTTGGCCTAATCCAATCTATTTTAACTTTGAAAGAAGTCAGAATTTCAAGCATTTTCCTTATGGCTTAATTTAAACTACATATATGTGTTTGTGTGTGTATATACTGTATATTATAATAAGAATAAATAATTTTTAATAATTATTATTATTAAAAGTATGTGCATTATATATTGTATATATGTGTACATATATATAAATACACACACACGTATAGTAAGAATTTGGTAAAAGCTGAACAAAATCAGAGCATGTAAGGTTATGAACTACAGCTAGATCTTTCTATAGTTGTGACATTGATCTGTTGGATATTGATAAATATCAAGTTCACTAATAGTTAGGATTAACTTGAGTCAATTTAAAATTCAAGAGCTTCAAGAATTTGTCTCCTGCCACTTATCTTTGAAAAAAGACTTCTCTAACAACTTAAAGAGAAGGGCACATGAAAAATAATGAATTCTGATATACTCCACGTAGCGAATTAGACCAAAAAAAAAAAAAAGGTGAAAAAACGAATTTTCTGAAGCTGTTCATGTTTGAACAAAGGTGGGAGAGAGACAGGGAGACAGGAGCAAGGATTTCATTTATTTTCCTATACTCAAAGATCTGATATTTGTTGAATCTTTTATTAGGTTTGCAAATCTGC
The DNA here is from genome assembly GCF_000705375.1 of Tinamus guttatus. The sequence goes on from NW_010583187.1 coordinate 124,568, forward strand.
TGTTCTTGGAACCCTCAAGGAAAGGAGAAAAAGAAATGTGAATCCACAATTTAAACAAAAACCATTCTCTGCCATTAGCATTTCTTTGATGGCCTTTGACCAGCCTTTTGGTTTATTGTTGCGCATTAACTTCTGTATAATCACATAATTGCTACAACATTCATATAAATAATGCATTTAGAAGAGAAAGTAAGCAGTGCATCACATTCTATTCTTCAGTCAGTTTAGCAAGACCCTCTAGCTTGACTTTAGTGCTAAAAGTTGCTTTTTTGCCTTGAGGTAAACAACACCTCTTAACAAAGTTGAAGTAAACAGGGAAAATAAAAGCACTTTCATTTTATCATGAGATAAATGTGATGGGGTCATCCTTAAACCCCTCAGTGAGTTTCCTGCATGACAAAACTAATGCATCTTGTCTTCACTATATTGCTACCTCAGGGTAGCTGGTGTGGATTAGCTATCACCAGCAGAAAAGATAAACACCACTTGTAGCTCCCCTTCCCCAAGTCTTCTTCAGTTTTTCTTTTATGAAAGTTTCTGGTAGAAGCTTCTATAAAGTCATAAAACAGAACCACCCATGTCTGCCAGCTTTTTTTGTGCTACATGAAAATATTTCTTGAGTACAATCCTCTGTTCTCTCTCCCTTTCAAACACTTAGAGTTTGAAGAAGCCAAACCCTTCAGTATTTGACACAGTTTCAGTTCCAAGATCTACAGCCAGTTTTGAAAACTGCAACTTATAATGAGCTAATTTTACAGTTAGAAAAAGGTCATGTCACATCAAAAGAGACAGATATAGCTGGAATGGAGACAACAGATTTTTGAACAGAAAGCACTTGGATTTAACCCAAATATTTTTGCCTGAATTTCACCAGCTTTTTATAAGCAGACTTTTTAAAGACTTATTTTACAGGTTTGATGTGTTTGGGGCAGATACTGTGCTGTGTTTTTTTGACGCAGGTTATGCACCGGTTCTGGTTAGCTTTAGAGTATAAATCACACGGAAGCATGCAGGAAGGAGTGTTTATGCAAGGGCAAAATTATAGGTCCACCGATAAGTGAAGTCCTTACTCTGCAGAATATTCCAGTCTATTAGACAAGCAGGTAGGATTTGAAGATCTACACTTAGCTCCTTCATGAGTGCAAAAGGAGAAAAGCATAAAGTTAGCACTGTCAGGATATTTCATTGTCTGGAGATATATCAAGTGACTTTTTAATGATAAACTGGACAAAATGTCCCAGAAGAAAAGGATACTGTCATAGCCAGACAGAGCAGCAAGCAAACTCAAAGTAAGGAAGACACTAAGAAAACAAAGTGTTTATCACAAGGAGTGATACAGAAAGAAGACCCAAAGCACAGTGAGGCTGGGATGTCATGCACAGAGGGTTGAATTTTCTCCAATCTTGAATGACTCCTGACTAATGACTATAATTTTACAGAGTGCTTTATGATTAGCATGTCAAAAGAAGTGGATGCGCTCCTTTGCCATACGAGTGGCAGCATACTTAAACTTACACTGCTGCGAACCTCTCCTGTATCAGGGAAGGCCGTGACGCATTCTGAGAGTCCTGCTCAAGCACCCTCCATGACCAGGGTTGTGTGGAAGAGCAGCTTCTGGTGACAACAGAAGCAGCTATTTCATCTCTGTGCTTCATTCCCACATCGCCAGCTCATTCCATTTAACAACACAAATGCCTCCTTTACCAGTTTAATCACTTCATTCAGTTTCCAGCATCACAGAATTCCCCAAAGACCCCAGTGAGCCTGGGAAACAGCAGAGGAGCTGCCTGGGTGTAGGTGACCTTGTCTTTGGTCCCTGAGCATAAGCAAACATTCTTCTGCTTGCAATCTAACCCAGTCCATGCTCCCAAAAATAATACTGTACTGGACCACCATTACCAGAATAATGCCCTGTGCTCTTCAAAAGAAAAGGATTCACACCTTGGATGCACAAAGTAATCCCATTTATTAATCTGTAGTATTAAGGGCCTTCCTATTGCAATGAAATCAGCATATATTATTCTCTAAGCATTCCTATTCTCTAAGTCTGTCTTGCTATGAACTCTAGCAGCTGGACTGTTACTGTCTGCAGAGATGTAATAGTTTCTGTACCCCTTCTGAGACTTGACCTACACAAGACTGGAAATGACTGATGTAAAATACTAGCAGATACCTGGACTCTCCTCGGCATTGCTGCTTCCACCACTACCATCAGTGGGTGCGTGGCTGGGAAAATGGTAACGTAATTGCCTTGCGTAAATATAGCTAAGGGAAGTAAGTGCCTCACATTACTGAAGCGTCTTCGTTTTTAAAAAAATCTATTTTAAGAAAACCTTCGTTTGTCCAAATCATGGTGTCACTTGTCTTTCTGCTTCTGTGCAAACATAGAGATGTGTCATTTTGGGTGATAAGATCAGATTTTGAACTTGAATGTGCTGCCGTGCAGAACCATATTTTAATTGCCTACACAAGAGAGATGATAAAAAAATCCCTCAGCACTAGTTCTGCCTACTTTTGTTTCCTCTGTGTCTCATTAGGCACTTAGCCAGCAACTAGTCAGGTACAAAGAGGCAAGGACTTAGAAATGGGCCTCAGAGGTCCTGTGTTCCATCTGTGAGGGGTAAGTGTGAACTATGAGCCAAATTCATTTAGTTCCTTTTACATAATTGTCAGCTTCACTCAAAGCAGTTTCTTCTCCTTGGTTGCAAGGAAAGACAGTCAATTGTTGTTCTATTCACTTCATCACATAAACCCATTTGACAGGCATGACAGCAACTGCTTGCTAATTACAGAGCAAAATTTGCAGGGCAAGGTTTGTTGTGTCAACGGTCCCCGGAACAATCCTGTGATTGTTTTATGAGAAGATTGGGCAGTCAGGGCTGAGCACTTTTACTTCAATTATCCCCATGTGCTGTCACGGCTTGGAGCTGCTCTAGTGGAATGAAAAGAACAAAATAAATGAGCTCTGCTCCAACCCCAGGGAGCAGCTGCTGAAACCTGAAGAACTTGGTTGGTTGTATCTTCATTAATTGCTACTACAGATATTATTAGAGTGGTGCCTGGTAGCAGCAGTGGAATTGAGGGTCCATTAGCACTTCCATGTTATGTCCAGGGGTTTATAGTTCTGCTGACGAGACTTGACCTAGAGTGAAACTCAGCAGGGCATCTCAGCTAAACCCACTTCTCTAACTTTATTACTGACTGCTTCAGATGACCTAATAAAGTACAGCTATTTCTAGTGTTGGTTGTAGTTGACTGACTGATTTCATCAAGAAGAGCATTTGGGAATGGAGGGCAAGTAACATGAAAGTTCACCTCATTGGAACAGAGTTTTAAAAAATCAAGGAATAAATTGACTAATTTAAGAATCTGTGTGGTTTACAGAGAACCAAAAAGATTGTCCTTAAAGAAGAAATGCAACCAGCTGGTCATAAATCAGAACGATCTTTTCCCAGCATATTTCAAAAATTATCCTACTGAATTAATTATTTCCTACTGAAGTTACTTGTCCACAGATTCTGAGCACCTCACAGGTCAGGCAGCTGGGTTTTCAGGGCACCTTCATGAGCCCCATCTGGTTATGTTCCTCAGGAATTTCCTCTTTGTGACCTGAGCACAGTTGTGTGACCGATATTTCCAGAAGATGGTTGGGGATAAATTTAGAAAAATAAAGGGAAGGGGATATTTTTATATCCTGCAATACTAAGTTATTCCACAATTTCCTATTCCTTGCCATAATCAAGGACATTTCCAAATTGATTTTTCTAGAAGAAATGAAAGTTCATTGATATGCCACCATTCTTTTGAGCCTTTCTAACACACTAGCATTTTCCACACTAAAATACACACTGTTGAATTGCACCCCAAAAAATCTCTCTTCATTAACACTGAGCAGATAGATAAACGCATAATTGAGCCTAATCTTGGAAGATTCTGTGTCCATTTTCTACCAGAATTACTGGACTGAGGATGCTATGCACCTCAGCAAGCAGAGTCTGTTTGCAGAATACTTCTGTAGGCCTCAGGTAGCCTTGTAAAGAGTTACAACTACAAGGTTTTCCCGCCCACAGTCTAAATACACTTTCTGAACTACCGTGTTGACCTTAAATCCAGATTTTGCTATAAGTAAAGGTCCATCCAAGGACTTTCACAGCTACACAACCTACTGCTCCCAAATCTGGCACCCCCAGAGACACCACAGCTGAGAACTCTTCCACCACTCCTGCTGCAGACATGGACTCCTCCTGCCTCCCTTGCAGGGGAGAGGGAGATAGGCCATGGCTGCACTAAAAGATTATCTAGAGCTTTTCATAGCACTTGAGCAGCATAACTCAACAGCAGTGAGAAATACTCATCTCTGTGATGGCAAGCAGTAAGCCTCGAGTAAAAATTTCTGTAGGACTTATTCCTTTCTTTCATGAAAGCGAACCAGGTACCGAGGTACACTCTACACTCTGGTAGAGTGTCCTTCCCTTTTCCACAGAGATTATTGCTGCTCTAACTCAAAAAGTTTCAGAAAGTGGGAACAGCTCCTGGAAATTCTAACCCAGGCCATGCTGGGCCTGAATCTGAGTTCTACTGCAGCAAGTTGCTTTCCCTTCATCCCCAACTCCCCTTACGAACAGATTAGAGTTTTTTGCCTTTATATCTTCTTCTTTGTTCTGTTTTCCTTGAAGTTCAGTAGAAATTTGATAGGTTAGTTCTCTAACCTATTCACTTTTTCAAGGTCAGGACCATTGCTCACAGATCTTTGGTACTGATAGAAGATGGCTGGTAGAACAGAGAAGAGAGAAATAAAAGAATAAGTGTACAATCCTATTGCCACTCTCAGGTTAAGACAGTTCAGTACGCTGAAGAGCAAGTCAGTCCAACTGACATTGATTAGCTACAGGAAAGGCCAATGGAAGTCCTTCACAAAAAGTCATGCATCTGCTTGCAGTAGTTCTCCTTCTGGTTATAACCACGAGATTAAAAAGAAATTTCTCATACCTTTCAGTAGCATCTCAGAATATTTCAGGCTACCCAGAAAATAAAAATAAGGGATTACTCCTACCCTTTAAACAAAAAGGGTTTAAGTCAGACCTAGTGTAACTCCTGTGTAGGCCATTCCCCATGGCATATTGCAATGTATGTAATAATCCAATTAAAGCAGAGGCTAACATTTCTGCTAAGCTCTACTGCAAGCATGTCCTTCAGCACTGCCATGTATCAATGAAATTTAGGGCTAACCCTGTCAAACTTGCCTAGCTCTAGCTAGGAATTGCAGTTTTTTCTCTACATTTAATTTATGTTTTGTCTGGATTTCAGCCAGCAGAGAATTCATGGGATTCTGAATCTTCCACCTCCACTGTTCATACAGCTACATTCTGAACAAGCAAAGAACCAATCTGTCTGAAAAACAATATTTTTGCTGTGTTGATTACTATATAGATCAGTTCACTGCAAGACTTACAACACTAGTGCTGAGATGGAAAGGACATATACTCAGGTCTGTAGGACAGAAGGTACTGACTTGCATTTGTTAGAATAAAGCAATCACAGAACTGCAAGCCAGGTATATACATGAGGTTAAAAGTGAACAGCTCTTTCATCTGGACATTAGAAACATGATGAAGGACACTAGATGGAAGTTGAAGTTGTACAAATGCAAAGTGAAAGTGAAATACTTCCCTGAAGTATTGTATTCTGCAGTAATCAGCTCATTCCCCCTCAGTTAAACAGTTGTACTGTGCATGAAATAGTTAAATATTGTTTGCAAAAGACTTTCTAGGGGCATTCCTAATACTTTATGGCCCATGGATGTTTAAGTTCTATACGACCAGGAAAAGTTACATGAGTTACCCTTGAGAACTCACTGACTAGGGCATCTCCAAGAGATCACAATTGATCCTCCAGCTGAAATGGGAAAGGAGCACCAACTTAGTGTCCCACACTCCAGATGATGGCACTAATAGGCTACTGCAGGAAGGAGGAAGCGGAATCTCTGTTTTTGTGTGGTCATGTGTGTTTCAAGCAAGTCCAGAAGGGGCAGGATCATACATGATGCTCAGATCTACTGGGCTTTCATCATTGATCTGGCCAGTTCATTGGCCTATTGCCTATGATGTGAGGATTCATTTGTGTGGGCCTGTTCTGTTAGCAAAACCATAAGCATTTACAAGTCTAGGGAGCACTGGATGACTGCTCTGGAAGAAGAGCACACACAGCTCTTTAAAGTATGTAATTTCGGATCCTGAAGTCCCCCATTTGAATCCAGCCCACAGTATCTCAGCTAACTTGGTTTTAAGCACACACACACATATGCACACACAACATAGGCCATTGTTTCAACACCATACCTACATATGGATACCGATTTTGAGGGTTGGGCGTTGTTTTAAGAAAAAAAGCTGGATTCCTTTCTGAAAGGAACACTCCAGTTCAGCCAGAGGTTATAGGCTTCATACAGAAATTTTGCAGCTACAATCTGTATTTAAAGCAGCAGGTCAAACTACCCGCATAATAGTGTCGCTTGTCTTGTGTTGATTATATGACATTTAAGAGAGGAAGTGGGGCACTTGAAGCTAAATCTCAGGATACTCCAATGTCTGATGGTGTACAGGTCTGGCAAATGGATTTAGACACTTAACAAGAATACTTCAGTTTTCAGTCAGCCCCTAACTGGTTTGCTTCTGGTATGAGGTAACTTCAGGAGTAGTTTTTGCCATAGGTTGGGCCAAATAGAGTTTTTCCCCTTACAGATTAAAACACATTTTAACTGAATCTAAACACTCCTGTAGGTGTAGACCAAGATAAATGGTAGTATAAAAGAATCCCATCATCTCTGCAGAGCACTGGAGTGTTTCCTCACAGGAGTTCCCAAGAAAACATGTGAGCTATTTCGGTAGTGCTGCCTTCTCCCGTTGCAGCTAGGCTGCTTTGCAGTAGAATACTAAGAGCATATGAAGCTGGTTCATGCAGCCTTGCTTATCTCAAGGATGTAGTTGTCCTTGTAGTTGTAGGTGAGGAGAGAGGGTTGGAAAAGGTAGAGAGATGGCTTTGTGCTTCTTGCCAGGGTTTCCCTCTGAGAGAATGACAAGGTGGGAGGGAGCATAGAGGAACATGCGCAAAAGATCACAAGGAGAAACCAAGGCAACTGCTGGGGAAAGAATGGAAGCAGATTTGAGGCTAGGAAGCAGGACCTGAAAGACATGGCAGGGCAAAGCAATACCCTTACAGATAAATACATGAAGTTTATTTTGCTTTGCTCCATTTCCATAGGATGTATGGCATTCACATCTGCACCACGGCCCAGAGCAGCATCTGCCTCTGCTGAAGTAAGCTAAGCTGTCCTTACGCTGGCCAACTCACATACTGCTAGTGGAATAAACTGCAGGGGCACAGAGCACAGCATTAAATGTCAGATTCACCTACCTTCCCAGGTAGATGCTCCCACAGTTAGCTTGGCAAGAGTTGTCCACTGTTCCCATGAGGCGAGCTAATGGATTTGAACAAGGATATGTCATGGTGACACACAATGCATGGTTTGCAATGAAGGCAGAGCTTGAGAAGACAGTGGCAGATGGAATAAAGCAACAACAAAACCCTTCAGAAAGCAGAGGCATGAAGTCTTCTTTGCACACACTTGCAGTCATCAAGGCTGCAGAGCAGGAGATTCCAGTAACAGAGGCATGAAAAAAGCCCTCGGCAGAAGCTGAGACGATAGCATGTCGTAAGGCCCTTTTTCCAAGTTGTTTGAACAGCTTACAGTTTTCCTATAGTTATTGCTTATTCAAAGCTCATTGTGGAATTATTTCCATGAGTAATTCTTGGCTTCCGTATCACTCACACGCAGCTCTCTGCAGTCAACTGATACTTGAAATTCAAGATTGATCAGTTTGTTTTGCCTTAGGACAATGGGCCAATAGGACACTTGTTCCACTGCAGAGAAAGAATTGCTCTATCGCGGGTCACGTCAGGGTTGCCAGAGGCTACGTTTTCTTATATGCCAGGGGCCAGTGCCCACAGATTCTAGTAATGGGACAAGTCCATTTTTGTTTCCTGAAAGCACAAGAACCAGCACAGCATTTACAAATACAGAATGGGGCTGAATGTTTTTAGTAGTCACTTCAGGTTCACTGTACTTATGAACCCTCTTGAAAAAACAGAGAAGAGCATCAGAGAAGCCAAAGTGAGCAAGACACCCCTTATGAGGGGGACCAAGGGCAGAAGCGTCCATCAGGAACATGCTGGGGTCATGGCAGGAGGTCTTGGAGCATCTACACCTCTGAGGAGATTCAGGCAGTTCAGAAAAGACTCAAAAGAGTCTAAACTGCACAAAGAGTTAACCATGCGGTCAAAGCAAAGCTCCATCCATTGCCCGTACATGGCAGAGTAAACAGACCCTGACTCACAGGGAGTACAGCATTAATCAAAGATAACAGAGCCTTGATGTGAGACAGAGCGTAAGTAAGATCAATATACCCAGCTAGTGGACACAGTTTTTTGGCTCCTTTCACAAAAACTGTTTTAAATGTTACTTCAAACATACCTAAATTGTTATCTCCAGCCTGCATACTGCACAAGGAGACAAATAAAACAACCATGATTTTCAAAGCAGGAGGAAGAATAAATTGACTCAGTGAAGATGGTCAGCTTGAATCAGTGTCACTATTAGATGACATAAACAGTGCATTCATTTGTACAGCAGCTTCCACAACTGCTGTATTTTGAAGTACATCATTTTGAGTTTCAGTTGCGCCCTGAAATTCTGAAATAATCCCAAAAGCTCTTCCATTTAAAAGAAATAATAGTCTTAAAAATGATAATTTTATTGCATTTCCTATCCTGGTGGTGATAACTGAAGTCTGGAAAGCGCATGCTGTCCATTAGTGATCTTTAGGAAAGTACTCGGAAGCTGTGCAACCTCTTCATAGTTCTGTCATTTATAGTTCCTTTAGTTCTCTCGTTCTGAGGAAAAATGGGTTTTCTTAAACAAATATAAAACTGTTTGACTAAATATACCATCCATCACAGCTCCACTAGTCCTCTAAGGATTTCTAAAGCTTTTCTTCTTCCTTCTTTCCCAATAGTCCTTCAAATCTTTATATACAGTCTTTGGTGGCTCCCTGGAAGAAGAGACCAAAACCAATTGCATAAAAACACAATATGGACTAATAAGCATATGGGAAGACTGAAAGTCTACTTAAGTTTGTCCTGATATTCTGTCAATTTTTGCACCATGTCAAGAGCCAATTTCCTTCTTTGTAATCCATGTTCAGCTCCACATACTTATGCCCTGTTCTGAGAGTGCTCATTTAA
>NW_010583189.1:4419-14628 GCF_000705375.1 Tinamus guttatus
CCCCCCCTTTTTTTTATTATTATTATTATTGTAGCATCCAAAGCTCCAGCAATTTTAAAAAAATGAACAAAGCTCCTCTTCTCCCCAAATTAACCACCCACTCCAGCAAGCCCATAGACTTTGCTGACCATAGCTCCACACGCAGGAGCTTGCACTTTCCCCTCTCAATACTCATATTCTCCCTGCACCTCCCTGGTGAGGCCAGGCTGATTTTCACCTTATTTTCCCCCTCTTTCTTCTGTGACCCAGATGGTCCTTGTTAGCTAGAATACAGTTAGGTCTGGCTTCAACTTTTATCCCCCTCCAAGCTCACTAGGTCACAACAGAAGCAGACATCCCAATGTCAATTCTCCACACAGGAGATCAGATAATCTCCACTTCTGTGTCTCCTTTCATCCCCCAAAGAGCTCATTTTGCAAATGACAACCCCTATTCCAGAAGAACTTCTCACAGAGGGGATCAAAAACTTGGAAGAGAAGGGTATGGCAATGGTAGGGGACACAATTTAAGTACCTATTTGAGTCCTTTAGAAGAAACACGGGGTGATCAGAGCCCTCTTCCAGGCACCAGGTCTGCAGAGATGCCTGCGTTACTTACTGTGCACACTTCTGCCAACTTCCCAGACTTCTCATATGCTTTGAACACACTCTGCTTTGAAAAGCAGCAATGCCCACTTGTATCTGAATCACAGGTTCCAGCACACTGAGCAATCTTTGATAATTCTCCCCAAGTAGAAGGGGGAGAAGCATAGAAGCATATAGCATTATAAAATCTCTACTGAGCTCTCTTTGTTCTGGAGCAAGACACAACAGGAGCCAGAAACCATTACCCTAATTATGCCTCACAGCTCAGCTGCTGTTAATAAAACAAAGACAGCTGATAGCTTGATTACCCTGGGATTCAAATTTGTTGTTCCTCTCCTGTGATCCTAGAAACTCTGGCCCTTGTTTTGAGCAGGTAGATCTACCAGATTGCAGAGCAATTTTCTCTAGAAACTGTGAAGCACCAAACAAGGGAGATACAGACTGATTAGAGTTGCTTGAAGTTGCTTTTGGGGTTTTGGGAGCTGTTTTACTTCCAACAACAGAAGTGTAGAAATCAGTCGAGTATTGCAGTGCAATTTTCTCTGGAAACTGCGAAGCATCAAACAAAGGAAATACAGGCTGATTACAGTTGCTTGAAGTTGCTTTTGGGGTTTGGGGAGCTGTTTTACTTCAAACAACAGAAGTGTGGAAATGAGTCAAGTAAGAATTCAGGTGGCTTTCTGTAAGCTCCTTACAATAACCTCAAGTACCAGAATAAAAGAGGACGTGACCACCTCTGGTAGACAGGTAGATATAGCTGGTAAGTCCCAGTCTTACTGATTAGGACACCAGATCTCTGACCTATGAAAGAAGGGAGGAGGAAGATGTGCTGAGTTCATCAGCCAAGCCACTGCAGAGAGGAACCAGAAATGATGTAGCAAAACAGCATCAACAGCTTGAGCGTGAGGTGCTTGCCAGGAGACAGACGCAGATTTGGCACAGAGTCTAGGACAAATTGCTGGTAGGGGACACAGCACATATAGGAATGACAGAGTTGCCTATAGACTTGGAAAGGAAAAAGTTTCCTGTGTTTCACCACTTCTCTGTTGTGTCATCACTGGTGAAACCTACCCTTAGCCAGGCAGGCTGATACAGAGACTGCATCCCACTGCTGTTCCCTGGCTAGCTCAAGTCCTGCTAAATCACAACAAAAACACTGTTTCACCTTAGGCTTTTAATCCGAAGGATAAAATACTATCATAACACATAATGTAATAATAGGCTTTTAATCAAAGGGATACAATGCTATAATGCAAGCATCTACTACTTTGTAAAGTCCAACCCTCCAAATCTTAACCTGCTTTTGAAAGATTTTTCTGTAAAACGAATGTGGTTTTTTTGTGGGTTTTTTTTTTGTGGTAAACCAGTCTTTGTTGAGTTGCATTTCATACACGATAAAAGCAAGCTAGGCTTCCAGTATTTTCAGGAGGAAGAGTTATACAGAGGACACGCTAGAAGAGGTATTTGCTTTTTACCACTCTGTCAGTAATAAAACCAGAGGGAGCATTTTCCTCCCCACTGCCCAAATTTTCTTCTTTGTAGCCAAAGGCCAAACACTTTACCTAGTTACCTGTTCAAATATAAAAGATGCAAATGAAAGCTTAACATAATTTTAAGAATAGCTTTTTCTTTTGAAAGCGCTTTAAATATTTTCTCCAAAGAAGTAACAAAGCAACACTTAAAATATTGAAAAATTAAGAGATTTAAACTCTGCGTCCACTTAAGAGAAAAAGGTTTGCAGTGAGTGACCGGTCCCTTGAATTGCTTGCACCTATATCATGGTATGCGACCAAAGCCCTTTCCAAGCAAGCAACTTCCAAAAGTTCTCTCCAATGTTGCTTCCCTTTTAATAGAGATTAGAAGACATTAATATTGGATTAGACAGCTCCTCATCAGGAATATCTGAGCAGTATATAGATAAAATGGTGCATCGAGAGCAAACACAGCTTTGCCCTCTTCAGAGGGACCGATCCCGGCAATAGGGGCTATGTAATTGCCTGTGGCTCTGTGCGTGCGGCTGCACGGAGGCGGCTTGGTCGCACAGACATGCCACAAGAATTTGTGCCGTTAATATAGCAAAGACCTCTTAATGAAACCTCTTCTCCGGAGTGATTTCCAAAATCATTCTTCGTAAAGCTTTTCCCCTTAGGAGGTCAATCTTCCCACAGGGACTCCACTTTAGTACTTTTGTTTCATAGGCAATAAATTTACAGAATATTTCCAAAGATGAAAAGTGTTGTGAAGAAGCTAGAGTAATGTATATAGATTTCAAAGAGGCATTTTAGGTCTCGGAGGGTTTCTTTTTTAGATTCTGAGGGAATATCCACAGCATCCATCATTTTGCCTGTCTATTGTTTCTAATAGTGATGTTCTCAAGTAAAGAAACATTCATTTTGATTTACTAGAGCATCCGTCGAGCAGTGGAGCTATCAAAGACAAGATGTTTTCTCCACTTGGATGCTTTCAGTGCAAATTCAAGCGCTGCAAGGCTCCAGCCCGTCCCCAGCGCCGTGCTGCTGCCTAACACCACAACTCTTAACCCTCTCCCATCGCTAAAAATAACAGGACGATTCACGGCTGCCTCCTTTGCCCACAGTTTTCAAGGTTAACATTGCAAAAAGAGAAGAATAACTTGGCACCAAATTAGAAAGTTTGGATTCCTTTGTCTTCTTTTTTCTTTCTTTTTATTTTCCCCTTTGTAAAGTGATGAAAAGAAAAAGTCACTTACATATTTTGACATACGCTATTTTACATTTCCAGCCTAGTTCCCCACAGATAGAGTAACCTGCCGTATTCACGGTGCACTGGGGGAGGGGGGGGTGTTTAAAAAAAGGAGAAAACAAACCTCTTGTCATGAAGTGCTACAGGATTAGCACTTCATCTATGCAGATTCCTTAGAAAACCATAAATCACAGCCAGAATAGGTGGCCAGCGGTCACACCCCCTGTCTCAGGGCAATCGTGAGGCAAAGATGACCCTCACTGGAGATCTAACCCACTGCTCTGGCTGGCTCCACAGCAAGAGAAATGCAGGTCTGTCAGCACATTGCAAGTACTTGGAGGGGAAAATTATATCAGGTTAATCTGGAAACAAGAATATGTTCAAAGAGCTGTCAGGCTTTCAAGGTCCTCTGCTGCAGTGCTCCATTTTTCAACTGTTTTTTCAGATATGGGTTGGTAGCATTTGGGGGCAGGTGGGAATCGCTAGAAGGCTTTAGCCAGGCTCTAGCAATTAGCAGGATCAAGGCTTTTCCATCAGCATTTTAAGGAAAGCCATGAAAAATTAGTTATAATGTTCACTGCAAGTCCAGCAGGGCTTGAAGCAAAAGTTGCTATTGCTGAGCCAAGCCAAAGCCACTGATTTTAAAAACTAGCAAGGAAATATCTTTGGAGAATTAAATTCCTCATAGGAAACTGCATGAATCTGATCCTTTAAATCGTTAAACTATTGCTCCTGACCTCTTGATTTCTATCAGACTGTTTTGCAAACAAAATTCTCGCAGCTCCTCGTTAAGCCTGTTGAACGACACCGTATCTACCATGGGCTCATAGAGGTCTTAGGAAATATGAAAGTAATGAAAGCCAACGAGTTCTTATCATGGTCACGAAACACATTCATCTCTAGCAATTACCAGCGAGGAGTTTCTGCCAAATTCCTGACACATCTGAGACTAGTGACCAAATTACCGACCACCTCTGAAGCAGAGGCATATAGTTTACAGCTGAGACATTTCTGTAGTAGGCCAGCATGGGAATGATAGAGTTCCTCTTTGTTCACCATTCAGGGGAAGTAGATCCCATTTAGCTAAACAAGATGCCCGGTATCCTTTTAAGATGACTTTCTGAAATGAAAAGTAAATTAATAAAAAATCAGAAGGCATTTTGATTTCAGTTTCTTCTGCATGGCATTAGCTGCACCCATATGTTTTCAATCAACTGGCAATGGTGATTTTTAGCTTATTTATAAAAATCTAGAGGCAGATGATGTAAGTAGCTTTCAGTGGAAGTAACAGTCAAGCTAGCAATGACCCTTAAACATTATTACTAACATGAGAAAGGCTTTAGTTAAACCTGTCTGTGGATCTTCCTCACCACATTTTACACCAGTCACTTGTCCTGTATGCCACAATTATGAAGAATGGGTTATTCCCTTTCCCTTTACAGCAGAACATCACATTGTCCTTAGTCTTCCTTTGGTTAAGCAGCATCGAGTCTACTTGTCCTTGTAGATTTTCTACAGCTCTACATTCTCCCCCAAATTTATGCTGCTGGCCCGCAGCTTTCTGCATGGCGCCTAAAACCAGAGTTATTTGGCCACTACATCACTCACACAAGCAGGATGGAAGGACACCTCTAGGTTATGCTTCTTTTCTGTACACATGCAGGACTGGAGCAGATGCATCTTTCCACTTGCACAGTTAACTACTAGTTACTATTTTCTCCCTACAGTTTCCAACCAATTTTACATCCACCTTTTGGTATTTTTACCTCTTCTAGGCTTCCTTATTTGGCTTATGAGAACATTGTATGCAACAGAGTAAAAAAAAGAAAAAGAACTGAAGATATGTCATATCTACTTTATATGTTCCTGACAAAGCAATCTGGCAAGTTTTTAATGTCACAAAATCATTACAGATTGTGTATATCCTGCATTTCAGTCAGTTATCTTTAACAGAGGCTATTAGCATACTATATGGTAGTTTTAACAGTGAGGGTGACAGAGCACTGGAACAGGCTGCCCAGAGAGGTTGTGGAGTCTCCTTCTCTGAAGTTCTTCAAAACCCGCTTGGACGCAGTCCTGTGCCACGTGCTCTAGGTGTCCCTGCTGCAGCAGTGGGGTTGGACTAGATGATCTCTAGAGGTCCCTTCCAACTTTAAGCATTCTGTGATTCCATGATTACAGATTGCACATATCCTGCACTTCAGTCAGCTATCTTTAACAGAGGCTATTATCATACTATATGGTAGTATCCCTATATGAAATACAAATCTGGACTACAGTTTAGGGTAAGATATTTTTATGCCCAGTGTTGAGAAGGATTTTGCTGAAAGCTTCTACCTACAAGGTTTGATGCTGCCAGCGCAGTAGAAGGGACCACACTAGATCAGAGGGATGCACATTGTTTCTGCAGCTGGGTTAGCCCAGTGGCATCTGATGAGGAAAATCATGTTCACGTTTCTACTCGAGGGTGGAGACAATCCAAATGTTCTCAGCTGGGCAATGAGCAGCAAAAAGTAATGATGGATGGGAATCTGCCACACAAAACTGAGCAGAGGTGCTTCAGAAAGGTGGCTTCTCTTCTCCTCCCACCCATTACCCAAGGTAGCAACCATTTACCTACCAGCTACAAGCTTTGGGACCATCCCTGGGCCAGAGAGGCAACTTTGCAATGCCCTGAAACCCAACAGGGTTCCCTGATGCATGGGAAGCTGGCTAATCCATCCCCCTTCAAACCACCAGCTTTGGTCAAACCAAGAGCCTGGCTAGCTTCCCATCCAATTGCTGACCCTAGGCTGTGCTGGATGTTTAAAGAAAGATGTAAGAGGAGATCAAGAATAGCAAAATCTTCCCCAGGAGTAAGTATAACCTCGCAGCTTCCAGCAATATGCAATTTAGGAATTTCTTGAGCCAAACAGTGGAGCCACATTTCTGTGCTTTGCAGTCTTTACAGGATTTTTTTCTTTCTCCATGAGTTTCTGACCCTTTTTGGAGCACATTTTCACTTTGGACATTCACGATGTCCTGTGGGGGCCATGAGGGTGAATGGCTGGTTCTGTACAGGATGGTGGCAGTGCTGATAGCACGTATGAACTGCAGGATGTGACAGGGTAGCAGAGGAGTCAGCTGAATCTCATCTTTTATTCACATCTGCAAGCCTGACAGCTCTCACCACTTGCCAGCTGGTGACAGGTACATTTTTTTTAAAAAAAAAAGACATCCTCACTTCTCTAACAAATGAGCTATTTTAAAATTCAAAATTCTCCCTTGGAAAGCTTGAAATAGTTTCAGAATGTAACTGACATTATGCTGTAACCCAATATTAAGTAGCTCTGGAGAGGAACTATTTCAATTGTTGAGGAAAACCTCCATTTAACCGCTCCAAAGGAAAGGACACACTGCCTTCTCAGGAAGGCGTGGGACTGTCAGGCAGATGGTCCTAGTCACCACTGGTTTCCCTCATTTTGGACCAGGAAAGTTGAAAAGTTCCCCATCTCTGACAGGAATGAAGAACATGGTCATCTGGACTGTGCCACGTTCCTGCTTTATGCAACTTGAAGATAACTTGTCCCAGCCATGCAGGCAGTGTCTAAATGCCTGTACTCTGCAGCTGCCAAAAGCTTGGGAGCTTCGAGCTGGAATCCTCCAAGCTCCAAGTTCTTGTAGGACCAGAAAAGATGAAGTGAGAACAGAAGAGGAAGGGCCAGGGACAAACAGGATTGAAGTCATATGTTTTTGTCAAGAGCACAAGTTACTTCCCCTTATGGGGCATCAGAAAACTGTCGATCCTCTGTACTATTTTAACATAAAAGCCAAATGAAACAGAGAACCTCTGCAGATTTGTGTTCACATGAATAAACAAACTATTCCCTGCAGCAAGAAATTTAGCACCCAGTTCAGCTCATGCTTCCAATATCTTGCATCCAGTGGTCACGACATGACCTCAAGCATTGCTCAGCTCTGCAAGTACTGACTAGAAGAGAGAGAAATGCTTGTTGCACTTCAAATCTGTTATCTTCTATCAGGGATCATCACTCGCTTTCTCAATATAAATATTAAAGCAAATATTAGACGGTACAGAAATTACTTCGTAACTGTTTTCAAAAGCCACCTTCTAATATGCCATCAGTCAAGAGCTACATCAATAGCAGGTTCTGACCCACAGTGATTTCTTTTCGTTTTCTACTAAAATTTCTACCTACCCAGAAGGATTGCAGACCACTGTGGACAGGTACTTTGGAAATGGAAGTAACTTAAAAATTCAGGTACAACCCAGGGAATGAGGCAATTGCTCAGCTGTTTAAGAAAGTCCCCCATAATCATTTATTCAGTGCAGAGAATGGAATAAGAGAAAACGCAACTTGGTGATGAAACCCTGCTTTTTCTGCCCAGAGAGGTATGCTTCTACAGGGGGAAATTAAAAGAAGTAGACACTGTCCTTCCTTAGGCACATGAAAGATTTACCTCAGGTTGGGAATTCCTTCCCAAAATCCCCTTGAATGAGTCCTGGGTCTGCCGAGTAAAGATGTTTCCCAGAGTAAGTCACAGTTACAGCCCAAAAACAGGGGAGGGAAACTCAACATTTTAGTAAGTTCTAAAAGAAACTGCTAAGAGACAGTGAATAATTTCCACCTCTTGAAAGGATCAACAACAAAGTATAAGCACCCTTTAAATAACATATCACTTACCAGATCTATATTTTGCATTATGTCCTGGAAGGAAGGGTGAGTTCGAAACTGCTCAAACAGATCCCGCTTGTAAAGCAGTGCGTACACCAAGTTTGGGTTGTGGTGGAGGGAATTGGTCAAGCAGGAGTTGATGATCTCCAGCATCATTCGGATCACCTCCTCGATCACATTCAGGTCCTGTGCCTTTAAGGAAGGAATAAAAGGTTAGTGTGCCCTTTTCCATTGTAAAATATATTAGGTAATAAAGATGGGGCACAGGTAATTATTACTAATCGAGCTATTAGCTGGCTAATGTCTCAACGGCGAACAAATCAGTTACGTGAATTTAATCTTTCAGCCCTTCCTGTGCTAAATAAAAGCAGTTTGGTCTATGTTTAATTTACTACATATTCAGGTCAGCCCTTGTTGGAGGGTTTGGTGAGAGGTCCTCCCACCAGGCAAAGGAAAAAAGAAGTCAAATCGACTTTGTTCATATTGCTAGATCTCTCAGACATAACAAAAACTGCATTGTGAGAACAAGGAGAATCCTACTGCAAGTTTTCCTGGTTGGTACAAACCGAACAAAGTGGTCTACAAAGAAGCCTACAAAGCAGTCATGTTCTGAGCTCTCATAAGGCATTCAAGTACTTGATGATGAGGCTGGCACGTTATGGATTTTCTTCTGAATGTGAAGATCTCCTTTTTTCTTTTTTAAATTTTTCTTAAACTGCCTCAACCATCTGATTACCTTTGCTGTTAGCTAATCATGTTGGCAGAACCCTTTACAAAACTGCTCGCTGCAGCTGCTTAACCTGCCAGTGGCATTGGAGTTTTCTGATTGATAGAATCAATCCCTACACTCAAGACACAGGCAGGTCCCTCTACCTGAAGTCTCCCTGTTGGCATGGCACGAAAGAGCCTCACAGTTAGACACAATGAAATGCAAATGATACAAAAATACAGGATGTATAACTGCTTCATTGGGAATCTAGGGAAAAATTCAGACCTGGCTAACACGTTTGCAGAGCAGTACTTGCCTACCAAGTTGGACTTGCTTCTGAATATGGTGTATTAAAGTGTCTTCTAAAAAGCTCTTCAGTGCTGTAGGCACCACACAAGCATTCAAAAAGAGATGCTAAGGTGAAATGGATGCTTTCTGTTCTCCCTAGCTTTATTTTGGCCAGGTAACTACCACGACTGTAAGGAAACAGCGAAGCTCTGTCCACATTTGGGTATCAGAAATGCAGAGCTACATGATGGCTTTTCAAATACTGCTTTTTCACCTTAAAACAGGGGAATAGAGTGAGTTACCAGAGAAAGCCTTATGGACCACATTATAACCTGGTGGCTAGAACCAACCACCTGGCTTTGCTTTCCAGCAGCAGCTCCAGATAAAGAAGCTGGAAAGTAGGTGACTACAGTGCAGCTTTTTACCTGCAGCTGAGCATGCTACAAATAGCATTTATATGAGGAATTAACTCTAGAAAAGAGCGCAATGCAGGACTAAATACCAGCATTGCATAATATTATCTGCAGAGCTGTGTGCGCCTATAATTAGTGATTAAAAGCATTCTTAAAAGCTTAAAACTTCTCAAAACAGGAACAAACAAACAGAAAGCCAAGGCCAGCACTTGGATAAGACAATGGAGAGATGCCATAAGCGCTGATAACGGCTGTTGCTTTTGTTGCTCTGTATCCCCAGCATCCCGCAACGGCCCCTCCACATCGAGACGTGGCGTCAAGGCAGATATAAATAAGGTTACAAAAACATTTTGCAGCTAAAAGACAAGACTTTTATCACCCTGGGTAATATCTTTCAGACCGGCTGAACGCAGCTGTAACTCAGAACGTGCATGACCGAGGCAGCAACATCAACCACAGCAGCAATTAATAATTTTCTGGACTGGATGTGGCTCTTGCAAGATATCGGGGGTGGCAAGACACTGAGTTTGAGGCACAGGTAGGATTAAATAGTATTTTCAAATAAGACATTAGGTAGAAGCGATGATGTCTTCCTATTGCCAAAAATTGACAAGTTGCACGTGCCTTGCCCATTTTAATTTATCACAGTCTTCCTTTGCAAAATATTACCTATTTAATGCAGATGCCAATCCTGATGAACACCACTCAAGGTCAGTCTTTTTTGTCTTTTTTATTATGTCTGTAGAAATGACCATATCCATAACATAGCATGTCAACAGCAGAGCATAGACTCTCTCCACCCCTAATTAATCCCCATC
>NW_010583194.1:0-13219 GCF_000705375.1 Tinamus guttatus
AGCTGATTTACACTGCAGCGTGCCTGGCTCTAATGCAGTGGTTCAGGTTGCTGGTGCAGCTAGCCTGCCACAAGAACTTCCAGGGGGACCCTGCTGGCATCTGTGCTGGGATCTGGGGTTTTCTGTATATTGCTTGGAAAAGGCAACATGAATAGTAAGATGACAGACTTTGTGTGTGCTATCAAATTATTTAGGATAGTCAACACTTTAAAACACTTGGAGAGTGCTACAGAAGGATTTTATTAAATCTTCTTATAAAACTGTCTGATAAAGTGACAGATTTAAATTTTGTGTAGAAAAATGCAAAGCCATTTAGCGCTTGAGGGAAAACAGTGCTAGCCATGCCAACTGCTGGCTTTTTCACCAGCTACTAGAATTCAGGAAACACACATTGATATTTCTGTGAATAGCCCTCCAAAAGCAACAGTTCAGTCATCATCAACACACCAAAGACAATTCAGGAGTTATTAGGAAAGGAAAAGCGCTAAAATCATGATGATTAAAATCATGATGATTTAATGTTCTCTTAAGTTATTACCCTAAGATGCACAGTGGCATCTTAGAGTGTGTAGTTCTTACCCTCCCATCACAAAAGAAATATAGTGCAGAGAGTGATCACAAGTATGGGGTAGTTTTATTACAAGACTCTTTGGCTTGAAAAAGCCTGAGGGGATCCAAAGATTCATGAATGGCCATGGAAAAAGTGAATAGAGAAAAGATGTATTCATTCTTTCTCATATGATTAGAAATAGGGACGTCAGCTAAATTATTGGGTGGCAGATTAAGACAAAATAGCAGGGTTTTACATTTTAATCACAATGTGATTAACGGTTAATGATTAATGCACAAGTCATTACCATGGATGTTGTGAAGGCAAGAAAGATAAAAAGATTAAAAGGGCAATAGAAGAAAAAAAGAAGGAAAAGTAAACTAGTTACACTCAGTATGATTATCTGGGAATGACCTTTTAGCTCAGTGCATTCATGAAGCACTAATTGGAAAATAGGACAATATATCCAAATCCAGATAAACTCTCTATTTGCTTCATTCATTCATTTAATCTTTTAAGAAGTATCTGCAGCTGGCATAGTGAGAATTGTCTCAGGGACTGTATGACTCCTGGATTTGGCCTCATTTCTCAATTATTCTGCCACATTGGCTCTAGCAAATGATAGTTTTTATGCATTTTCATTTTATTAACCCATAACCTACTATACAAAACAAATGCAGATATACGATCTCATTTTGATTAGCGACTTCTGGAAAAGTGAGGATTAGTTTAACTGGAAACACACATGAGATGCGGTCCAGTCTGCACATATCAACATAAAGGAAAGTGGAAAGTCAGCACAGTGGACAGGAGACATGAAAAGGTTTCAAATGCACATTAAATACTAAAACCATGAGTCTCTGCCTAAAACCGACTTCTTTATTGGACATTGTAACAGAAAGAGGTTAAAACAATTGAATGCGCTACATCCTCGTTATCGTAAGGTGAGAAAGACTTATGTTTTGCATTTTTGGGAGCTTCTTAGAAAGATTGCTGGCTTAGTTTCCTGTTCAGACTTCCTGCAGGATATAAGCAGCAAATGATGCAGTAAAATGAAGGGGTTATCATGAGCACAACATTTTCTCTTCTGCTTTGACTTTTGCTCGCACAATAATTTGGAGGACTTATAATAGACAGGGTGCTGCTTGTATGCTTCAATATTTACATGGCACATAAGTTTGGAGGAGGAACATTTTTCATCTCTGTAATGTGCTGTTTATAAAAGAGGGCTTTGGACATAGGCTTTGGTCATGAACTGTGTTTGAAAGAACAGCTATTGCTCCGTATTCCTCACTAGAAGTTTGACCTGTAGCACAAGAAAGAAACAATGAAGATTTGCATCTTGTTCTGCATGTGATAAAAAGACCTTTGCATTAGGCAATGTTAGCCAAACACTAACATTATATGGGTGCTTTAATCCTGATTTAATTTTTATGAGTGTTTCTAAGCAGACAATGTGCTTTTTATGATGTACTCCAACTGCTGGCTAGGACCTAAACCAAAGCCCTTGGAAGTCAGTGGATCTCTTTATATCATAGACTTGGGATTAGATCTGTATATAGATATTCGTGTGAAATTCTATTATGCAGCTATTTCTCAGCACTGCAGGCATTATAACAGGAAAATACATCTAATTTGTCTCTACTATTGTAGGTGACTTGTGAATGAGGAAGGCAGAGTAAAGGTAGTTTGTCATACTGATATGAGCATGAATAACTGATAACTGTATACACCATGAGAATAATAGAAAATGCAGTCTCTACTGTGGTAAACTTAAATGTTACTTCCAAGTAATGACAGATGCTGACTTTGAGTTCATTTCTCTGAATAGTCACAGGAGAGCCATTAATGGTATTTTTATGCACCATTGCAGTAAAAGCAAAACAAGAGGCTTTTTAATTTAAAACAGTCTTTTGAGCAAAAGCCATGTCATGAGCAAAAGTCTCTCATAGTGATTGGACAGGTTGACCAAGTGCTGCAGAAACCATCTTAGTAAAGATTTAACCTGAACTCCACCGTTTAAAACCCCAAGTCATACAAGGGATAGCATGGTGCTGCTACATCTCCTTGCACAACTCACATTCTGTCAGCTGAAAGTTACTTCCTGTTTGTTTTGCTCAAAACATACACACATGGCTATGTTTAAATTACAGCATTATAGCATAACCTTGCAGCTGTTGTATTACACTGTGCAGAAGAATCCCATGACACCAACTAACGCATTCAGTCTCACAAACAAAACTTCATAGTCTGGTTCTCAGTGACCACTAAGTCACTCTGCTGTAAGGGTGAAACTGTGAACCCCTGTAACAGAGTAATGGTCAATTTGTTTAGGATAAGCCCATGAACTCTTAAGCAACTAACCTTTTCAGACTCTCTCTAGGCTCTGAGGAGGCATATGCTATGTGGCTCCCTTTAGTTCTGGACGTTAGGCATCTATACTATACTATATCATTTTTAGTCTCAAAATATGGTTTCTTTTTCAAAGAAAAGAACATTTATATGTATACGGGTCCTACTAGACACCTAGTACTGAGGTGTTTCCCTGTCATAGGGCTCTTGAGTGTTGAGACCTGAGGGTCAGTGGCATGTTAGGTTGTAGGTGTCTTTTCAAAAAAACATACAAAATATTATGGAAGGCAGAGGGAAGACAAAAATAGTGGTCTTCACGATCACAGTTTGCTCAGGAAACCTAAAATGCTTGGGGCTGTCATATGCTTTCAGTTGCCATGTTGAGCAAGAGTTTCAGTTTCAAAAAACTATTATTTTCTATGGCTTATGTGATCCCATTACTGTAGTATCTTTACCTAATAAAAATATACCTTACAAAACCATTGTGCAGAAGAATTAGTGCTATCCCCACGGGAATCTAAAAGACAGAATGATGCGTAGTATATGAGCTATACAGTGGGGTTTCCAGTTCCATTTTCCATTTCAGTTTCAGGGGAATCAAGATGACTTTATCTGTGGCATCTCTAAAGATAACTTCTATAATCTATCACTTACCCTGCTTTTTTGACCTAGTTGGTTAACCAGCACTCAGCACTCTGTGGGTTGTATCTTCCTGGAGGAGGATTTGATGAAGAACATAGATACCTTTGATGTAGTTCTGTTTATTCATGTTCTACAAATGAAGTCCTATTTTCTGACCACAGAGAGCTTCACATAGGAAAAAGTGTCTTTATTCAGCGTTCCAAACCCTATGTCACTGAGTTTTATAAGACAGTTTTTCAAATTTATCACTAAGCTATAGATTAATAAGTGGTTGCACATTGCAAATGGAATTAAATGTTGTGTATCTGCTATAGAGCAACCTGATAATTAGCCACTGTTTGCTTATCACTTTGTTTGAACAGCTTTCAAGAAAGCATCATTTTGGAATGGACACTGCCATTTCCCCCTGCTTTAAACCCAGTGACCTCACAGAAAAAAAAGCATCAGGAAAAGGAAACATCACTTACAAGTCCGAAAAATTAGGCTGCCTAACAAAACCGTTCTCATTGAGTAGGTTTTTTTTAAAGACAAAAGCTGAAAACTAGAATGTCTGCAGTAACAGCAACTGTTGTCAGAATCACTGGGAGCTGGCTGGAGAACAGAGGAAAGGCAAAACAAATGTCCTTAGGGCCCTCCCTAATCCTGTAAGATTTGGCATCTATAAGACTGTAAACATTTCTTGAAAATGACACAGATGGTAACTATTGCCAGTTGGAAACAAAGACTACAGAAGGCAGTGGTGACTTGACTTTTTACCTTCTGTTTTTATATAGATGTCACCTGGTGGGGGGCATGTGTTAAAGAAGGGGCACTGAGTCTCTCTGTAGGCCTGAGGAAGTCTCTAACAGGAGTCTGTAAATATCAAAAAACTCAAAAACTGACATTTCCAGCCAGGCTGTGAACCCCATGGTACCTGACTGTATTTTGTGGTTGCTCCCTACAGCCTGCGCTCCATGAGCTGTCTCGACGTATTTCATGGCTTGCTCCTGGTGCTAGTTTCTGCATGCCCATCATGTAGAGAAGATGAGTACAGGCTAGTTTCTCCTGCAAATCTCTTCCAGAGGTTTGCCTCTCTGTGTCAGCTACTTCTAGTAAAGGAACACATAACTATGGGCTTGCAGAAAGCGGTCCTCCTGTGTTCCAATTCTGCAGCAAATGGGTAACTTGGGACAGAAAGGGACAAGATTCACTCTCAGAACCTGCATTTCGGCTGGATTTCCAGGGAGGGGGTGGACAGGGCTCAGAGATGGTGTGACCACACTGACAGCATTCGCCAAGCATGGGTTTAAGGGCAAGTGGTGTTAACAGAGCCTAGGAAGGCTATGACGCTTTCCTGGTGTATATATCCTGTTGGAACTGGACACAAGATAAAAGACTTTGGTCTTTTAAGCACTGGCCACTCCCCCCATGTGGGTTGTGAGTGTATTTTCATGTGTAGTTAATACAGTGCGAAATCAAGATTGTGAAACAGGGTGGAAAAGCTCCAAGATGAATAATCAGTGAACTTCAAGACAAACTGTCTAACAGGAAGCACCTAATCTGAACCCTAAACAAAGTATGGGGGAGGGAGAGAGCAAAAATAACAGATTTTTAGCTGTAAAGGAATAGAAAGATGTGCTCGGATGTTAACCTAAAGAGGAAAGAAGCTGGCGATAGCATAATAACTTATCCTTCTACCTTTCTGCAGGGGCTTCTGAGAGCAAAACTCACATATGTAGCCATCTATATAGCACATATATACCCACACATATATGCCACATTACACGGGCATAGCAGAGCAATAAGACCTTCTTTTTGCTGACCTGTGCCTCAGTGTTTTCAGAAGGAAATTGGAAGAGATCGGATGAAATATTAAATTCATTTAGCATATGAAATAAATAGGAGGCTGTATTGCAAAATGAAAAGTGGAGAGCCCCGGTGGGATTCTCAGCTTATTAGTAACAGGGCCATGATTTGGGGTTTTGTCAGTTCTTCAGTTTGTCACAGGCATGGGGTGGGGATGTAGACATTGGCAGGCCTGAAGTGACTGCACGTTCTGTACTCCCATGTCCTCAATTTATTGCTTTTTTTTTTTTTTTCTGGAAGCTGGAAGACTTTCTGGCTGCTTGTGATATTTCAGAGCTTCCATCCCTCATGTGAAGTCAGGGAGAGCACAGTCATCATATTCAATTATTTTTAACTTTTAGCAAGGGAACTCCTAAGTAAGTCTGGAACAGTAAAAAATGCAAAAAAAAAAAGTCAGCCAGCTTAAAAAGAAAAAAACTTAAAATGACTTTCTTCTGTAATAGATGTTTTCTCTGTCCATATTGCTTGGATAGGCTTTATCTAGACATACAGTTCAATATCCAAACTACATATTAAAAATTATATTATTTTGTAAGCTGTATTTTAAGTTTTTGCAAAAAGTACATACAGTATTTCGCATGTCGTAATGTTCAAATCAGCTGATGGGCTGAAATGTAGGGGGCCTTTCAGAGATGTCCAGCTATTTTTGTTCTCAGGAAAATGTCATTTCTGGCTCAGGCTGTCAAGACTTGCACCAAACTGCTGCTCTTAACTTAAGGGAGTTTGGCTGTGGCATTCAGTATGTGAGTTTAAATTGTGGCTGGCTGAGGATTTTTGGAAATTAGCTGGATTCAGAGAAGCCTCTGGCTTTATTCTGACATCTCATAGGCCTTTTGAGCTCAGACTGAGTTGAGGCTGTTCAGAAATACTATACACTTTTGCAGGGGATATCTGGAGATGCCTGAATCCTTTCAAAAAAGACATCAGGGCACTGGTCATCCAAATATTTACAAGTTCTTTACACATCTGATAAGGAGCCATCAGTGAAGAAACAGCTTATGCTGAATGTCTTCAAATTGTTACATTCAATAAGAAAAGTAACTAGCTAATAGTTCATTCCTGTAGATGAAATAATCCATATTATAATTTATAATCAGTTAATTTATACTGTAATTTATAACTATCTGCAATAATGAAAGTTTCTTTTCAAAATGTAAAAGCAAATAAAAAAAAAGGAAAGCTTAAAATCCTGTCTATAGCTAGGTACAGTACTGCAGTTTAAAGCCAATGTTGCATCAGATGAAGAGATGCTATTACTTACTTGCACAGTTTAGATCCATGGCTCATATAATTAATATACAGGATTTCTTGACTACCACTGTTAAGTTTGTAATCAGCGATGTAAAAACCTTTATTGTATGTGACATTGCTTCCAGAAAATACCTCTTTTAAGATGATTCAAAGTTCTACAATTTTCCTGCGTCTTGCTGGTGTCGAACAGCAAGTCAAATCCATCTAATGATTCATTTCAGATTGCTGTTTTGGGATTTATCTAGGAAAATCATCGTCACCCAAGAGGCAGTATCTGGAATACTTCTGCTAACTTGGATTTGGACTTGTTTTTTTCCACTGCATGTGCATGCCAAATTAATGTTCTAATTTGTTTTGGGCAGCTCTGTACAAAGCTTCTCAATCAAACCTACTGAATTTGCAGAAGGCAACTAGACCAGGCATCACTCGATTTCTTTCACTGCTTTGGGAAAGGGATTCATTGGTCTGATTTGGTTTGGTGTGGTTTGGTTTGGTTTTGCTGTTTTCCTGAGAAAGAAATCTGAGACTGGGAAATACATTGTCATATGCAGAGCGAAAGTATTGGTTGTACTGATCTCTTTTTTATTATTCTTTTTGTTTTCCTCTTAATTGCTCCTATTAAAGAACCTCTGAATGATAATAGAAAGTCTTGCTCATGTTCTGTCTGTACTTGTTTAAGTGTATAAAGCTGTTGGCAGGGGACAAGCGGAAGACAAAAGTTTTATCATTTCCTGACTTTTTCATACCAAGCCAAATGAACCCCTTCCCACTCCATTTCTAAACATGCTGTAGAGGTTCCTAGCCCTGGCTCATTACCAAGCTTCAGGAAACAGATGGGGTTTGTCATTTCAATTTGTGTTGCTCACCGAGTTTTCTTATTTGTTATCGTTTATGTCGATACAACACAGAGAGTAATTGCTGTTTGCAGCAATGAGATCAAGGTCCTTTCTTCAGTTGCTTCAGATTATCAGCCTCCCCAAATCCTTTTAATGCACGTTAAGCAAACTGCAGAAGGAAAGCCAGGAATATCTTAAAAATTAAGTGCATGTCTATTGATCCTTTTCGTTATCTTGTGCATGGAGGTGTTGGCTGAAAGGCTTTGCTTGGAACTGATGGTGTTCAAAAACATGGGCTTTGTGACACAGACACGAGCATCAGCTCTGTCCCATGACTGTCCCCTTCACCTGCTTGTTCCCTAGCAGCGTTTTGCCTTGTGCTGGTCAGTGTGCTCAGAGAAACAGCTGCGTATGGCATAGGGACTAGCCTGGGCCAGGAACACTGCAAAGTCAGAAGTAAAGCTAAGGCCATTGATCTGAAGGCAAAACATGTTTAGTCACATGGAGAAAGAGCTGAGAGAGCCTGTTTTTTTTTTTGTTTTTTAATAACCTGTGATGTGGGTCTATAGAGAAGTTTTTAATTTTGTTCTTAAAGCTGTATGTTCATATGGCAGAAAAGATAAAGGGGCAGTGAACATGGCAAAAAATAAGAAATGCAATTTTGAAGTTTGCAACATGCTTCTCTTTAGCTTGGACAAGGCTGCAATTCCCCTCTAGGGAAGCAAATGTGGGTTTTTGCATCTAAAAAGAAATTGTGCCCCCCGAAACGGCACAGGATTAATCACACCATCATCAGACTGGATTAGCATCAGTTGGAATTGGCACTGCTCTCATATAGAGCAAGTTGCCCATTCATCCTTTGTAACCTTCATAAAGGATATGATGAAGTTATTAGCCAGGCTGGGGTGTGGTAAACTTGCTCAGTACTGGGCTGTCAAGGCACAGCAGAGATGCTCGCTGGGCAGATAATCTTCTGGGAGGTGCAAATTTTTATATACAATTTTTGTTTGTTATTTTTTTTTCTTGGACTGCTTTGGCTGTCCAAGAGGCTGAATTATGTTGAAGAGCAGCTCCATGCATGTGTGGAGGCAGCTGCACGAAGGAAGGGTGCTGTGACTCGGAGCGCGCTCAGCTGCGCCGGGCAGGTCAGGGGAAGGCCCAGGTTTTGCAGCAGGGACAAAGCCATGGAGCACAAGCAGACAAGAAACTCCTGGCCATGTCCCAAATTTTGAAGCTCTGAGAGACTAATTGGATTTCTTTAGGGGATGTGAATGCTCTGAGAATTTGGGAAATTTTAAAGCATATTGGAGATTCTTGGGGTACCCAGGGATTTGCTCTCAAGTTTAATGCTCTTTTAAAATCTAAAAATATCCCCAAATTGAAAAGAGAGGAAGACTGTTTGGCGATCTCTTTCTCTGGTGTATATGAACTAAGGAATTAAGACAGGAACATCCCACATATTCCCTGGAAATGAGGGACAGAAGGGAAACAGGGAGAGGCAACACTATCTCAGGAAACTTCCAAACAATCTCAGTTCCTCATAATTTGTTACTCTCATACAGTGAAAATGCCCGTTTCCAACTTGTAAGGGTTTTAAATCATTTTTAAAATATAAGTTATGCATGTGTTAATAAGGACTAAGACATGAAAGAGAGAGTAAAAGTATAAGGCAGGGAGAAAAAGGGATGCATAAGAGAAGGGTTGATACCAGAAACTTGGGGCACACAGTTCAAAATTTAGCCAAAATATGCTGAGTATTGCCAAAGCCACTGTATGATTTAAATAGTGCCTTTTATAACCTGGACAATACCTCTTTCGATTGAACAGCTGGATTTCATATCGTGCAAAAATGATCTCATTTAATTAGTCAAAAGTGTTGTTTAAAGCAGTTTGAGGTAATTCTGGAAGAAAAACCTAGATTAAAATGACCATCATTGTTTATGTTTTGATTATGTAACTTCTATCTCATGCTCACTAACATAAAAAGGAAGAACTTGGGCAACTTTTTCAGAGGACTTTTTCTCTGCTCCAGGAATCAGACTAAATGACACCATCATTACAACTAACTTCTGTAAAATCAAGGCACAAAATATTTATATTTGGAAATTAGCTAATCTATTGATAGAGCTTTGTTCTACACAAAATGAACAATATACCACACTCTGACCTATAGAATAAGAAGAATTCACTATGTTACGTATAACGAAAACACAGTCCACTATTTTCAGTAAAGATTTTGTGGTTTTGGGTTGTTTAGCATTGTGGCTATAAAAAACCCCCAGCAATCTATCTCCTGAAGAAGGCACAAACGTACATCAAAGAAATGATGGCTTTTGTGCTGTGTTTTAAAATAAAAGCAAAATCAATTATGTGATTTATCAAAGTAAATCTCTCTTCTACTAAATCAGGTTATTTCCTTACAATTTCCACCAATAATTGGGTCAGCTGGCCACAAAACACGTTTCACTTCCTCTTTAAGAGAGTTCTTTGATGGGTTCTCAGAAATGTACATCTTGTTTGCTCTACGCCTTGCTCTACATGGGGACCTTCCAAAATAGCTCACGTTCTTCTTGTAGCCATTACCTTCTTTCTGTTCTCTTTTTCTCTTCTTTAGCTCAATTACATCGAATTTGCTTTTTATTATCTTAATACAAAATTCCTTTTTTTTGTCCTTCTACTACTTTATATGTTCATCTGCTACTTTATATGAAATTTTAAAGATTCCATTTTTTTTTAAGTAGTGTAACTTCTTCAAAACTTTTTTTTTGTTTCTGTCAATTTTAACTTACTCCTTTCTGTGCTTTATTTTGCTTCTCTGATAAAGCTATGCACATATGGCACTTCCCCACCCAGTTCCTCAGTTCTTAACTAGTTCAAATATGTTTTTCCTCCCTCTTCATTTTTTTGCATTATGTTTGGACCCTCATTCTTGCTGCCTGGCTTCATCCAGCCCCACCGGTTTTGGTCACTATGAGAATTTTAATACTTGGAAATTTAGAAACCATGAAACATTTGTCGTTGATAGCTTATTTACTAAGTGCATTTGAAGAAAAATTGTGAGCCAATGGACAATGTGAAATACCCACAATACAATGTTCAGGAGAGACTTCAAAGGTTTAACAGTCTAAGACTCTGAAGATTTTAGCCTACATGAAGATTTCAGCCAACATTTTCCCTTGTCTTGTGGTTGTTGGTGCTGAAGTCTGTAGAGTAATAACACCGTACTGCCAAGGAACGAAACTTGCCTTTCCCTATATTGACTCTACAATGAAAGTGGACGCTACTAATGAGAGGGGGAAACCTTGCTTTTAGACTGCCCATGCCCATCTGGGTGTGGGTATCTAGGCAGCAAGAAGCAATGAGCACATGGGGACTAAACTTGCCAAAAGGCAGGAATGAAGCAGAGAAAGAAAACAGTTGATAAATCTCAGAGAAGAGGCTGGGGGATATGGCTGGGGATTGGCAAGGGATGTGAGAGACAGGGCAACACATGTAGCATAAGGATGAGTGAGAGATGGACTACCTCCATTAAAGTAAGATTTGCAGTAAGTAAGTAGTCTGTATTCAGGTGAGCAATTTGAAATAACTGAAAGTAGGTTATGTGGGTAGGACAGAGAATCTGATAAAGAGATGTTTTTGAGGAAGATGGAGGGTGGGACTGAAGCCAGTGGTCCAAGAAACTGGTAGCCAGGAACTCCAGGTGCATCAGAGAGAGCTGGCGAAAAGGTGGCAGATAAACCTCAATGTAGATAAATATAAGATAATACATCTGTAGATAAATATAAGATAGTAATCTAAACCACACCGACACAATTCTGTATCAGAACTGCTACTTATAACTCGAGACAGTTACTGAGTAAACATTGATAGTCTTTTGAAGAACTCAGTGTGCTGTGGAAACTAAAAGATTTAACCAAATGTATTAAAATTAAAAACAAAAAGCATAATTTTGCTGACATGTAGAACTTTGGTGAACCTGTATAGTGAGCACTGTCTGAAGAACTGAATATTGTCTGATATCCATACTTCAATATACTACTTCAGTATACTTCAATATACTTCAATATACAGGTGTACCAAAGAATTATATACCAGCAAAATGACGATTAAGGAGACGGTGACTAGTTGAGGAGAAGAGGGAATATGATTGAGGTTTGCAAAGTTTTGAAGGCAGTGGAAAAATTGACTGGAAAACTTTTATTTTCCAGATGTTATGGTATTAGATAGGTATGTTCGTTGTAACTAAAAAGGGGCTTAAACCAAGACAGTACTTTGCACAGTTGGTAGTGATCTTCTGGAATTAGTTGCTATAGGTGGTTGCGGGGGCAGTGGCAGCAGTTTTGAAAGAGGACTAGACACATTCACGATTAGCAGCTCCAAATCAGACACTCTTAGGGGTACAATAGAAGATAGCCTCTATTTCTGCAGTGGTGTTGCTCCCTTGGCTGCTCGTGCCCTTGTGGCTGGCTCTGTCCTCTGGGCTCTCTTGCTGAGTGTGCCTGGGGGCCTTGCGGCCTTTGGAGACTATGGAGGAGGCCTCTGCCAAGAGAGGGGCTGAGCCTGCAATTTATCTCGGCACCAAAGACAGGGATTGCAGTGCCTGCAGGGGTCTGAGCCAGTGGTCTCCACTGAGGGTGTCAGGGGTGCTTTGTAGTATCCTCTCCAAGGACTCTGCTTCAGTACCACTAGCAGCTTCAGCAGGGGTGGCATGTTCATGCTGATCCTATGTCATGGAGAAGTGCCAAGGAGAACATGGGCACATCAAGGTGCCAAAGCCCCCTGGCAGTGGTGTGCCTGGAGCACTCTTTTGCAACTCCTCCTTCTTCTTGGTCCACAAGAGAAGCCCAGAGCTGCTCTGAAGCCCAGTTGATGTCACCAACCCCTAGGCAGATACCAGTTTCCTGTAGTATGGGGAGGAAAGTGATACTATGAGAGAGGTAGAATCTGTGCCCTTTTTCCAAATCTAAAGGCAGGGGGAAGGGAGAAATCAGTAAGACAGGTTAGTGCCATTGCCAGCAGATGCCTTCAATTCTGCATGCAAGGTTGTACTTGAGGAATGGACCATAGTTAGTGCTCAGATTCTCATGCCATTGCTAAACAGCACCTCCCACTGCCATGGGTCAAGAGATTACTGGGCCAAGTAGGACATTTCGGTCTGGTCCAGTAGGGCATTTCTTCCATTCTTGGGTTAACATTATCATGGTTAAAATTATCCAGATTGTAAAATTAAAGATTCAGCATTATTTATTGCTTGAAGTGGCTTACGTCGTCTTAGTATTTTCCCTTTTGCATGTGTGCGCTGTCACTATTTTGCCACATGCTACTGTACCTTCTAGAAAGACTTTACTTTCTAGTAAGTAAGTACTACTTACTTTATCACGAAAGAAGCTGCTCTCCTGTAAGTATCTTGTAGTCTGGAGCATTTCTTTTTCTCAACGGAGATTCGAAGAGCCTTCCCATGCATTATTTCTTGTCTTGTATTCAAGCTCTGCTTAGAAAACATTCATTTTCACATGAGATTCTTTATAGTGCTTACCATTTATTAGCTAGCACTGACATTGCAATGTTAGTCAAGTTCTTTCAGCTTATCTATCTAGTTTATGCTATAAATTTGGTCAGAACAAGACTGAGTGCTAAGTATAATTTTTGTTCTGTGTAGCTGCTGACAGCAATGCCAAAAGAGAAGGACACACCATAAATCTGTCTGTAAAACTCACAAATGTTGGGGCCTTAGTAAGAATAT
>NW_010583209.1:0-20551 GCF_000705375.1 Tinamus guttatus
CGCGGCCCAAGGCCTTTCCTCAGGTGATGCTGCTGTTGGATAGAGTGATACAACAAAAACGGCTTAGATAGATACGGTCTCTCCCTGTGAACAAAGTACTATAAACAGGTCATCAAAATCCGCTCATGAAAAATCCCTCATCCCACAGTTCACATTACTACATCCACATCTGGAGGTCCTAAACCTGCAGAAGAGAGAGCTTGGAAGCAGGGTGGAGAAGTAAGGTGGCATCCAGGCAAGCAAGGCCCAGGATGTGGCAGCCAGCACCCTCCTTCTGCCTGAGCATCAGCATCTTCTAGGGCAGAGCTGGACCTTGCCATCTCATTTTGTTTCCCCGGTCAGGACTTGGTTGTGTTTTCTTTTTTTCTTTTTTTCTTTTTTTTTTTTTAAAATAATTTTTCAGAATGGGTCACCATTTCAGCCTCTTTAGGAAAGTTACAACAATTAATCACTACCAATTCCATGCATGGCGGGGGGAAAAATTATCTCCAAACAAAATCTCCATTGCTGAAGGCCAGAAAAAAAAAGATTCCTGTTTCTTTGCAGCAAGCTCAAAAGGAAGAAAATCTATACATTTGAATGCATGCTTCCACTTGCTATTAAAACCATGCAAGAAGATGGCAGTAGTGCCTATCTGGTTTCTGGAAAACCTATGTTGCATTTAGGGCATAGGGTACAAGGGAACGCTAGAATAGGCCCATTACTAATGTGGTCAGGAAAGGAGAGGAGAGACGTGGAGGAGATTATAGCAAAATCCGGGATGTCCTTTACAATTTCCCCCTTGCTGAACTGCTAATTGAACTCCACATGCCTGGATTATTTTAACGCTGTTTCAGTGCCACTTACTTAGGCCTGACCTTGCACAGGCAGTTCGATGTGAGGATTTATTTCTGTGCAGGAAGGAGTGATGTCCCTTTGGTCCCCAGGACTCCAGGAGAGGGGACTGCTCCTTCGGGGCCCACCTTGCACCCAGCTGCTGCAATGGATGCAGCCTTGGGGAGATGCATCACAGCCTGCCCTCTCATCCCCTCCCTGCAATGGACGGGTTAAACGAATCTTGCTGGGAAAGGAAAGTCAAATTAATGCAGCCCATATTAACAGGCTGCTTATTAAACAGCGAGGCAAGCCTTTTCATGGAAGCGTATGCAGACACGCACAGCTGCAATTATCTTTTTAAATTCTAAATCAAAGCAAATTAGCAGCCTAGCGCTGAGCAGTAAACATGATTTGATTAGGCATCGCATACCCAGGACACAACGGGGCCTTTTTGAAGAACTCGGTTATGACTGTGAATGAGGCTCTCGCTGGGCTAGGAAGGGCTCACCAGCCAACACCAGCTCCGTATGGAGGATCACCCCTCAGGAGCTTCCCATTCGGCTCTGCACCCTTGGCAGATGCTGAGGTTGCAAGAGCTGCCGGTTCGGCACTGAGCTGTGAGTTGGGCTCCACCGTCTCTTAAACTCCAGCTGCTGGAGTCGCGTGAATAACACGGGCTCCTAGGCTGGGCTACTCAAGCCTCGGGAGTTGGTATTCGTGTCACTCAGCTGAGTCGCGTTATTTGGGACTGTCCTTGCATAGAGAAGACCTCCTTCATGGCACCAGACGGGACACCAGGGCCCAGAGTACTTCACACTGACTTCGTTCCTTGCTAAGGCCATGGTTTAACCATATAAAGTGTTAATGACAGGTGAGCTCCAACATGAGAGAAAAGGTTGTGTCTTCTGGAGGCTCAACATCCATCTATCTCGGCAGTTCATTAGCTGTTAGATATACAGAAGTGTGTAAATATTTAATTCATTAGCATTAAATATAAATAGACATAGTCTCAGGGAAGAGATGCTTGTGTCCAGGAAACATGAGATGTCCTGCTGGACAGAGGGCTCCTTTCCTTACCAGCGCCACACTGCTACTGCTTCTCCTGGATATCAGGATGATTCCGTCCTTTCCAAACGGCACTTGGTCTTCCCATCCCATGGATGTGCTGAGTGGCAGAGCAGCACTGAGTACATCTAGCACTCAGTTACCCCCTGCAATATCCTTAAAATCATAGAATCACTATGGCTGGAAAAGACTTTCAAGATCATCATGTCCAACCATAAACCCACCACCATCATGTCTACTAAACCTTGTCCCCAGGAGCTTCATCTACACATTTCTTGAACACTTAGGTGTAGGTTTAACCTTAAATTCGGTGATAATCCCAGTGTCAGGTCAGTCAAACTGCTTCCAGGCTTTAGATTAAACACGTGCTTTCATACCTCGGGGACTGGGCTTACTTGGACTTTCTTTGCTGGATTCAGCAGCAAAAGGGGAAATCTCAGCTTAGTATCAGAAGGCTATTCCATCTTTGCTGGTACTGATGCATTAAACACTCTTCTCATGAAGCAAAGAGTTATGTTATAATGCTAAAAACTGGAGAACTTCACTCACCATGGTCAGGCAAAGCAGCCTATCTGCAGAAAGAGATGAGGCAGAGGCACATCGTGCAACTTTGCTGTTTCTTAATTTGATAAGGAGGCAAGCCTAGGAAATGCATTTTTCCCCCTAAATATATATCAAAGTCTCACTAAACCAGCAAAGGAATTTAGTTTCTGCCATTGTTTTTCTCTCGTGATGGTTTTTAAGTTTGTAAGACGGTCTTTTCAAAGCTGCAGTTTCCCTGCCACTTTGGTGGACACTGTTTTGAAGGGTGCTGCTCCCTTGATGCTCTTTCCCCTTGTATTAGCCCACTCCTTGAGAAGCTGCTTGAGGTGGAGAAACCACCTTTGCTCCATGCAGGTTAGCAGTGGGTTGGCTTTTATGCCTCATGCAGCCCTGGACAGAAAAAAATGAACTTGAAAATTTTCCTCTCTTTTCCTTTTCAGAGTCTGGATAATCTGTTTGACTTCTACAGGATTTCAGCAGCTACTCGGTGATGTTGCTGTGGAAATGAAAACTTGAATTCTCACTCCAATTCCCCCACAGTAAGTTTGATTACAGTGATATAAAATGGTTTCATTCCACTTTGCCTTTCTTTTTTTGATTCAGTTCATCCCTGCTACTTTATTTCACACATTCATAATTCTTTGTGCCTTCCTACTCAAAAAGCCCAAACCAAATTTCATCAAAATAGACATTCTTTTACAAAATGCTTCAGTATAAAGGGAATAAGGTATTCATTTCCCAGAGATTTTTAGCCTAACAAAACTTCCTCCTAGTCTTTTTTTTTCTTCCTTTTTTTTTTCAGGAGGGCACATTTTTCTTCATTGCTCATAAGCAATATATTAAGTTTCGAACCTTGCTCATGAATATCCTTGAATTTCTTTCAGGGCTTGCATGGAAATTAGCAGGATAGCACTGTGCTTCCAAATGAGGCTTATCTGTTCTGTCCTTAGGCTGAAGACCAATGACTTAGATCTCTGAAGCCACCCTAGAAATAACTATCAGATATTCTGCATTCAATCTTCCTTGTTGACCTATTGATCTAAGTATTTCATTTGGCCCTTAGACCTTTCTTAAACTGTGCTTCGTCTTTATCTCCATACAAAGTTAGGTTTTATGATGGCTCCATCTATCTGAAGTTTGGTGAAATAGTTCAGAATTTAAAACAAACTGAAGAGAGAAGCACCTACCCTTAGGAGCGCGGTTTTCTCATGCCGTTGTACTGCTCATGAGCAGCTGCTGCTCACAGGTGCTTTAACAGCCCCACACGTTGGTGGAGGGCAGCGAGCTTGTTGGGAAGGGTAATGCTGTTCACTGAACTGGCAGACATCACTGAATAAAACACACGAGTTCTCAATCACACAAGCTTCTCATCAGACACGCATGTGTCGTAGAGCTCCACCATTTTGATCATCTACATCAGTTATCCTATTTGCTGTCTGTATAAATTTTTCCGGAATATCTCTGTGTTGTGTCCCTTGTAACAATAATTCCAATCAAAACTGCATTGCAAATATAAACAATTGGATATTGGAGCTTGCATTTGGTCCATTCTCTTTTCAGTTATTTTTCTGCCTTACGACAAAACAAATCAGAGTGGTTTGTAAATGTTATGCAAACAGTATTTTCTCCTGCCTGACTTCTGTCTCCAAGATCTAGAGATTTCTCTTAATAACTAGACTTTATTATATTATCTGTTCAATAAAAGTACAAATGCAGGCTGCAATAAAAAATTCTTGGCATGATAGGACAGGAAATGAAATCGCATCAGTCACTGCTAGCTGAGATAGGAAGGCTGGGTGACACAGACACGTTGGGACACCGGTGCCGATGTGCAGAACGACCTAGCAGGCTGCAGAGAAACTCTGGAGAAGTTGCTAGTGAACAAAAAGTCCTTTATTTCCTCTTTGGAGTCATGCTAGTGACCCCCACATTGACATGAGGACCTGACTGGGATGAGTGGAAGAGATGGCATCTGCAATATCGAAGGTGGAAATGAGAGCTGCTCTTCCCACTGCAAACAGCACTCGGAAGGGTTCAGAGGCTGAGTGGAGGGCGCTCAAAGCTCCTTGGAAACACAAAAAATCCGTTACTTTCAATGCCCTCACTTGCCTTTGTATTTTCAATATCCTGTCCACTTTATATGCTGCACTGTGCTCTGCCTTTCACAGGAAGAGGGTGGCATTTGAGGCTCCAGTTACAGCAGTATTCAGTAGTTCATGGCTATAGCTGGTTTGAACACTGAAGTAAGTTGCAGACAAAGGCTCAGTGCATGGACTTCACCCACAGGAGATGGCAACACTTCAATCCTCTTCGCTGAAGAGATTGTACTGCACTCAGCAGTGCTGACCTGCATGTTTGGCAGTTTGATTTCATCGGTTTGCTTCCACTGAACCAATGAGAATATGAAATTATCCGGGCAGGAACTGAGTCTACCTTCCTCAGACAACCAGAGCCTGAATCCCTCGCTTTTCAAGCAACTGATCTGGGATTTCCAGCCCAAGGAAAGCCTCATTGCCCTGTGCTCAGTGTAACAGCTTTGGTGGGAAGATGTAAAGTACACAAGTGATGCAGGGGTGCGATGCTCAGACTGGTTAAGGTCTGATGGCCACACCATCTCCCTAGGAGATATCCTAGGGAGCTCCATCCAGAGTCATCCGTAACCTGGGAAGAACAAGGTGCAGTTTGGAAGCCTTTCAGACCACTTGGATCTTTTGGAGATGAAACCACTATTGAACCACCAGCTAAGAGCACATTGCACCCCTTCCTCTCTTCCAAAATTGATGTGATGCATCCTGACACACACCCTGACCAACCTCCCTGCACGCTGCAGTTCTCTTTTCTACCCTTCATCTGTTTTTGTTCAATGAATTGCAGTTCTGTCCAAGAAGAAAACGATCATCCCTAGACATCACATGGGAATAGAGGAAACATGGGGTTGAACCAGGTGTGAAACAGTCTTGGTAAAAAGCAAATTTAATCTCTTGCAGGCTTTAAAAGTTCTTATCCCATAGTTGCCTTAAAAAAAGAGTTAAGAGAAAATTGTTGCCTTTCTGACTGGCAAAACTTCTAGAAATGCACTCCACAATTTTTCTGTTGATTAGGACTCTCTTCAGCAGATAGTAAACAAATGCCCCAAATTGCATGGGCTAAAGGGGTTTAGTACTTATTACATCTTGATGTTTGTTTCTGTATTAATTTAATAGTCTTGGAAGCCAGAGTCATAAAGATAAGTGTGTTGGCTTGGCAATGTTTTTGCATTTTGGCTTTAATACTACCTAGCTTCTGAAATCATGTTTTGCTTTGAAATGTCACTTGCATTATTTTCATTTGCCAGCTTGGCTTAGCATACTTTTAAAGCAGGGTGGTTGCAAAGTTGGAAAGACAGACAGATAGATAGATGATAAACCACCAGGCTCAGCGGGGTCCAAACACTTCATTAGATTTCCAGGGATGTTCCTTGCTTCTGGAACTGAAGATCTGATTAAATTTCCCTATTGTAGGGATTAAAGGATGTAGGAAAAATAATAAGAGAAAAAAAAAAAAAAAAAAAAAAAAAAAAAAACATGCCAAGGTGCTCATTGCAAAGTCTGGCCGAAGTTGATTATGGGAGAAATGCATTTTTTGCTGAGGCTGGCATAGTTCGGGCTACCATGATCTGAGGAGACTGCATAATTTAGTGGTGGTTGAGGCCAAAGCTAAAAAGGGGGCACAGACTCAGGGAGGGAAGGTGGAAAGAATGCAAACTTCACTAGACTCTTGAGGCACAGAAAAGGAATCAGTACCCTGAACACAAGTGCAATGTCCCCTCCTTGGGCATCAGACAAATCCCAGAAGCCCAGAATGGCTGAGGTTGGAAGGTACCTCTAGGGATCACCTAGTGCAACCCCTCTGCTCCAGCAGGGACACCCAGAGCATGTGGCACAGGGTGGCATCCAGGCTGGTTTGGAAGATCTCCAGAGAAGGAGACTCCATGATCTCTCTGGGCAGCCTATTCCAGAGCTCTGTCACCCTCACAGGAAAGTTCTTCTTCTTCTTCTTCATATGGAGATGGAATTTCCTGTGTTTTAATTTATACCCATTTCCCCTTGTCCTGTCACTGGTCACCAGCAAGAAGAGTTTGGCCCCTATCAAGATGCCACAGTTGCTTGAATAAAGTAGAGCAAAACCTTAATGAGCCAAGGCTAGATTTGAACCCTTAACTGAGTATCAGTTTGTGCACACAGTACACTAAGCAAGCCGAGCAGCATGCACACTTCCAATTCCCTCTAGAAAAGTTCATTGGTGATTCTAAGAGGTTTTGATGCCACTCAACTCACGTGTTTCCCTTCAAAGATCCTCCTGTGAGGGTTCACTGCTGAAATCCTCTTCCTTTCTCCACTCCAGAGGCCAAGGGGCTCCTCCTGGTTTGGGCCCTACATGTTAGCCCTACCTCACCACACAGGGCTTCTCTGAGCAGGCCATTTCCCCATCTCCTCCCACAGAGTCTCGTTCCACAGTAGATAAGGATTGTAGGACACAGTGCTCATAGCAGGCTGTGAGGAAATGTCCTAAATAACTAGTCAAAAAATATATCTGATCTGAGATCCTTACGCAAGGATGAGCTGAACACCATGCCATCTTTCTCCTTGGCTGGACATGTAGTGCAGTCCCTTTCTAAGAACAGCGCTTGAGGATCAAATCTACCATGTGTAAGAGAGGGAATATTTTGCCAAGCGTCACTCACATGCTCTTCAAAGTTGTCTGCAGGTTAAAATTCCCTCAGCAGAGCTCTGTACATCTCCCATGGGCTCAAACAGGCTTTTTCGCCACTTTTCCTCTAGGGAAAGCTCAGGTATCCCACTGAGGAAACATCGTGAGCTGGTTTTTCCCTTGAGAGGCCTGTTGTAGTCTGAAGTGACTCTGGGTTTGTTCTTTTTTAAAAAAACAAACAAACAAACAAACAAACAAAAAAACAAGGAAATGGCACTAACTCCCTTTGTTAGTGCTAGGGAAAGTTCTTCCTTACTGAAAAATTATTACACAGTTCATACTCTGGAGATCTTCTCTCATCCTGTGAGTTATCTATAGGCAGCGAGCTAACAACATTGACATCTGAAGCATCATCATTAGCATTGAGTGAAATGAATTGAGTAGAGTTCACGTCTCAGAACTACTGTTTCATGTTCTATAAATGCCAGCACTGGCCAGACTCAGAAATATTTGGAAACCATAAAATTTGAAACTATGTTGTTGGTTTTT
The DNA here is from genome assembly GCF_000705375.1 of Tinamus guttatus. The sequence goes on from NW_010583209.1 coordinate 7,663, forward strand.
GTTTGTTTTGAAGGAAAGCACAGATTCTGAAGGCTCATCTGAAAGCAAGAACTGCCTGTACCCTACAATGCTTCATGCAGAATAAATGCAGCAATGAGATCATTTTGGAGATATGCTTGCTCGATGTCACAGCTCTGCAGGTTAAGAAAAACACATTGAAACTTTGTTTTTGCAAGAAGGACTAAGAAGGATTCAGGGAGCTCCAAGCTGATCAGCTTCACCACAGTCCCTGGGATGGTTTAGGAGCAAATCCTCCTTGGAGATATTTGCAGCCACATGACCAGAAGATGATGGACAAGAGCTGGGATGAATTTCCCAAAGATAAATCATATCTGGTAAGTCTGATTGCTTTCTAAAATGAGACAACTGTCTCTGAAGATATATGGAAAGGGAACATCCTCACAGACAAGAAGCTGAATCCAAATAAGCCGCGTGCCTTCACAAGAGGCCAACAACATCCTGGCCCATGTTAACAAGAACACAGCAGATCAAGGGAAACAATCTTCCCTCCATCGAGGACTTGTGAGAACACATCTGGAATACAGGTTTGTGGCTCTTCTATGGAAAAAAACACCCAGAGAGAAGGGCGGCCAGTGCACAAGGAGATGCTGAGAGCTGGGTTTAAGGGAAGGCTCAGCTGTAAGATGAGATGGACTTACTGCTGCCTGCAACTACCTCATGAGAAAGCAGAAAGAAGACAGTCTCTTTTCGGAGGTTCACAGGGAAAGGAGAGGCAACAGATAAGCTGGACGATGGAAAAATTAGAGGGTATTAGACGATTAGACGTATGGTTCATTATTATGAGGGTGGCCAAATACTGCAACAGGTTGTCTACAGATGTGGAATCTCGATCCTTCAGCATTCAGCAAACTTCCACAGAGCTCCATGGTCCCATCCAACCTCACTGTTATTCTGTTATAAAGTTCTGCTTAACGACTAAGGGCCAGTGAAAGCTACAGGATAGGGAACACATCCGCGTAACTTTTAATGGATTCCTAATTGCTATTCCACATCTGTTGATGTTGAGAGGTTTATCTACTTGAAAGGTTTCATTATTAAAACATTTATTTTGAAGTGATGTATCAAGAGAAGTTTTCTACAAAGTACACAAGCAAATGTTAAAATTTAATGTTTCTGTAACGTAACTAAGCAATGAATTAAAGTTATTTATTTTTCTGCAATTTAGAGGGGACATCAGAACCAAATAGAAGACAGTTCAGTATTTTACCCTCCCATTAAAAGGAGAGTGTGCTCTTAACAGCTATCTAGTACCAGGAATACTGCACCAAATCCTTTCTTGACCACTCATCACACACACAGCAACATCTGTGCAAGCCAGTTGGCTCTAGACAGCTCCTGTGGTTCCTGAAGGACTATTTGTTGGCAGGTTCTGTTTTTTATTCTAATTGAAGGGTTAATCAAATGAATCATACGTGTATGTTGGCTAAATAACCACACTGTCTCCACTGATGATGAAACAGATGTGTTACCACTCAGGTTTCCCAGGGGGTTCATTTGTTCCATGATTGCATTTGCTTTTCTTCAAGCTTCTCCATGCAACATCTGACAGTATTTTGGATAGCTTTAAGAAAATTAAAAATTACCTTCCAGATGCTATTGCCTTCACATTGTCACTTAATTATAGTACTTTTTGGGGAAAGGTGCATGTATCCTCAGCATTGCTTGGTTGTGGAAAATGTGGAAGAAGCTGCTAATCTTAAAGAAGGCGAGAAGTGTTATTAAAAGAAAAATAAATCACGAAGTCTAGCAGTGTTTGTTGGTGAGGCAAAAATTGGTTATACATTCAACCTTGGCTTCTCTCTGCCTCTTCTTGCCCCCATGAAGGGTTTCACTCTGCACTAAGTGACTGCAACAGGTTTTGTTAGCTTTTACAAACCCAGCCTTGCAAAGGTGTAGGTCTTATTGCACAGCTGTCCTGCACAGCTAAGTATCGCCATTAACTCATTAAATGCACACATCTAGTTAATCCCTTTTGGAAATCAAGGTTTATAATATTCAACGCCACAATTTCTGCTGGGGTGTCTGTTTTACAAGGTTCTCACCCCATTCACATGAGAAGAGGCCATGTCAGCCAAGTGTACCTATGTAAATGACAGGCTATTCAGACAAGAACAATTAAGTCTCATTGCACTGCCCTCCTTCCTCTTCATTTTACTTTCAAAAATGTAAAACTAAGCTAAGCATTAAAAGCGCTGTCAACTTCCAGAGTTAAGTCTCCACATTCAATACTTCATTTTTCTTACTCTTGCAATGAAAAGGAGACTGCATTATGAAATACTGCACCTAAAAACACTTAATCCTGCTGTAACAAGTGCAATCTGGGGAAAAGTATCATTTTCCTCACTCGGTGCCATACCATTTTAACTTTCAATACATCTAAAAACATTCTAAGCCTAAGTATGAAATTCACATTTTCTACAGTTTGTTACCTTATCAAAAGCCATCCTGACAGAAACTCCATTCTTACTGCCACCATTGTGTAGCCCCTCATTACTCAAAGCAAAAAAAGGGTTTATTCCTTTGCTCAAGAATCCAATACTTGCAATGGCAGTAAATAGGCATATTACTGACCTCAGTGCGACTTCACTCACCTTAGAATTTACTCTCACTGTGATCTTATAGCTTGAATTTGTCATTTGCTTAAGTACCTTGCTGAACTAAGGCATGAAAATAAAGGCAATAGAAAAAGCGGTCAAATACCAGGTGGATTTACATTTTAAGCCTCAACACAAAAGAGATTTGAATTTAATAACTTGTCTATAGAAGACTTTGCATAAGCACAAAACAGCAGCTTTGCTCAGTGCAATGCTTCTCTGCAAAACTCTTCTGCACAAAATTAGGAAATGCTGGAAAAGGTACGGAGAGCTTCAATTTAGAATAGGTTTAGTCTTATATTTTTGCTTCGGACATGGTTCAGAAGGTGCTAGAACATGTTTGATGCTATAGAGACACCTGAATATCCGCAAGCCCCCTCAAGGCTTAATGCCTTTTTGATTAAACTGTAAAAGTTTTTAGGATGATTTTTCATCTGTATGAACATAAAGTGATAAATGGTTAAGTTGGAATATTAGGCCTCTGTGTGTGTTGGGAAATATGAGTTGAATATAGCTTTGAGTGATTTTTTTTAATATTTATTTATTAAAACTCACTATACAAAGAAAGGTTTTCACAACAACATAGTATGTAGGGTTATAGTTGATCCTTCCTTCAAACTATTTCCTTTTCTCAGTAGAAAACATATTTATACACTTACAACAGTTTCCCTTTAAAGTACTGGGTTTTTATATATTAAAACATACCTGGTAAAATAAGCTTAAAATAATTTTACATTGCTTGGAAAACGATTAGAGTAATTTACTCTTACCAGAGTGCCATAGTCGCACGGTATTCAAAAAAATGAACAACCACTAAAATATAGAGTCAAACATTTAAAAGTACATTTATTTAAAATGTGGGCAAAATATCAATATAAAAGAAAATAGAGTATAGGAAATAAAAATAAAGTACAAAACATTTTCATCTTCAACATCCATAATTTAATAGACAGCAAGCCCTTTTATTTTTACATCCAAATTACACTTTTGGCTAAAGTACCATTGTTTATGTTAAAATGCTTAAAAACTGGCTAATCATGATACCTAAAGTGGGCTTTTTTAAAATGGTAGTATAATACAAAACATAGTAAATTATGTTTCCTCATAATAAAATTACACATCCTAAAAAAGATGCAGTTTATTTTTGCTTTCCTGCTTTAAACTGCTCATCATCCCTAGGAAAACAGCTGGAAAACAGCATCCACAGGAAGTTTTAGTCACTTTGTACAATGGCTGAGCGGTTACGGTTAATGCTCCTCGGATTCCGAAGCAGTAAGGCATTTCACTGTCCATCAAGTAAATTTATATGTATGTTTGTTAAGAGCAACAACTTTGAAAAATGCCTGCAAAATAGGACTTAGAAAACAATCAAAGGAACCTTTCCTTTTCCAGGGCTTATGTGTTCTGCAGTAAATAACTGTTCTCCAGTTCTTTTAAGACCCCAGTGACAACTATTTTTCCTGCTGCTTCATACTCTACAACTGTTACCATCTGACAACCTTGCCCCCACCACACTGAAGTATTTTCTAGTAGAAATTAATTCTACTTTGGATTCAACCTGGATATCTATGTATTAAACAACCCTCTTATCAAGTAAAAAAAAATCATACATCCTAACAATTATGCAAGTAATTACATACTAATTAAGGAAACACCCTGCCTTACATACTTGACAGCCTTTACACAGAAAGGATATGATTCATAATCCAGTGTTTGAGTAAGTACTCCTGTCAGGACAAACTCCGCATTGTGGACATCTGGAAATGTTGAAAACATGTTGAAAACATGTATAAAGTTTACATATTATAAGACAGTATTTTTTATTCTGTGTGTGTGTCAGGAGGGGCCATCCTGAACCTTTCTGCTCTTCATGCAGAGAGGGGCTTTAAGGAGCACTGCCCCAGCACTAGACATTTGCACTAGACATTTGCACTGGAAATATAAGACTTCCCCATGCAGCCCTGCTAGTAAAGGTGTATGTTCTGTAATAACTTCTGTAGCCCAGAGCTCACAAACGAACAGCACGTGCTGCTGCTCACATGGTGAATTAGCATTAAGATTCGGGGTGACTTGGCTACAAAATAGCTCAGTTAGAAATATCTAGAAAGCAGTTGAGTCAGATTTCTCCAGGGCCTGCAAGATAAGACAAACTATCGCTCTGTTTTTATCAGGAAGCTTCAACACCTACCTGTACTTGTAAAATAATAAATCAATACAACAGGTATGACATAGTAATTATATTGATAGGTTATACATACCTATACCTCTAGCAAAGTATTCTCGACATAAATGAAGGTCATTTTCACAGGAAATCAAGATTATCTCTGGCAAACTCTAAATGAAAGAAAATTAAACGTAAGCTCATAGTAATACAGTAAGATATTATCAGTTAATTTTAGAAAGCAACATTATACATACTTTATTCTGTTTATGCTCCATGAGTTTTCGAAAAGAAGGCTGCTTAGATAATACTTTTCCTCCTGCACACTCCACAATAGCTTTCATGGTGGAAAGACTAGGACAAATTCCAGGCGTGATGTAAAAATATTTTCCCTAGAAAAAGAAAAAAAAGTGCTATTTTGTTAGCTGATTTCTGATGTGTATCATGCCCAGTTTTATTATCATGCAACTTTCATCTTACACACTCACTGGGCAGGCTGTCAGTTGGTGTTACATCTCACAGCTTTTAGTAGCCTACTAGAACAATCAGTCAGTTGATGAGTTGCTTTTAATTACTACTGATCTATTTTTTCCTGGAGGGGCAAATCCCCGATTTTGTGAAATTGGAACAGCTTAGGTGTGCCTATTACAACACTATTAAAATAAGCGGAAACCTTCAAATGACCAATAGCTAAAGGAAGATTAAAAAAAGGAGGTTGGTGAGGCCTGTAAGTACAACAATCCTCCTTGCTTCAAGTGCAGGGATGACTAAAGGGTTGCAAAAGCTCCCTCCAGTTTCAGTCTTTAATTAATAGCCAATGTATCATTTTCTGACAAAAATGACCCCTACTACTTCACTGAGGCTGATACAGATGATCAGATCATAAAGTAGCTTCTCTGCTTTTGCCATCTAGGAATAAAATAAAAAAAAAAAATCTTCCTATTTAGATTGTGCGAGTGAAGAGTAATAGCTCTAATAAAAGACTTAGGTGCTGATTCACCAGTTCCTTTAAAAATCGCCTTTATGGGTGATTTACCCCAAGAAAGAACCTCAGATGCATTTGGGCTGAGGAATCCCCTGCACCTTGGATCTTTACATACCTTTCTGCACAGCAGCACGATTCTACCTGCAGGTTATGTGACTAACTGCAGGGAGCAAGTGCAGCCTCCAGGGAGCAGCAGGGTGGAACTCCCTGGGGCTGAGGCACAAACTCAGCCTCCCATTTTCTGGGGAAGTGCTTGTGGCATCTTACAAATCAAGTGGAAATCTCCTGCATTTTGTGAGGGTCCAAAAACCATCACCACACTGAGCATGTTTTGTTCACATCTATAGGGAATGATCACTCTAGGAACTTGGATGCCATATCCATCTCTCAGCTCAGGCAGGAGACAGACAGAATGCCAAAACTAAAATTTTCTATAAATACTCTACATAGTCTTTTTTATTGTCAGGGGCTACAAAGCTGTGGTCCCAAAGCTGAAAGTTAGGTTGAAAAGCTCTAAGCTTTTAAATACCTTTTTTAAACTGCATACCTTAAAGAGTGGAGCTACTTGTGCTCTCTTCAGAGACTCCTCTAAACTAAAGCAGAAAAGAACCTCAGCTTCGGCATCTCTGAGCACAAAGTTCTGCTCATCTGAAAAAGAAAGACTGATGATGTAATACAGAAAAGAGGGAAAAAAAAGCATAATCTAGACTGTAATCAAATTAGAAAATCAGAAATTACTGGTGGTAGAGTGACACAAAATGGTTATCACTTACTAGAATCTTATTTTAACATGATTATAACATCCCCTACATATTATACTTCTTATAAAGATGACCTGCAGTTTTTCAAAGAAAAACTGAAGTGTGCAGGTATTTTACACTTGTTTAGCTGGCAACATCCTATAGTCCCCTTTCCTAAACAATTCAAGAACGTCTGAATTTTCATTTGTTGAGTCTCCACAGACAAAGGAGCAGAAAGATTAAGTTTCTGTTCCAATCACTGTGACACTCTACGCCAGAGCCCCAGAACTGGCTCCAAGTCCTTGTGCAGCCATAACCATAGAGGTGGAAACACTGCCCTTTCCCCTGAGCCTTTACTCGGATTATTTTTTTCTTGGTGAAGGATTTTCAGTTTTATTTTCACCTTTCCACAAAAGGATTTCTTTAAATTTATTTCAAAATCAAGTATAGAAAGACCTTCTTTGTCTTCTGATGGACCTCAAGTGGGCTGATTTCTCAATTCACTGACACTGAGCCAATTTATCAATGCCAGTTCTCAGCATACATAAAAATATTTGTCAGTTGAGGGCTAATTAAAAATTATCCATAGATTTAAGTCTTTGTGGTGGTTAGCCAACAATGCTGCCTGTTTGTTCCTTTCAAACAAATTGCAAAGAAAGAATAAAACAATTAAAAATAATTATTCAGCCTTTAACAGGATTTTGTTAGGTTTAACATCCTTGATGTCCTGAAAATATCTATTTTTGTGTTTTGTGTTTTCAGAAAATTTTAAAACAAAGTCAATATATTTTAAAGGATTTACAGTCCTAGACTAGTTCAATTTATTTAAAAACATTTTTATTCATATTTGCTTGACTTGTTTAAAAATTACAAAGAATATTGAAATTGAATTCAAAAAATATAACATTGGAGAACAAAAGGTCTAATTTTTTAAAATAAGAAAAACTTGAAAAACAAGTTTTTACTTCAATTAAACAAATTAAAACAAATAAGAAAAAATGTATTAAAGCAAATGAAACAAATGAAACTAAATGAAAAAAGGCCCAGTTTAAAGAGAGCGTAATTATTGCTTGTGACTATTATTTAACTGTAACAACATAGATGTTTACCTCAAGGGAAATACAAACTCTCCACTAGTAACATGGGAGCTAAAATAACCAAACCATGTATTTATAGACTTAAAATCCCCATTTCAATCCTGCACTCTTTAGAAAGCTGGCAAAAGATACTACAGTCAAAAGTCAAAAAAAGTGTTCTTAAAAATACATTCAATCTCTGCACACTTAAACCAAGAGTCCAACCAATCTTAAATTTACAAGAGAAACTGATAAAAATTTAGCTTACCAACAAACTTCTGGCATTTGAAACACTCTTCTAACCATTCTGGAGTTACTATGTGCTTGACTACGGAAATTGCCGTGAGGAACTTGACGGTCCGGGTCACTTTACTGGCAATTAGATGGGTGCATTTCTGGGCAGATTCTGCTACCTCACCCCCAAGGATATACAGTTTCTGGAAGTTGTACAACATACAAATCAGAAAGGAAGAGTCTTTTAGTAATGGGAGAAAAATGGAAAATCGTAACACCAACATCAAATAAAACTCAGGTCCTAACAGTAAAGAGTACTGTACCACAGTCCTTCCTTTGCTAAAATTGATTAAAGGACAGAATTTATAACCTATTTCCAGACATAACAACTTTTTTTTGGCAAGACTGAAAGCTTCTTTTATTTTTTATTTTAAGTGAAACAGTTTTCAAGTCAAAGTAAGCAAATGCTTTAATAATGTTGCTATTTTCCTTTATGGAAGGTATAACATATGCTCTAGTTATGCTAAACAATCTTCCTAATCATTTCATAGGAAAGAAAAACATCTCACAAGTAGTATTCCTAAAATACACATCTGGATGGCAGTGAGTGATTATTCCTTTTTCCTTCATTTAAACTACCAAATTACCTTACCACAAATGCTATTTTTTCAGCTAAAACACAAATCACTATCTGTGCAGATTAGTAATACAACTAATCCACTGTTAAGGATACACTTTATTACACTTTTATTATCAGTCCTCAGGCATCACCAAAGCAAAAAGGTCTAATATGTGTATTAGTAGTGTGATAATAGACAGTCTCTGGCATGGTTCTGTATCCTAACAGTAATGAACAAGCAGAAAAGACAGGGAAAATCTTTCAGGCTCTTCTTTGCTGTGCTTGCTTACTTTGACTGCAAAGACACCATACAGAAATCCTGTTCAATAAGAGTTACTCTCTAGAACTTATTTCCTTCGGGGTACACAAATAGAACCCCTGTAAATACTACACTTGTGAAAGGCAAAGGATGTTATTTTCATAAATTAATATATGTTCACCTCAAACACTCAACACCTATGAGTGAAGATCTTGAACGATTTGCATTCTGATTTTCAAAGAGCTCTTTGGGAATAGAGGAAAAAAGACTATCCCACCCTCTCAAGAAGATGGTGGTATCCAGCCTCAGGAAGGTATCCAAACTCTGGAAGATCTTAATGGTATCATCACTGTCAAGTTTGGCTTAAACTTCACAAGTCTCGAGGCTGAAGTTCATTTTTATATTTGTGAGCCATAGCTGTTATCAAAACAGATTCTCCATACAATAAACCTGATACCAACATGACAGAAAAAGGAGGAGCTGTCACTGGCACTGTATGGGATATATCAAAAATATTTTATATCACAAAATATTAAATATGAAGTTTCAAATGCAAACATTGCAAGGAAAAAAAGAATTACAAACTCCAGCTACTTGAAAAATAAGTTTATGTATAACAAAGAAGGTATTAGATATTTTTGAGCTTGACTGAAGTGATGCATATTTCTAAGAAATGCAGCAGACTCAAAGTACTCCTTGTTTAATTTTGTTTCTCTGGAGCAGGCATCAATAGCAGGATCTCTTGTGAACTACTGAGGTCACCAAATGAAAAAAAAATACACGCCTCAGCCAACATGTGACAACATAAATGAAGGGTTCTTTTAGACCAAATATTTTGTAATTACTGAGATTCAAAAAGGGACTAGACTTTGATACGGTTAAAAGAACATTCTAAATTATTCAGAGTTATGTTCTGGGAAAGCTTAATTAAGGAACAGAATAAAACTTCCAAGGGAGCACGCTATCTCATGCCTACCATAAGCTTTGCCATCAGCTTCCGTTGAAGCGTTTGGTATGAGACATACAAAAACTACATGAGAAGAATCTTGAATCTGATCTTGGGCATGACTACCACTCCTTCCGCACTTAATTTTGTTCATGGTTGCTGATTTAAGAACTACTGTTGAAGGGGCACCCTTGCCTTTTAAAAAAAAGCATATGGAAAGAAAAAAATATAAGTATCCCAGAAGTATGAACTAACTAACTAAGGAAAACTTAGGAACAGACATGAAATTACACTCAGGTCACATAAATCTACACTCTAACCTCTGCCTCAGCAAGTCTGGCTTTAGCTGTACATTAGATGTAAGCTAATAAAGTTTCACAAAACAGAAGTTTAATGTCAAGAAAAAAAATCTTATCAGATATTCTAACATAGATCCTAAGAGATAAGTGTGAAAGTCACCTTGATGTACTGTTGAACTTGCATAGGTTCAAATCCTGTGAAGAGCACCAGTGGTGTCAGCTCCGGAGTGAGTTTTTTAGTAGGTGGTGGTAGGTCTTCAATTCTGCAAGATAGAGTACGAAAATGAAATACAGCAGAATATGAAGGTGGGCCAAAGCCAACTTTAAAACCAGATAAACAAACACTTGCAACCTTTACGGATGGCAAATAATCAAATGGGAATTAGGCAGGTCCATCTTCTGAGGAAAAACATTGCGATTAAGATGTAGTATTTCTTCAAACATTCACCTGACTCTTTGACTGCTTTGCTTATTCAAACTTCTGAGTAGCACGTGTTACCCTTTGGTTGTTAGCTTGTTGGTGAATACCAGGTTTGTTCTCTAAATCACCCCTGCAATGTGGCATTCGCTGCAGTCCTAAGTATCTCAACACACAGACCGTTATATCGAAACTGAACGTTTAAGAGAGCACTCAATTATCTACAAAGTTTTGAAGTCATCAAAAGAGCTTCTTACCAGATAGCTTCAAGATCCATAAAAAGTTACTGAGTCAATTTTTTTAATCAAAAATGGCTCATGGCTATTAATTATGAAGCAAGTTTATTATCTGTCAATTGTTTTAGTTCATTCTCTTTCTTTCCTTATGTCTCCTTTTGCCTTTACGTACACTTTATCTTTTTCTCTTGTTTTTCTTTTCATTTCCCATTTGAAATATCACATAAAATGTATTAACCCTTTTCAAATGATTCTCTATGCAGCTACATCTACAAAAAAAAAAGAAAAAAAAAAAAAGAAAAAAAAACCACACACACACAAGCAAGCAAAAAACCCACCAAAAAGACAAACTAGCAATACCAGAAGGCTGACAGGACAGCAGGGAAATCCACCAGCTGTCACAGAGGCCAGTACTGCTTCACTTATTCTCCTGTTCTCTCTTGCCTGTACACTTCTTCCCACTTCTCATAACTTCCCATTTTTCTAACTGTTCTTCCTGTTTTTCCTCAGCCCCTTACTACTCCATTCTCCAGGCATACTCTGCTCCCTCAGACACCAAGCTGAGCAGTTGGCACCATACACAACACGGTGTCAGCTAGTCCAAATGGCAGGGCACGGTATGGCACCAAGCTAGTGGCAATTCTGTGTCTTCACTTTTCCAGGTCCGTGGAAGAAGTAAATTAATGGCTATTGTCACTGCTAGCTTGTTAATCTTACCTTGCTCTTTTAGAAGATGGCTGAAGACTGGGCTCATTTTGCTTTGGTTTCAAAGGCAACCTCACACCCTGAAATTAGACCATTTACAGGTTTATAGTTAAACTGAGCAGGACACCTCATTCGTAATGTGAAACAGGAAAAAATGATTCTCCACTATCCTGACACTACATTTGAAATAATTAAATAATAACATCCAAAATACAAAACTTAAGCAAAAAGGGCATTGTACCAAACATATACTGATATACATGCAGCTCACACAGCTGACTCAGAGTAAATCTAGAAATAAATCAAAACTTCTCCAAAGTTACATAACTAAGTCGGCACCACTTAAAATATTAATTGGTTTTCCCCTTTAAATGCAGCTGATAATCGTTATAGAAAAATCCAAAGAATAAGTAAATTGAGAATGCAATGGGACTGAATAAGATTGTCCATTTGTTAAATAAACAAAGACTACAATATCCTTTCAGGTGCTTAAATATCAATAAAAATTATCACTTGCACCTGCATTTTGTGTACTCAACGGCCCTAAGTACAAACACTGAGGTTCCAATTCATTAGTTCAAATTGGGTTTTACCTACATCAATAGAGACACCAAAAACAGTTATCAAGTATAAATCTTAAGTGGGAAGAGAAATCACCACACAAAAGCTTTCAGGATGATAAACTGAAGCAGCCTCCTCCATACTCACAACAAGGAGATGGTTCAGAAATAAGTTGCTCTTTTCACCTTAGCTCTTACAGCTGTATCTCAAGCTTACACGTCAGGTAACAACTTATCTATCTCACAGAATATTCTCCATGATGAAAAATACATTATGGATACATTATATAATGTATATATCTTGTATATCCTGTTTGTGGTGCATTCTTAGCTTTCTAACTCTTGCTTATTTGCACTACTGTTACTTTTAGGCTTATCAACTGCACTTCTTAAAGCCTGATACGTTATGGAAGTATAAAATTTTAGTATATATGCTTTCAATTCTCAGAATAATATTCCAAGGAGATCACGCAAAGCAGCTTCACCCTTAATTTACACTATTCACCATACTCAAAAGCAAGTTGAGCATCTAACAAAATTCCTACTGGAGTGTTTTGTCTTTGAAAAAAAAAAGAAAAAAAGAAAAAAAAAAAAAACCCTAAACTAAGCAAGCAAACAAAAAACACCTTTAAAGGGCGTGGTGGCCAGAAAGTGCCAAGGTATCGACCCAAAAAGGTCCGCTGCTAAATCAAAAAGTGATGCACTAGTCTAAGATCTCTTTAAAGTAATTGCATTTTGCGCAACACTTACTTTGCAGTTTCTTAGTTCTGCAAAAGATTATTCCTATGCTCAGATTCAGATCTCAGGTTCATGGAAATAAAAAACGGAAGGAACCCTACCCAAGAGGGCACAACCAGGATGGTCCAAGTTCCTCTGGCATCTTTCTCACACCGTGTGCACACAGGCAAAAACACTATGGAGTAAGAGTTGTAAGAATATCTGTATACAGAATAACTCAACATACCATTAGAAGTTCTGGTGATACCTTTAATGGCACTCTCCAAGCATCTAGAAAGTGAAAAGGAAACAGAAATGA
>NW_010583215.1:7968-20388 GCF_000705375.1 Tinamus guttatus
AAAAAAAAAAAAAAAAAAAAAAAAAGTGGATTCACTCTTTTCTACCTCTTTCCTAACTGTCTCTTTTCAATATTGTCTCTACTCTCTAAGTCCTCTTCTACCAGGAAGAAGCCCTCTAAGCCCTCTCAGGAAGAAATTTAAAAAGGAATTGTTTGCCTTATTTCAGGCAATATTGACTGAAGTGTTTGTGAGTTCACACAAATCTAAAGAGCAATGACTTATTGAGGGTTAGCTTCTTAGACACCTTTAAGCACCCTCGACGCTGCTCATCTACATTTCTGTGAACATATGAACATATTAAAAAGCCTTTCCTGCTATGTCCATTTTCAAAAGAGCAGCCACACTTAGCAGTTTTCCAAAGCACAGAATGATTCTGATTCACCTAAATAGCTACCATAAATTCAGTATTATTTTCTATTTTGTGCTTTAAATTCTCAGCACTTCTTGTGGCACAGCAAGAGCTCTCTAACGGGTTTATGGGCAAGGAGTATCTTCTGGTCCACAAGGCAGGCCATGAACTTCTGCCATAAAGAATCGTGCACATATTAGTATCAGTCATTGTTATCTGATGTCCTTCTCTCCTCTTTCCTTCTTTGAAAGATCTGCTTCACCTCAATAATACTGAAGTCTCTGTTGAGCCTGCACAATCTGCCATCACGGAAGGCCTCATTCTTGAACGGCAGAAGAGAGCAGCCCACGATATTGAGCCTGTTCAAGACTGGCTTCCTTACCTGCAGGACCCATGTAACCCCAATCCTTGCCAGAATGATGGAGTCTGTGTGAATATGAAAGGGAAAGCAAGCTGCAGGTACCACTGACCTCTCCTCTGTCAGCCTCAATTCTTTTATGAGCTAAGTAACACAGTGTTAAGTATTCAGAGCTACTGTTCTCAAAGAAGGTTTCAGCTACTAGGTTTTTAGACAACGGCAGGAACAAAACACCTCACTGCAGTGACTGTTTTTTACTAGCAGCCCCAGAAACCCCTCCTCTGCAGTGCTTTTCTGGGGATGTAAATGCCTCCTCACTAGGTGGGCACGTTGTGATGAGAACCACTCTAATGGCAACTACCCAGAGACCTATAAGCCTATAGGGTAGAACAAAACACCTGCTACACCCGAATCTGTGGTTTATTTTCCCAGGTGCCCATCAGGACAAGCCTTCTTCTTTACTGGTGAGAGATGTCAGTCAATGCAGGTCCACGGAAACATCCTGGGACTGACAGTTGGTGGAATTGCTGGAACCATTGTCCTAACCATCGTCCTCGTTTCCATGATGGCTAGAAGATAAACAGCTGCAGGAAGATAAAGCTCAGACCCATATTTTTCAAGAGTTCAAAAGACATCAGTTTGCACTGAAAAATGCTAAAATGGAACTTGGAAAAGCCCCGTCAGGACATGAATGTTGAAAGCAAAACAAATAATCTGTTAACAGTTTATGCCTTAACATGCCTGATTATCTGTCTGGATCTGACCATGGGCAAAGGGTCCAATTACTCTCTGCAAGCTGCTCCAGCCCCCCATGAAACATGCCAAACCCATAAATTGTCCAGAGTTATATAACAAATGACCCAAAAAAAAAAAATGCACGCCCTGCTTGTTAATTAATGTGTGCGGTACAGAAACAGAAATGAAGCCAAGTTGCTGCTCTTTATCCATCTGCAACATTTTTGAGAGGAGTTGCCATCACTTCATGAAAGTTGAAAGCATGTATGCCCTCAAGTTCTCCGTTTCATTTCTGGAAATGGCCTCAAGTTGTGCCAGAAGAGGTTCAGGTTAGATATCTGGAAAAATTTCTACATGGAAAGAGTAGTCAAGCACTGGAACAGGCTGCGCAAGGAAGTGGTGGAGTCACCATTCCTGGCAGTGTTCAAGGAACATGTAGGTGACATGCTTAGAGACATGTGTTGAGGGGCTTATGGTTGGACTCTATGATCTCAAAGGTCTTCTCCAACCATAATGATTCTATGATTCGATGATTTGAATCAGGCCTACAAGCAGGGGCACTTGCAGTAGCAGCTAAAGGCCTCTCCCTGTGCTTCTCCTTTGCCCATAGACTCTCCTACCTTCACCAGCCCATCCAGTCTTTGGGATCACAGCGACTGACCAACCTGAACAACTGTTCTTGGACACAGCTCTTGCATGTGGGACATTTGGGAATGGCCACATTCAGGTGAGAGTCAAACTGCCTCCAAGAGCCCTGGCGATGTTTGAGGTGAGGAAGGCACGACTGTCCTGGGCGCTGCAGTGGGTGCAGAGAGACAGAGGGAAGGAGGGTGAGATGACAGTGAGCCAAAAGGGCTCCTTGTGCAAAGCAACCCAGGACTCGTGCTCTCCACCCGAGGGAGAGCTCAGCACAGAGCTGGGCAGAGGAGCCTCCTGCCACCCATGGCCGTCACACTGACCCACTGCCCCCAGCACAGACACCTTCTGGCCAGTGCAGCTTGGGGGCTGCAGAGCTCCTGCAGGCTCCGCTTGACCTTGTGTGCAATGCTGTGCACACTGAGGCTCTGGCAAAGCCTGCTGAGAGTCTGCTCCACACTGAGCAAGACTGCAAGAGGTGAAGCGCTGCCCCATGCAGGAGACAGCTTCACAGAGCAGAGGGCTGGGCACCCATGGGTATCTCCAAACAGCTGCTGCTGCTGCTTACTGCTCAGGCATGGGGACAAGTGTCCTTCAGTTCTGGGGTGCTGGGCCTGCAGGAAAACGGTGTGAAAAAAAAAAGAGTTTGAGAGCTTATGGAGGAATGGCTGACAGTCATTCACAAACTCAACCTGAAGCAAGTTGAGGGGACTCACTTTCACTTATTCCCACTACAATTTCTCTCCCTTAATCTCCTTCCAAGTAGCCCCACGAACACCACGAAAGGGGTGTCCCGGGTTCCTGGCCAGCCTCACCGGTGCTCACAACATAGGACAAGCAGTAGCAAGGACTACTCAGTGGCCCTTGCCTTGCTCTTGACTCGACGGCCGCTCCTTTGTGCAGAGATCTACTCTGTCCTTGACAGGCATCAGCAGGCATGAGGTGCTGCTTGGCCTCCCGGTCTTGCTTACTTCACCTTCCCTCAGCCTCCACCCAGGTTACTGCCCACTTCTCCTTCTTTGGAGGTCTCACTCCCTGCTCTGGCTCTTGGCTGTAGGGCTGAAGCAGGAGCGCTGGCAGAGGGCACCTGCTGCCTCCTTGCTGCTGTCCTCACCCTGAGCAGATGCAGGCTTTTTTGTGCTGGGGCCTTGCACCTGCAGCCTGTGCAACTGGGAATCATGGCAATTCCTTCTCCCCTGCCTGCCCCCTCACTCCCAACCTGAGAAGAAACCTCTGGAGCCAGTGATGATCTGATGCCAGCTTCTTCTTCTCATCTGGACCCAACACTACCACAAAATGCTGCACCAAGGAAGCCTTCTCCTACACACAACAACAGAAGGCGAGCAAACTCTTAAGTCAGCTGTACACAGGCAAGTCCATGGCACCTGAGGGCCTGCCCTCATGTGGAAGCAGCCACTGGTCACTGGCATTGGGAAGCCACTCTCAAATGACTTGAAAATGCTGTGGCAGGCAGAGTGCATCCACCCCAGTCAGTATCTGCTCCCTTCTGGGCATGACTTGGGGCAGTGCTCCTTGGACTGCAGCCACCCATGGCCGGCTGGGATAGAGCATCACGGTGGGACATGGGACTGAGCAGGAGCTGGGTTCCCAGCAGCGAGAGAGCCTGTGCAGCCAGAGCTGCGTGCAAAGCAGTGAGCGTGCAGGCTGCGAGGGCATGGGAACACCAACCCAATGCATACCGGAGAGTGGCAGCATGTCAAGTCAGCAGGCAGCAGGCAGCACGACCTGTTGTGTGCTGCCAACGTGCTGCTGCATCCTTGAGTATTATGCTGGATGTTGCCTTCAAGGAGGCACCAGACCCAAGAAAGGCATTTCTCAGAGGGTCCCCATAACACAAACCAGACACTTTCCCAAGCCTCCCATGCAGGCTGCTGCCTGTCCAGACACCATGGCACCACCACAGAAAGCCTGCTTGTGTCAGAGCCATCAGGGAGTGCACGGTATGCTGGCACTTGGCCTGCGGGCTTGGGCTTGCAAAGTCTTCATGGCACTGAAGCACAGACGAGGCCAAGGAAGGGAGAGGGCTGGGGGCCACAAAGAGCAGGTCCAAGGTCAGTGCAAAAAAGGTCCAAGACATGTCCAGCATGTGCTGCTCACACACTCTTAAGACCCTTTGTTTTTTGTCCACTGGTGGAGCCCTGGCCCCATGGTCCCTCTCTGCTCTCCACCTCGTTTGAGCACTTGGGGTCTGCTCACCTGGGCTTCCTGCTCCAGAACAAAAGGGAAGCCTGGGCTGCCTCCTCACCTCCTTGCTCCCTCCTGCTCTCACAAGCAAGCACACCTAGCCCACTGACCACCCTCTCCAGCCCTGTGTGTGCCCAGGAGCTACCAGAGAAGCTGTAGCAGCTGCTTCAGGCAAGTAGAGAGCTCAGTGCCTGGGAACGGGCACCATTATAAAGCCCCCTGCTGAGCTAGATGCCTTTGAAACCACAGTGCCAGTGTAAATGAAGCGCTGGGCAGGAGTCTTTGGAGCAGAGAGTGATTCCTACTCCCAAAATACACCAAGCCAGTTGATTTGCAGTTAGTTCTGCATGCAGGAGCCAGATCCATTAAGCAGAGGACTGGACACCTGCGGGTACCTCCAAAGCGGAACAGCGGCTGCTGCCGTTCACTCACCAGGCTGAGGGACAAGTGACCTTCAGTGGTGCTGGGCCTGCAGAAACTGGTGCAACAAAACTGAGTTTGAAAGCTTATGGAAGAAGAGGCTGAAACTCAACCTGAAGCAAGTTGAGGGGACCCTCCAAGTTGAGGAGTGGATTCCCGCTCATTCCCACCACTATTTCACATTCACTGCACAAGAACTCAGGGTGTAGAGCAGGAACTTTACCTTCAGGACCTCATCCCAAGCAAGGGAGGCAGGGAAGGCCAGGAGATCATGGCCATGCTGAAGCTGGAATGCAGAGCATGAGGCAAGTGTGTGGTGAGGATGAAGGTGGGAATCCACTTCCACTTAAATGGTGGATGCAGCCCAAGGCTGCCGGGGATGAACTCTCCCCACCACCCTCCACTTGCAAAGAGCTGCTCCATTTCTTCTGCATGGCGTTTCAGGCTCCTGGGTGCTGGTCTGGGACCTGTTGCACCTGGAGGAGACTTCCCCTAAACACGAATCAAACAGACAAGTCTATCCATGAGTCCCTGTGGGTTTCGCACTACCGTACTGCTAAGAAACCCCATCACCACATCAGAGCCCTCTGTTGCTGGTAGTTTAGGTGATGAAGCTCCTGTGAACTTCGGCTGCTAAATGTTGTTGCTGAAATATGAAATGTGAAATCTGAAGGGTTTTGATCCTCGTTTTCTCCAGCAGGTGGCTCCGCGCAGGAGCCGTTGCGGCCGTTGCCAGGCGCCGCCGAGGGCCGTTGGCCGCCGCCCTGAGGGGAAGGGCGGGAGGCGGGTGCCGGCTGCGCCGCCCGGGCCGCCCTTCCCACCGGCGCGGGGAAGAAAAGGAGCGAAAAGGGACCGGTTTGAGGGAGGGTAGAGAGGGAGAGACAGGGAGAGAGGTGAGAGAGACAGGGAGAAAGAAGGAGGAGAGAGAGGGGGGAAAGGAAGGAAAGAGGGAGAGGAGAGAGACAGAGGGGTGGGAGAAGGGAGAATGAAGGAGGGAAAGGGGACAAGGAGAGAGTGGGCACACAGAGGGAGGTGTGCCTGGGAGGAATGATGAGGATTAGGACTCCTTATCCTGAAGAAAAAGTGAATTCCAGGCATTCACCTGCAGTCTAGACCCAGGTTTGTGTGATGGAGATGCGCTGAAACCCCAGAGATGAAATGGCTGCAAAGATAAGTTGTGCTGGAGCTCGGCTGTCTGTAGGGGCTCATAATGCACAGTTAAGTGCCTTAACCCTCTGAAAGAGTGGGATGATCTTCTGCAGCAGATGAAACTGCTTCTTTAGACCGAATGACTGTCCCAAAGTCAAATTGTATGTGGAATAATAAGTGGCTTTTCTGAAAAGATGAAGGTCTGATGTTCAAGGTTCCACTACCCACACAGCTCAGAGATTCTGGATTTTCAAGCAACTCTTAATCTGTAATTGTATTCCAGTACTACACAATTTCAAACATCATCAACAACAAAAGGATTTCTTTATAAATAAAACAGTTGATGCTTGTTTATTGTCTTCAATCATTAGCACCTGCCCATCTCAAAATGCCATACCTAACCTGTAACTGAAAACAACGTTTTCCCCCAAAGTTAGGCCTGGTTTTCCCAGGAACCGAAATGGGGCTGCACCTCCCGACAACAATATTGGATATTGGCCCCAATTCTAAAACATCATCATTTGCGCAATTCCTTCTATCCTATTTTGCACATTTCTCAACATTTTGCACATACCTTAACATTTGTGCTACAAAGACTTTGCACTTGGATAACACTCTGCTTAACACTTCTGAACCCTGCTTTAAAGGCATGGGGACTTGGAAATAACTGATTCCACAAATGTAGCATTAGAGCAATAATTTATATAGAACCTTTCATCCTGCCTGGCACATGATTGTTTCTTTTCACTCTAGAATTGACTCTCTGAGCCCTCCAAGCATGAGTCTGTTCTGGTAAGTAACAGAAGACCTAAAAATACAGACATATATGAGAGTCCTTTTGTATGTTATACTAAATAAATACAGCCCTCTGAGGTAAAGGGCAGCAACCACCTTTCATCACATTACATATCAAGGGAGGGATGATTGTAGTTACGGATATAAAGTTTGCTTCCTTATCTTAAAAACATGCCACATGAAGTTTTTGGTGTATCCCATATGAAAACTAACCATGCAGGAATCATCATGGTCTTCATTTTTATCTGACTCAAAAGAGAAGATCCAAAATGGACCTTCTCAGCTGTGAATCTTTGGTTCCACACAGTCTTAAATAGAAAATGCAGAGCACTGTCTCCTTCGGCTGTTTCAGCCTCCCAATAGGCGGGTGGATGAGAAGCTCTGAGGTATTTGTGTATCTAATGAGGCTTTTGACATTGTTCAGAGAATTTGCAATGGGAAATACTAAAATTGCTGGACGACAGCTGTGACGGCACTGCGTTTTATGGCTCAGTACTGCGCAGTGCTAAGCACCCTCGTAGAGGCTGAGAATTCTTCAGTCTCGATGTCTTTCCTGACACTTGAAGGCCTTCAAATCCTTCCACGTTTGAAATGTCTTGTAGTCTCTTCTGGCATTGGCAGAATGTGAAATCCCACCTCACAAAGCTTGCCTGCCTTACACATTAACCAGAAAGGATCATTCCAGAAGTATGCACCAAGGAACAGTTTAGTCAATGTGAAGCAGTCGCTTCCTGATGACGCACAAATGCTTTTTGCTTGCAACTCAGAAAGGGCATGGGCCTTTTTATAGGTTCATTGCTTAGCATTTGCAGTGCCTCAGTTCAGCAAAGAATATAACTTGGAAGTGTTTTCAGAGGAAGAGGTGGATGGCTCTGAAGAGGATACTCTGTATTTTCCTGCAAAGCAAAGCAAAGTGATTAGACATGAAGACAAACAGTGTGAGACATGTTGATGGTGACAAATAAGAAGAATTAAGAGACACAAATCCTGATGACCCCAGAGGCCTTGACTTGCCCTGCAGCCCTGATGCTAGTTTCCATTTCTGGGTTACGGCAGTGCCAGAGAATAAAAAACTCCGTATGTCTGGTAGCACAGGCTAGAGCTGTCAGTTTGATCTGAGGATGCTGTCATAGGGTTGTAATTTACCCATACAAATGGAACAGCTGAGTGGTTCTCCTTGAGCATAGGGGACCATCTAGAAAATATATTATTCAGATGAGTCCCAGCTCCCTCCCTCCTGTGACCACAAAGCTCTTAAGTGAGATGCACAAAGCAAGTGCACGAGGTGATAGAATGGGAATTTCAGGCACAGCAGCATGGGAGACAGTTGTAAGCAAGCCTCGTTCCTGTCATGGGAGGCTTTTTATACCCGGGTAGTGTGCTCACATAAACTTTCAGTAGCAGAGTCAGGGACTAACTTCTCATTCCAGTATGTAACTAACTCATAGCCAGATTCTTAAAAAGCAGTTTCTTATCTCCTATTAACCTCCTTTATATCCCACCCTTTGACAAAACTTACTGCCTACTCTGAGCAACAGTTGAACACAAAGACCATACATTCAGGAATTAAGTTACTCATATTTTATTACTGCTTCTTGTAAAACAAAGTCATATCTGTAATGGTGGCCTCCATAAAATAACTACCAGGGAACCTTTGAATACCTACAGCTATAGTTCCAGGGTGGTAGGGAGTACAGGAACACAAAACTTAGGAGCACTGTGTCATGAGATCACGTGAGATGATTTGAGTTATTATGATTCCTCCATACTAGAAAATGAAACTGCTACTTATGGATGCATGGATGGAGGAACAGATAGATAGACAGTGAGATAGAAACACCCTGGAATTTAGAACTCAGGTAACCCCCCTTTTTCAACTTCAGGAGAAATACATCATCACCTACCTGTTCTGCCGCATAAATTGTTAAAAGTTCTTGAAAATGGATAGCTCATAGAGAACATTGGAGTGACCAGCATAAGAGAGGTTGACTGAAAGAGAGAAATTACTTTTTGTTAAAAACATTGGATTTTCTCTATAGTCACATTTAGGGGAAAAATAGGCAGAGTAAAATGTTGATCAGCACTATAAGCAGCCCACAAAGGGACATCATACATTCTCATGTTTATGATGGCAGAGAAGGTGATAAACTACAGGACAAAAGAAATAAACAAAACAGGCTTTATTTAACTGTTGACCAGGGAGCACGGCTTTGTTTTCAGAGTCTGTTCTGCCAGACAGCACACAATTTTAGTCCCTCATCTGAGGGAGAATATCCATAAAGGTATCCAGGAAAAAAAAATGTAATTTTTATGCTTTTGTGAGTGGTCATAAAAGGCCAATAAACTGAGGTAATCAGAGGCAAATTTTACTTGATCCACTAGAGGGCAATCGAATACAATTTTGTACAGTCCAGATGGGCAGGAAGAAAGGGGGCTTTTGCTACTGAAAATAAAGGAAGTTTCTCCTTTGGTTCTGAAATGATTCCATCAGGTTTGAGAATGTAATGGTATTCCTGAAAGAGATATGTGTAAAAAAAAAGTTTGGAAAACAAACCTCTGTTCAGTTCTTTGCTGTTCATTAGTTATAATGCTGTGTGAAATATTAGTTCTGTGCACTGTCACCCAGTTCATAATGTGATAGAGGAAGAATGTAAATAAACTGTGTTTAAAAAGTTTGATGAAAGATTTTGACCGTGCTTTGTTTGTTCCTTATCAGCAGAACAGCCAAGACAAACAAGAACACTGCCTGGGGCACTCTGAACAGCATCAAACAGTTGAAAGTGTCTGGCCTAGAAGATTTTGCTAAAAGAAATTCAGAATTGAAGCCTTTGACTTAACAAGTGACTCGACTCTATTCTTCAAGGAGGGAATAAAGGAACTTCAATGCTTATTTTTATTTGATACTTGTACTGTTTATTCTGGGTTGGGAATGACTTAATTCAGCTTCCTGGGAAAAAGGACTTATTCCCACAGTCCAAATAGCACCATATCCAGCAGTTGCCATTTTCAAACCACAGATACAGAACGGCACTTTAAAATACATTAGCAAATGTTCCCCGCTCCAAATTTCCAGCACTTACATTCCTACAGAAATAGCTGGATACTTGGTGTGACAGTTAAAAATAAAATACATATATAGAAAAAAAAATAGGTGCATGATTCTGGACGATCCCAGACCAAGTGTAGTGAGGCAGAGTTTTTATCATCCCTGCCTCATGCTGACACAGAGCCTCGATGTGACAAAACACTGAGGCAACCCAAAAATTCACTGCTACTGTGCCTTGATCCAAGGCTGCCTCCTCTGGGTCCCTCTTGAGGGGCCATATGGTGCAGAGTCCAATACTATTTAACATCTTCTTCAATGATTTAGACAATGGGAAAAAGTGCACCCTCGTCAGGTGTGCAAATATAATACAAAGCTAGAAGTGATTGATAAAGCAGATAGTTGTACTGTCATTTAAAGCGACCTTGATGGATGGGAGAAGTGGGCTGATAGGAATGTCCTGAAGGTCAGCAAAGGAACCTTCAGGTCTAGTCATGTCCCTGGGGAGGAGTAACCCCAGGTACCAGCACAGACTGGGGACTGACTGGTTGGAAAACAGCTTGGCAGAAAAGCCCCTAGGGGCACTTGGTGAATAGGTTGACCATGAGCTAGCCCTCGAGACAAAGCAAGCCAACAGCCTGCTGTGCTCCACTGGGGTAAGTGTTGCCAGCAGAACCTCTTTTCTAGAGTCTTTAGGACATGCGTTCTCATTTGATACTGGAATTAGCACAGAAAGGATTTCCTGGCTCTGTGTGCATCTGTACAATGTGTCCCATTCTGGGCTCACCAGTAGCAGACAGACATGGACATACTGGATTGAGTCCAGCAAAGGACCATGAGGATGTTTAGAGGGCTTGGAGCATCTGGAGCATACAAGGAGAAGATGAGAGAGCTGGACTTTTTAAGACCAGAGGAGAGAAGGCTCTGGTGGTCTTGTGTGTATAAATACCTGATGGGGGATTAAAGAATGTGAAGTCAAGACTCTTTGCCAGTGGTGACTAGTGAAAGAACAAGAGGCAATGGATACAAAACAAGCATTTCTGCTTCAATATAACAGAAAATATTTTTCCTGTGAAGGTGTTGGAAGAGGTTGCCCAGAGAGGTTGTGGAGTGTCCATCCTTGGAGATATTCAAAGTCTGACTGGACATGGTTCTGAGCAACCTGCTCTTGTTGACTCTGCCCTGAGCATGAGGTTGGGCTAGATGATCTCCAGAGGCACCAACCTCAGCAATTCTGTGAGCCTGTGGGAGCTGGGATGACTAGAGCCAATGCTGTCCCCCACAACTGAGAGTCACAGAATCACTGAGATTGGAAGGGACCTCTAGAGATCATCTAGTCCAACTCTTCTGCTCAAGCAGGGACACCTAGAGCACGTTGCACAGGGTCGTATCCAGGAAGGTTTTGAATAAAAAAGTCTAGCCATGGTTTCCTTCATTTCTTAGGGACTACATACCTTTTTATCTTCACAATGTCATTCTTCCAAGCCAGCTTTCCAATTCTTTAGCAATCCATCTAGAGGCTCTTCTAAATAAGCCCGGATACCAGCCTAAACTCTCATCATGCAATACAGATGCAAATATTTCCCACCATTTTCTCTTTCCAAGCCAAGTCCCAGTGGTTAAATTCTGATACCCTCATCCCTGACCCAGCCTGGAGTGGATTCTTTGGTGCTGGGTCATCAGTGCAAAGGTATAAAATGAAACCAGAAAGAGGGAAGAGAACACACTGATGGGCAGCAAGGGTGGTGAACCCAGATGTAATGAGATGAAACTAAGAAAGGCTAAAGGAGATTCACTGACACAAAAACTGAAGTAAAGAAGGCAGTGGAATAATTTCCCAGGTGAAAGCCCTGCCAAGTTAGAGTATACCATAGCACTCACAAATTTATTGCAAAGGGATGAGCAAGAGATGGCTCATAGATTTACAGGTGATGAGGGTGGAGGAAATCATTGCAATCCCTGCTCTACTATCAGAATAACAGATGTTAATTATTCTTCGGGAGCTAATGTGATAGGGCTTTCATCTTTCATTTTTTTTTTTACTTTTCAGCTGTATGGTGAAACATGGAGTTAAATGTATTGCAATGTAGAATACTCAGAAATATCCAAATTCTTGTAGCCTTCTTGAGACAGTGTTTTTTTATTTATTTTTTCCCCTCTTGGCTGAAACAGTTATGTATTCTGTGTCTGAGAATGTGACTCCCTTCTGTGGGAAGTGATGGCAGTGCTGAAGTAGAGGTGAACATGTCTCTACTAGAAGCAGAAAGACAACCAAAGATGGACACAGTTTTGACATGAGATTTCTGCTTTCTCCCATCCCCTCTTTTCATCATGATTTGAAGTCCCGTCAGTTAGAGTCTGCATCCATTCCTGCCCGTATCTTGGTAAGACGGAAGGCAACTTACCAACAAGTTCTCCTTGCATTTATGGTATCGTTGCAAATATTAACAGTGCCACTGAAATTTTCTGATTTTTCTAACTAGAAAATTTTCAATTACTTTTTTTTTTTCTTGGATTTTAGCATTTATTTTATATATTGCTTGTGATTGAATATCTCCCAAACTCCTCTCATTTTTGAACCATAGCTGAAAGAACTTTGAAAGGGGAGAGAAATAGCATTTTTGTAGTTATATTGTTAATTTCTCTGACCAGTCTTTCACTGACCAATTCTCATAAAGAATTAATAAAGTGCATTTGTCTATAAAGATACTAGAAATATGTTAAACTATT
>NW_010583234.1:19737-31950 GCF_000705375.1 Tinamus guttatus
GGTGTGAATGGGCGGGGCTGCGTGAATGGGGATGAATGGGCCTGGCTGGGTGTGAGTGGGCGGGGCTGCAGTGAATGGTCGTGAATGGTCGGGCTGGGCATGAATGGGCGGGGCTGCGTGAATGGGCGGGGCTGTGGTGAATAGGGATGAATGGACCTGGCTGGGTGTGAATGGGCGGGGCTGCAGTGAATGGGCGTGAATGGGCGGGGCTGGTTGGGTAATGCCCAATGGGCTGGGGACGAATGGGGGGTGTGGCTAAGTGGGGTGGGGCTGAGTGGGTGGGGCTAATCAGGGTGGGGCTTAAGAGGGCAAGGCAAAGCCTGCTGAATGGGGTGGGAGTAAATGGGTGGGACTTAGTGGGGTGCGGCTGGAGGGGGCGTGGCTAAACAAGGTGTGGCCAAAATGTCCCCCCCCCCCTCTCCTTGGTGGTTCCTGCCCCATGAGACGGCTTGGGGTGAGGGGCTTGGAGTTCCCCTGACTCTGCTGTGGTGCCCCAAATCCCTGCTCCGTGTCCCATCATGGAGGGATCAATGGTGGCGCCTGGGAGCGGCCACCAGGAAGAAACCTCTTCCCGCACCCAGAACTGTTTCATCCACAATGAACCCAAATGGACCTGTCTATTCGGCTTCAAATGGAGTAGTTGATTTTTCACTCTCAGATCGTTGCATTCAAGCAGTCTCAGGCGAAACCAGCTGAGACTAGATGCTTTCCTCCCCACCCTTTCTAATTCTTAAAAAAAAAATCTAACATAAAAGGCAGCAGTGTGGGAGGACCGAGGTCCAAACAAAGACAAAAATTGCTGATATTCCACTCAGGACGGCAGCCCCAGAGGGATCTTTTTGGTGCCCTGCAGTCAGGAGGCAGCCACCAGCCTCTCATCTTGCTGGTTTTGAGCCCAGCTGGAGGCCACAAGAAGGGAATCTGTTGGGATTTGAAGCATTTTCCAGCATTTGAAGCAACCAAAAGCAACTTCACCCCAGATCCTGTGTCCCCGAATGGATTCAGGAGAGGAGGTTGCACCTTCAGGGATTGACCCGTTTTTTGTTGTTTTTCTTCTTCTTCTTTTTTTTTTTTTTTAACTCTGAAACATGGGGATTTGGAAGAGAAAAGCATTGGAAGATGGTTACTTCCACCTCTTGGAAATGCCCAAATTCCAAGCCCAGCATATGCTCCCAGGTGGAGAGCCATGCCTGCGATTCGGGCTGTGCATGAGCCCTGCAAGGAGGCTCATGTGGATGATGTTAGAGAGTCCAGAATAGCTGGGAACAAACAAAGAAACAAAATGACAGGAGCCAAAGGTTTCCTTTTTTGAAAAGCCCTGCCATTTCCTAACCCCCTCCTTGGAGAGCCAATTTTCCTCCAGTGATAAAGGCTGAAGCCGTTAGCAATGTTTTCCATGTATTGAACCATTATATATGTATATGTATTTTATATACATATGGAATATCCCCGCTATAGCTTATAGAAACATGGCTTTGGGAAAAATTTGCCAGATCTCTGCTTTTGGCGGAGACATTTGCCACAGCAAAGGGCAGTTTTGCAGCCTGATGTTCTGACAGACGATTTCATGGTTGGGGAGGAGAAGTTTAAAGACCAAAAAGCCTCACGGGGACCCAGCTCATGGGACCCAGCGCAGGCGGGTTTGGGGACGGCCCTGCTGATGCCCCTTTCTGCGCTTCCTCCCCGGTGCCAGATGCCGTGGGGCTGTCGGAGCTGGGGCCCGTGGAGAGCGTGCAGGAGAAGTCGCAGTGCGCGCTGGAGGAGTACGTGCGGAGCCAGCACCCGAGCCAGCCGAGCCGCTTCGGGCGCCTGCTGCTGCGCCTGCCCTCGCTGCGCCTCGTCTCGGCGCCCGTCATCGAGCAGCTCTTCTTCGTGCGCCTCGTGGGCAAGACGCCCATCGAGACCCTCATCCGGGACATGCTGCTCTCGGGATCCACCTTCAACTGGCCCTACCTCGCCATGCAGTGAGCGGGCACGGGGGCAAGGACGGGGTGGGGATGGAGCCAGCGCGGCGACGGCCTTGAAAAGGACCCGCGAACCCCCCTTCCACCCCGCTGTCTCCCCCAAAACCCTCCCCGCCGCGGCCAGCCCTTGAGAACAGAGAACTCATGACCGCAGTGGCCTTGACAGCGACGGTGATTTTTTTTTTCCCCTCCTCCCCATATCCCATCCCCTGTTTGAGGGGAGTAAAAAGAAACAAAGGTTTCGGATCTGCGGAAAAAAATAAGCTCCAAAGCGGAGCGAAAGACTCCGGGAGTGGCTCCGGCGAAGCCGAGCCAGCTCCTGGCCCCTGCGCTGGGCGGCACGGGGGCTTTCGGGAGCCCTGTGCAAAGGGAGAGGCGCGGACTATTTATAAAAATAAAATAAAACCTATATTATATCCTATATCCTCTGTTTCCCTTGGACAATGAAAGCCTGTGTTGTTATTATTATTATTATTATTATTATTTCCCCTCCTTTTATTTTTAAGTGCTTATTGTCTGGTAGACAATGTGCTCCCCTGTGGATTATGAGCTGTTTTTTTTTCTTTTTTCTTTTCTTTTTTTCCTGCCTTTTTCTGCTCTTAAAAAAAAATAATCCAACACCTTTTTTTTTTTTTTTTTTTTTTTTCTGCTGCAATCAGCATCGTAATTAGAGCTGAGGGTGCCTGGTGCCAGGCCCAGCCTAAGACCCTGGTACGGTCCTAGTTGAAACCCAGTATAGTCCTGGTCTGATCCCAGTATAATCCTGGTCTGATCCCAGTGTAGTCCCGGTCTGATCCCAGAATGGTCCTAGTCTCATTCCTGGCTGGCTCCCAGCCTGATCCCGATACAGCTCCAGTCTCCTGTATGTTCTCCCAACCGAACCCAGTGCAGCTCCAGTCCAATCCCAATATATTCCCAGTCTGCTCCTGTTCCTTAGTCCCCACGCAGCCCTGTGAGCGCAGTGACAGAGGGGACAAATGTGACCCCCAGGCCCAGCTGTGGCCCCCCGGGAGCAAAGCCGGGACCGGCGGCAGGGGGACGCGATGGCCATGCCGGAGTCAAGCGTGTTTTATTATAGGGTTTTAAAAGCTCATTAGAGAAAAGTCAAAAGTGGCCTTTTCAAACCAAAGGACACGGGCCCAGCTTCATTTGACCCTTCTATAAATAATGTCCATCCGGGAATATTTTAAACAAACACCGAGTGGGCTGAATTATGCGAGCGGCGTGGAGCAACAGGAGACGAGGCGCTGGGAATTAATTCAAGGACGAGTTGGAAAAGGCCACGGGGAAAGTTATTGCCCTGGGGGAGAGGGTTGGGACCTGGTGTGCGGCGGCTGGCAGATATTTCGGGGGGTTTAGGGGAGCTGCCTCTGCTTTGAGCTCCCCCTCCTGCACCAAGGCCTATGGAAAAGAAAAAGGAAAAGAGAAAAAGGCAGAAAACAAAATTATATTGCAAGAAGGCTGCAGCTTGAGGAGGTGCCTCCGTGGAAATGATGGGCCGAGCCGTCAATCAAAGTCAATCAGGGAAAGGGAGGCCTTGGAAGCGGAACGGGGGCCACGCCGAGGATGGGGCGGAAAGTAAAAATAATAACCAAAAAAATAGAAAAGAGACACTTTTAAATACCCGAGTGCCGGCTGGAGCAGCATCAGCGGTGGGGCGGGGGGGGGGGGGGAGACGCAGACGTTTTTACACATCAAAATGCAGCCTTTAGTAATTTTTTCTTTCCTTGATAGTGGATAATATGTCCGGGGAATGTATAAAATTGCTGCTTCTCGCTCCGCACCGGGGGCTATTTCAGCTGCCTTTTCCCTGGTCTTGTGTCTATTTGCATGTAAAAGCGGCCAGCCCGTCCCCGCGTCTTCGCGTCCCGACGACGGCGGCCGCGGGGCTTTTCCGGAGCCAGCGCGGTGCAAAGTGAGACCAAGGGGACCCGGGTTGAGCCCTGACCAGTGCCAACCTTGAGCTCCCACTGGGATGTTTTTCCCCATGTCTCCTGCATCCAACGCTATCCCAGCTCCGCTGCATCCCGGTGCGTGCGGCGCTGACGGCTGCTAATTTTAGGGGCCCGGGAGGGGATCCAACGGCGGGCGCTGGTGGCGGGAGATAAATTTTGCCATGGATCGATTAAGTAGCTGCTTGGCGGGGAGCAGAGCGCGGCGCCCGGCGCCTGGTCGGGGCTGGGCACTGCTGCCCCGCTTCCCGCTTGGCGGCCGCGCCGGGCGGCTCCATCTGCCACCGAATTTACTGATTGTCACTAGAATTAAACAAGTGAAAATTGCCTGTCAGGAAAATCTGTTAAATCGGAATTTATGTCAGTTAAAAAGAGAGAGAGATGGCAAAATTCCCTGGCGAAGCGCGCGGCCGCCGCAAGCTCCTCCCGCGGGCTGGCGCCGGCGGACGTGCCCGCCGAGCGTGCAAGGGGTCGCCCTGGGCCTTCGGGTTCCTACGGGAGCTGGAGAAAAGCCATGGAAAGCCGTAAAAAAGCAGATGGAAAAGCAAAAAAATAAGGTGGAGGGGGTGGATACGGCACGCACGTGTGTGCCGGTGTGGGGGTGCGTGCCGGGGCAGAATGAGGATTTGGAGGTAAGTTTGCGGTCAGTAGGTAGACGTTATGTGAAGGGCTCGGTGGCTCCTTAACCCTTTGGACGCTGCGATGCTGCTCCCGGGCCCGGGGCGAAGCCGCCGCCGCCGCCACGGCCCTGCTCGCTCCTCTTGGAGAACTCGCCAAGGTCGCCACGGTGCCGGAGCTAATTTACAGGCGTGACATTAAGGCACCAGACAAAAATCCGGGAACGGCGCGCTCGGATGGCTTATATACGATGGGAGGATTTATCGGCCGGCACGGGGGCTCGAATGCTCACGGGGCCCCTCGCGAGGTGCCCGCACATGCTGCAGACCCGGCCCGGTTCCTTCCCCAAGAAGTCTGCACCACCCTTTATCCATCTCCCTGCACCTTAACTGGCTCCTTCATCCTCATTCCCATCTTCCTCTTCATCGCCTTCTTCAGTTTTCATTCCCATTCCATTATCATCCTCATCCTTGTCTTCATCCTCATCTTCTTCCTATCGCCATCCGCATCTTTCTCTTCATCCCCATCCCTATTTCCATCTCTGTGATCATTCTTTCTACATCCTCCTCCCCATCCCTCTCTTTATCCCCATCCCCATCCTCTTCTTTATCCCCATCCTCTTCTTCATCCCCTACCCCATTTTCATTCCTGTTCCTGTCCTCATCCTTATCCCCATCTTCATCCTTGCCTTCTCCCGCATTGCAGTTGTCACACCCATTCTCTCCCTCATCTCTTCCCTATTTCCCTGCCATCCTTCCAGTGTGGGAGCCCGCTCCATGGGGACTGCATGGGAGATAGCGGCACAAAAGGAACAATTTGGGCCCAGGCGCAGCTCAACCCCTATATTAGCCACTAGAGAATCCACCCAGCTACCAAGGGCAGCTGCGGATGCGGGAGGCCGCAAGGAGGAGAAACAGCCCTGGGGGAGCCCTCACACATCCTCTCTCCACCAGTCCCCCCCGGCGCCGATTCCTCCCCTGGAGCCCTCGGGATGCCCTGGTGCCCCTGAGGATTTGGTGCCCTCTCCCCCGGCAAGGTTATAATGAGCTTAATTCCTTGTTGAGTCAACACCATGGTTGAGCACCCCCGGCCTCCGCGGCCCCCAAAATGCCCCCGCCGGCAAATCCCTCCAGCGGGGACTCGCGGAGCCCTTTGACACCTCCCTGCCCGGCTCCGGGCTGCGGTTTCCCTGTGCGGGAGAAGCCGGACAGCTCACGGAGCGGGATACCCCATTCCCTTGGAATCCTCCTCCGTTATCAGCGGAGGCACCTCCGTAGGCCACCCCGGGGGCTGGGGATGCTGCGAGGCGCTGTATGGGCTGGGGGGGCCGCGCTTTCCCGTAAGCGCTCGTTAATTAACGCCAAATTGCCGCAGAAATCAAGTGTCGCCGCCGTGATTGAGGTTTATTGCTGCCAGCGAGCGACAGCCTCGAGAATCATTGGCCGCTTCTTGGAAAGGAACGGAGGGAGCAAGCGGATGGGGCCCGTCCTGCTCCGGGACACCCCAGTGGTGTAGGAATGGGGGACCCGACTGCCTTGGGGACATCCTGGGCCGGACCCATCCATGGATGCTGCGGGAAAGCAGCTTTTCCCAGCCGTTTCGGGGCATTTTGCCCGCTTTTCTCCCAGCTCCGGCTCATTCAACGCTCTGGCTCATTCCCGCGGGTACCAAAAAGGCCGGGTGCGGGAATGGCACGGGGGGCGGGGGGGAACATGGATGCCCCCTTTGCTCCGAGCCACTGCCGACCCCCCTCGCCCCCCCAATTCCATGAAAAGCCGGGACCTGGCCAGGTTCGGGGAGGAAAAAGGATACTGGGCTTTACAGTAGCGCGCTCTATAGAGCCACTGTTTCAGGGCTGACCCCCCGGGTCAGAGGTGAAGGGTTTCCCAGGAGCGTCTTTGAAGAGATCCCTGCGGATGAGAAAGGAGCCTCTATACAGATGTCTCCGGATTACCATGAGAATGGGGAGCACATGGCGGCCGCCGCGGCCCCAAAGGGAGCTTTAATGGAATGTCATTAAAACGCCCCAATCCGAGGTGCTCCGCTCTCCGCTCGCCCCGCTTTAACCTCTTCCAGGCTCCGTGTCCCGGCGGATCGCAGCCACCCGGAGCCTGGCCCGCTGCTGCCTCGGAACAGCCAAGGACAAGGTGGCCTTCGGCCTCGGATGCTCCTCGCACAGGAATTTTGTTGCCTGCATTCCTGGTGGAGCCGGTTCCCATTGGGAAAGCCCAGAATGGCCCTGGCCAAAACTGCCCCTCTGGCCACTGCCCTGGGGACCTGTTGGGGACCAATAACCCCCCCTCGACAGGGCTGGCATCACCCCCCCGGTGCTTGCAGCGGGGTTAATGGCCATGAAATCATCCCTGGAGCCCGGCTATTATCCACCCGTCACGGCGGCCGGCTGGGGGGACCTTGGGATCCAAGAGCGCCGAAACGAGGACAAAAAGGCAGAGAACGGGCAAAGCTGGGCAGATTTCTCCCAACAGGGAAAAATAACGTCCCTGGGATGGAAACTTTTGCCTGGGGATGGAAAAGTTGGATTTGCACAGGGATGGAGGGGTCTTTAGGTCAAAGAAGAGGAGACAAAATATTTGTAGGACAGAACAGGCCATTCGGATGGTCTGGAGTGTCTCTGTCAACAGCTGGGGACAAGGGACTTGTCCCTCAGCAACAGCAGCCTTCAAGGCCACGTGCAGGTTTGAGGGCACCGGGAAAAAAACCTCGGCTGGGGCGAAAAAGCGTGAAAGAGGGGACAAAAAGAGAGGGGCTATTAAAAAAAAAGGCACTTTTCAGCTGTGGCAACCTGAGACCCCTGCAGCAGCGTGGCCACCGGCCCCCCCGCCGGCAGGGAAAGGTCAGCCCCCGACTAGTTCGTTATCATTAGCTAAGGCCAATTTAATCACCGCGCCGGGGGATAAATCACGGCGGACAGACAGAGCCCTTTCCCCCGCCCCAGCGGCCGGGCTCAAAGGTTGAAGGACCCGCCGGGCGCCTCGGGTGCCCCCCCGGGCCACCGGGTCCCCCCCGTCTGCCCCCCAGCTTGGTCCAGCCTTAAGGGACGTCGGGAATCGGTCACCGGCCCCGTGATCAGGGTCATGGGCACTCCAGGTGCCTGGAAAGATGGAGCCTCCGGGATGGTTTAATCCGTGATGACCTCGCCAGCGCCTTTTTGGGGTGATTTGGAGTAATTCAGGACACCTCACCAGGGCGTTTTCCCGTGACTCCGGAGCCTGGTGTTTCTCAGGGCGGAATTTGGGACAACTGCGGCTGGATCCGTCCATCTGCCCTCATCCACAGCCCCCTTCCCCATGGGACCAGAGGGGAAACTGAGGCACGGACCCCCCCGGTCACCACCTGCGCCTGCCTGGGGACTCATCCAGCTCCCCCACAGAGCAGCCGGAGCCGGCGCCGGCATCGGACTTTTTCCCTCGCCACCTTCCTTTTCTTCCACCGTTTCTTTTCGTTCTTTTTTTTTTTGTTTCTTGCCTTTTTTTTTTTTTTTTATTCCAATCTAATTGAAGGTGGGGGGGGAAGATAAGAGCTGCCAGGGCTAATTACACCTCATTATTCCAAAGGATCTCTCACGCCTCACTTCTCCTCAAACGCCGGCAAAAGCGAGGGGGAGGGGGCCGGCTATTAAGGGAAAAGCCGGGTGGAAAACAAAGTTGGGTTAATTCACACGGCCGCGGCCCCCGCGGCGGCTGCGTGAGGGCTCGGATGCCGGCGCGGAGCCCGGGAAAAAGGGATGGGGCTGGAATGGGGGTGATGCTCCGTGGGCAGCTCCGGGGGTCTGGTTTGCTGCTCCGGACCTCGGTTTTCCCTTGCTGGGATCCCTTGGTATCCCAGAGCCACGGCCACGTGCGGCAGCCCTGGGCTCGCGCCGATTGCGCCGGGAAAAGTCGCGGCAGCGGCTTTTTTACGGCAGCACCCTCCGCGTTTTGGCCGCTTCGAGGGGGATCCACTGCCGTTTGCTTTCCCCATGCTGCAAAATGCAGCTCTAATATCCCCTCCCGGGCATTTCCTGCATTAAAGTGCATTTATTTGCATTTAAAAATGGGGGGGCTGCTCACAGTTTGCGGGAAATTTCTCCTTGTTTTGCAAGGCAAGGGGAGATTCCAGCCTTAAACCGTCCAGCCGGAACCACATGGGAGGAACGGGAGTTTTAGGAGGTTTTGGTGGATGCTGGGGGCGGATAAACCAATTTTGCCATCTGCAAAGTGTCATTTTCCTCCTCTTATTTTGTGACCCCCTCCACCGAAGTCCCGACACATTCAGCTAAACCAGGAAGAGCCAAATCCAGCTCTTTGTTCCGCTTAAGGCAAAAACAACAACAAAAAACACACCAAAAGGCCCCCAAAGTAACCTTTAGCAAAAGCTGATTACAGGAAATCGATAAAATTGCTATGAAATAAGGACACGAAGCCATTGTGGCTGCAGGCACAGGATGGAGGGACGAACGTGGGGTTTGCAAGGATGAGCGAGGTGGTAGCGGAGGCCGTGGGCTTTAAATGTGCCTCTTGCAAGATATATTTAATGCTGTATTTGCAGATAATAAGCGGAGAAGAGGAAAAACGGAGAATAAAAACTCTTCCATTTGTCCATTTTTCCCTGTATTGTCCCCAAATAGTCACTGAGCCGCAGGATAGCTGCTTTGTGCCTCCCTTTAAGAGAAAAAAATAAATAAAAATAAAAATGCAGGCACAAGTGGCAAAAGGAATAAAAACAAGGAAAGATGACGGTAAAACCCTCTGCTTTTGACAGAGTGTCATAACAAGGGGGACACCCCAAATCACTGCAACCTCTTTTGGGAGAATAAGGGGATTTTGAGCTTCCCAGCAGAGGGATTTGGGTACCCGGCTGGCATGCCAACAAAACCAGGGGAATTTTGTGCACAGGTTTTGGCAGTTTTGAAATAAAAATATTTCCTTCTGATAACTTTTTCCCGAATACCCAAAGGAAGCCCTCATCCTCCCCAGAAAAGAAAACACCCTTTTTTCCCCCATGGAAAATGTTCATATCCCTGCTTTCCTATCCAGACACCAGGATCCCTCCCCACTTTCGCAAAACCAAATATTGCGCCCGTCACAAGTTCATTAAATGGTGTTTTAAAAAGGCGCCAAACCATGTTAAATGCCAACAACAAAATAAAAGAAGGGAGAGAGATTAGAGAGGACAGAGGCTCCGGCTGTACCTTTTTTTAGGTTTTTTTCTCCCTAAAATGCGAGGCGCAGGATGGGGCATCGCTACTAGAGCTGGTTCCTGCAACTGCTCCCAAACTTTCCTCCTTGCAGGAGTTGAAAGGATTTTCGGCAAAGGTCGGAGGCAGCTTCTCGGAGGCAGCTTTTGGGGGGAATCAAAAGTAGCAAGTTCTGTGGCGAAAGCGCGCACTCCGCTAGCTTGGAAAAGAGCATAAAAGAGGCTTGCAGATTAATACTATTAAGCGGGATTTAAAAAAAATCAAGCAATTGAGGCTGGATAATGCCCCACATAACAAACCGGTTCCATTCTCCGGCTCCGGGAAGGTCCTTGTGTGTCCAGGGTGTTTAGCATGTCTGTAACAAAGCCAGGGATTTGTATCGGGATTGCGCTCGAGGGCTCGCCGGTGCGCGCCGGACACCTGAGCGACGCGAGCGTGCGGCCACACAGGGGGAAAATCCGGCGTGAAGCCGCTCCGGAGAATGGGATATTGGGATTGCCACACTCAGGCATGCTCAGAGTGTATGAAATCTTTAAAAAATCTTTAAAAAATGCATTTATTTTTCCTCCAGGAAAGAGCTTTGGGAAGCCTAATTGCTACTTGAATTATCCCGGACCTCACGCTTGCAATGGATGAGTTTTGCTGCAGATCAGTTTAGCTGAGAAACCTGCCATCCTGGATGCAGGAGAGGATATTCCAAGGATATTTCAAGAGGATATTTACTGGGGAGGATATTTCAAGCATTTTTTTTGCTGTTCCCAGGCATTTGCATCGTCTTGGTTTAAGAGTGAGGTAGAATCTGTAGCTCAATCATTCAATTGCACCGCGTAGTTTGCTAAATACGGCACCTAATTTGGCTCCCAAAATAGGGATTTTGCAGGAAACTTGGAGCCGAAGGAGGTGCCTTGCAGGGGGGAAAGCATCTCCGTTGACGGCAGAGCTACATGGGATGGTTTCATCCCAAAATCATAATTCCTGCCACAGCGGTGGAGAATAGCGAGAATAAAGAGAAGAGGATTCACTGGGAAAGATGTGTCCAGTCCTGGAATAAAAAACAATAATAAAAAAACATAGGCAACAGAAAAAAGGAAAGGAATTAAAACCCACATGCAATGCAAGGCACCTGTAAGATTTTAGAGACAAACTGCTGGACGCATTTTGCAAGATATTTTGGGAGGGGAATGGAGATGTATTAATGAAGAGATTTGGTAAATTGCTTTAGCAAATCCCCTTTGTCCCTTTTCACGGGGGTTTGGAACTCAGTGATTTTTTCTCTTTGCACAAGGCAACTTCCCAAATATTTTCGGTGCCCGGCCAGTATTAGGTCAGCCCAAATACAGATTTTGCAGTGGGCTGAGGGACCTCCTCTCTGCCCCCAACACTTCTGCCAGCCTCGCGTATCCTCCTCCTGCAAAGAAAAAAAAATAAATAAAAAGGTTATTTTTATGCTACATTGATATTTCCTCTCAAAACATCATTTTTCAGCCTTCCCTCGCATTTTCCTGACGGGATCTGGCTTGTGCTTGTGTTTACCACGCTTCACTATTGTCCCTTCTCCGGAAGAGCTCGTGGCATTAAACCTTGCTCGGATAAAAGCAGCCAGGTGATTAATTCGGATGTGTTGATGTTTTTTTGGACGACTCAAGGCAAGCTTGCCAAAGCGCAACGCCGCTTTTGGGGCATTATTCTCGTTTTTAGGCCAATCTCAGCCCTTTTGAGGTGGCAAAGGAGAAACCCGGGGCAGCTCCTGCGATGCCCAGGTTGGGATCCTTTGGGATTTGGCTTGAGCATCTCGAGAAGGAAAAATATATCAGAATTACAGGGCTAAGAGGCCTCCCAGCCCTGTCCCTGCCAGGACATGGGACTAATTTTATTATTGCTATTATATATTAGTGCGGCCCCAAGGAGGCAAAAATCCAGGTGAAAAGACAGTCGGGCTTCAGGGGCTCATGGAAACGATGCCCAGATCAAGGAGCTTGGATGGGATTACCCTAAATCCAACCAATGCTGCCACTTTCCACCCACAGTGCCCGGTGTTGAGCTTTCTGTGGGACCCAGCAGCCAGTTTTCCAGCTCCAAAGGCATCGTGGCCATGTTTAACTCATGGAGCTGGAGCTTCTCCCGTCTTCCCCTTCTCCCTTCTCCCGTCTCCCTTCTTCCATCAGCTCCTGTTGCTTGGTTGGCAACTATTATTTTTTTGTACAAAGTACAAATCAAATGTGTGTGGATACCCCCTTGCCCGGCATGTAGCAAAGCAGCTTTTGCAAAATAATAATAACAATAAAATCTGCTTGCTGCAGGTCACCACCTCTTCTCTTTTTCTAATATGAAGCAAAAAGAAAGCTGTTGGGGAGTGTTTCCTCCACACAGGGACACTCGTGTCAGGCCCTGAATGGAAGTGGGGAGAAATAGGAAAGGAAGGGAAAGGGAAAGGGAAAGGGAAAGGGAAAGGGAAAGGGAAAGGGAAAGGGAAAGGGAAAGA
>NW_010583235.1:0-13645 GCF_000705375.1 Tinamus guttatus
CTTCTCTAAATATTACAGAATAAACTGGAAAGGTCAGTTTTGGTTAAAATAAGATACATAGGGGCGCTAGTTAGACTGTAAGATCCTCTTTTATGCCTTTCGATCTTGTTCATTTTGAATATTATTAGTCTTAAAAATAGGTGTATGAGGAGGATCTTCATGCCAAAAGCCTAATTTCAAATATATTAAATAGCTTCAAGCTTGTCTCTGTCAGTTTGCTGCCTCCTAAAATAGGCTTCAGGCTACAGTTCACAGCCAAACACAGGCATCAGAAACCAGTGTTTATTCATCTTTAGTGAGTATAGTGCTGATAAAACACGAGAGTCATCCAAAAGGTCAGTTTTTGGTTAAAATAAAATACATCAGGGCACTAGTTAGACTGTAAGATCCTCTTTCATGCCTTTTGTTCTTGCTCATTTTGAATATTACTAGTCTTAAAAATAGGTGTATGAGGAGGATCTTCATGCCAAAAGTCTAATTTCAAATACATTAAACAGCTTCAAGCTTGTCTCTGTCAGTTTGCTGCCTCCTAAAATAGGCTTCAGGCTACAGTTCACAGCCAAACACAGCCATCAGAAACCAGTGGTTATTCATCTTTAGTGAGTATAGTGCTGATAAAACACGAGAGTCATCCCTTGCCTGAAAGGGCTTGGGATCTTTTTCACACTGTTCACAAAACCTTGAAGCATGGATTGAAACTGCCTCATTTTTCAGGTTAAATAAAGAGCTGGCAAAAATCAGATTATCTCCACTTTTTCCTTAATTTGTCCAACTCCTCTGCCCTTCAGTTAAGCTTTTGTTTTATACTTTCTTGCGTCGGTTGCATTGCACTTTGCAATGTTCAGGTAGATGGCCAAAAACTACAAGAATTTATAAGATGAGAGTGATTGTGAGCATAAACCAAATATTTTCATATTATTATGTGTCTTAAAGTATGAAAAATAAAATCCCAAAATGTCAAGATAAAGACAGCCTTATGGAATCACATAGAAAATTCATAGAAGCTCGTTGAGAGCAACATTTTGAATGTCCTCTAAAGTTTGTACCATGTGGGGTCAAGAAGATGCCCAAGTACAGAATTTTAAATCTAGCGAAAGCTGTGAGATTTAATACTTGCAGTGTCTCAGTTTCTGTATCTGTAAATTGAAGATAGCAATTACTGAATTACTACTTACTGCATAAGATGAGATTTATTTAGGAAAACTGTAAAGCCTTATGCAAGAGAGAAATATTATTAATTGTTCACTACAATATAGCAATATTTTAATTTTCCTAATTCCTAGACATAATTATCTGTTTTTCCCATAGTTTGCAAAGTATATCCTCTAAGATAGGAAAAAAGAATGAGATGCTGATTTGCTTCACTGTGACACTTCAACACCCTTTGGGCCACTGAAAAATGCTTGCGATTTATCACAACAGCATTTTCCCACTTCTTCAAATTCAGTGTTTTATACTGAATCTGCACAGGGTTCTAAGGGAGAGAGGGCCTGATCGCTTTTGATCTTTATAGAGTGTCCTGGGATAACTTTACAGCCACCCTTTTAATTAAAACCAATCAAATGAAGAGGTTTGCTTATTAATGCATGCTTTCGCAACTGTGAAATGACCTCAGCCAGAGCTCCCTTTGTAGCTCTCCTTCCCTTCATTTAGCTCCTGCTACCCAACAAAGGTCATGTAGTCTTTGTGACCTGGGGTCTCTTGCAGGCAGACCTATCTTATAGAAAGCTCTTGACATGTGTCTCCCTCCTAATTTTTTTTTCTCCCCACACAAATCTCCATGGCTGAACCCTCTCACACTCTTGACACCCCAAAATTCCTTATGCTGTTTGTCTCCAAGGACTTAAGGGACTTCAAACCTCATATCCAAATCTTGCAACCTCTAGATGCAGATTTTGCTCTGGGGCCAGGCTCTTGGATCTGCAGAAAGCAATTATGCTTTGCATTAGAACTTCTATGGCTTCATGTGAGAGTGAGTTGGAGATGATCTCAAGCCACAGTGAAGCTTTTAAAATCAAAACTAAAAAGAGAAGGTTCCACAATAATCCACTGCAGAGAACCACCATGAGGGGAGAGAGCAAACCAATAACTGAAGGGACAGCAGCACTTGTGTAGGCACACATATTAGTAAGGGTGACATTAGAAGTACAGAGTGATGCTTACCGCCTTACCTGGAAACCCAAGAGGCACATAAGGCACCCCTGAAGCAAAAAAGTCTAACCTGAATTTGAGTCCCTTAGTCATTCTGGATCTTGACAATGGCACAAAATCAACAGACATGGGATCTCACCCCGCAGATATATCTAACAGGCCTGATCTTTCCCCCTTGTAAGTAGACCAGCACAAGCCACCTGAGGCTTGTCCTAGCTGTTGCTTAACTGAGCTCTATTGCAGGGCTCTTCAGCAAGCAGGGCCCTCTTTTACTAACACTGGCTTAACTCTTCACTGAGTTTTGCTCCACTGCTTTCTCTCCACATTACACAGGCATTTCCCAAAGTTTAGCCAGGTGTTCAGAGAGGAAGCCTGCAGCTGAATCCATCAGCAATAAATCAATGAAAAGGATTTATATGAAATTACTTACTTGGTATTTACCAGTGTAACTCTTTCTAAGACTAAGGATATGAGAAAAAAAAAAAAAAAAAAAGAGCCAAGGTTATGGCAAGCAAATGGTCAGCTTGACAGGTGCGAAATCATGTTCTGCTCTGCCCCTCTTTTCCAGCCCTGTTGTAGTTCCAGTGGGAGTCCTGGAGAGGCTGTGCCACATGTAAGTACACTTCCCAAGGCTGCAGTATTAACACCATGTTACCACCCATAAATTATGCACATATTCAAGTTTTAAACCCCTTAAATATTTTTTTAAGGTCTGAACTTTACCAGACTAGCAATTAAAACAATCCAGAAGGCAAATCTGAATGCAATCCATACATTTTATCACATGTAAGACCCTCAGGGATAGCAGGTGAAATACTTGTCGGGGGCACAATCTTTGCAGTCCCTGCATCTCGCTGCTTGCAAGAACAAGAATTTACCCAATGAAGCAAGCATAAAGCAGGACTTTTTATGTCCACATGGGACTATGACGATTCTGC
This sequence comes from Tinamus guttatus, assembly GCF_000705375.1. The sequence goes on from NW_010583235.1 coordinate 3,090, forward strand.
TCAGAGTTCTGGGTCTGATGTTCCCAAAAGGCCAACCCTCTAGCTGTCAGGAGGCAGCTGAAGACATCTTCTGGAGCGCAAGCGGAGAGGACACCCCAGCGTCCTCACTGAAAGGTCTGCAAGCAGTAGTGCTGGAAAAAAAAATGACACACTGGAGAGAACAGAAACCCACACATGGTGTGGGTTATTGGTTTGAAGTGATTGGTAGGCAGGGTTTCATGAGTCCCTGGAATATTTCTTATGCTAAATGACGTTAACCACCTTTTCCCCTAAATGCTAATGACAGCTTCCAGTGCCAGGCTAAATAGAACTTTATGAATAGCAATAACTGTGTTATCAATATTCTCCAAGTAACACAGGTCCAAATGACTACAGGAAGATCAAACCAACATATTTTATCAGTTTTGAGCTCTAACGATAAAAATATGTTGGTTCAATGGAGTAGCAAGCAGTATTGTTTTGAATCAACACTTTAAAGTACTTTAACACAGTTCAAGACTGAATGCAGCACAGTATGTCTAGTGTTTACCCTTCCCACTCTTCGTTTTGCAGTCTTTTTAGAATTTTCTTAGTTTTGGGCGAAAGAGGAAATCAACTGGATATGCTAACAATGCAGGTAAATAAGATAGTGTAAGAGGAGAGGAAAAGAAAGTGTTATTAATTAATGCGAAAGACTTACCACTGGGCTGAAAAAAATAGAATACTATTTCAATCCCACATTCCTCCACGTCCATTTTGAGCTCTCCCCGATGTTTTCGAAGTGGAATGAATAAAGAGAATTAATATTCTCTGTATTCATGTTCCTTCTGGGAACAGACGGACTAAGTGTCAGGGGCAGCTGCTTAGTCTGAGACCTGACCTCATCACTTTCTCCTCATTCTCCCCCCAAAATGTTTCATGCAACATTATAGAAAACTAATGAGATACATATTGTGTTGCCACCATGTGAGAAACACAGTTGCCTTATTTTTGCTTGCAGTATATCTGCTTGTATCTTGCCACAGATCTGTTTTCCTTTTGTCCTTCTGAACTTACTCTATTGGTCCTGTTTTTTGGTTTTGTTTTTGTTTTAAGAAAAAAGCTTCACAAATCTGAATAAATTAAACTTTTACAAATAAACTTTATATATATATATATCCGGCTATTCTAGTTTCTCTCTGTGCCCTATTTTGCTGCATGCAGTCATGTTTTTTCTTTTCTAAGATGCTTTACAATTCTTATCCCTATCAACTTGAAAGGTGGTAAACCTTCAACAGCCTAATATACTGTTCATCCATCAAATTAAAATAACGTAGAGCCAAGTTTCAACCCCGAATTTATATTTTGTGGCTATCTATGAACTTTAGAAGACAACAATTCTGAGCAGAAGCATTATATGATGCTCCATAATAACTGCCATGTAAACAAAGAGATACTGGCTGGAGTATTCAAGGGGCAAGGTCTTAAATTATCCTTCAGGTTAGAATTTCCCAAAATAAGCCCAAATCCAGTAATGAAGCTGCCAAGACACAAGATCATGGATTTCAGTGCTTCTCTTTAATACGCTGGACTGAATCCAGTACTGACTTGCCCCAAAATGTGTCTGTGGTTAAAAATGCCTGTGTACTTAACTTAATAGGTTCCCATTAGGGAAATGCGAAAATAGCATTGATTTTGTTTAAGAACAGCCGCTCAGATAAATAGTGTATTTAAATGGTTACACGCGAAGGTTTTTCGCACTCTAGCAATTTTGCTTCAGAGAAAATATCCTACATGGATGTTAGAGAGGAGTTTGTTACTTTATCCATATGTTACTTTAATTGACCTCAAATATTCATTACTCCATTTCCTCAAAAGAAACTCATGAATGAAAGTGAAAAATGAGCAGTGCATTAGAAAATCACTGCTAAAATTGATAATAGAACCAAGAAACCATTCAAAAATCATGCCTTTTTTATCATTCAACAATATTATATATGTATATATATTTCTATAGAAATGCACAGGGAGTTTTCAAAAAAAAATCACTTCAAAATTAAGATGTCAAAATGCATCATTTGAAAACACAGAAGATGAAAACTTGTGGTATCTTTCACATCCATTTCAGACTTTAACTTGGTGCTTCACCTGGAACAGAACATGTTTCTACAGGAAAACATCAATTTTATTAAACACAAATATAGTGCTTTCCCAACAAAATAAATGACAGAAAAAAAAATGTCCAACTGTAACACAAGTACGCATTAAATTCCACCTGTCTTCTGCACAGGACTTCAATCACAAGAAAGAAAGAAAGAAAGAACTTACTTGAGACAGTAAAGAGGAAGGCATTTCCAATTATAAAAGCAATTCGTTTTCACTCACAAAAGCCACACGAAGGGTAGGGTTTTCTTTTTAGGATTCCTACTTCTATGTTTCTGTGTTTCTGTGGTTTCCTTATAACAATTTCTTATTCGTATGGTATCACAGATAGTAAGAAAATAAATTTAACTAAAAGTGACTCACCAAAGCCAAAATAATTCTGTCTGCTTTTAACTGACTACACGCACCAGCAACGATATCTGATCCCACCTCTCCCACTGAGCTTCAGCCTCTAGGTCCTCACACAAGAAACACCAGTCCAATAAGAGCTCCATGCATTACTGGATTTACTGAAGAAAATATAAATCCTTCCCATCAAAGTATCACAACTTCTTTCATACTTAATCTATTCCTTTTGTTATTATAGTACTTGGGAAAGAAAAAAATTCAAACTATGGGTCAAAGTAAAGGATTATGCTTTAGGAGCTGCAGCTTAAGCGCTTGTTACAGCTCCCAGGGGAAACCAGAAATCTTGAAGTTTCCCTCTGTCTAAGTCAGAACAATAATTTAATTAACTCCAAGGGATGTTAGGCTCCAGAACAGATATGAGTATATATTTTCCTGATTTTCTCCAAGGGTCATCATCATTAATTTCCATAGTACTTTCAAAAAATCAGCTCCAGAGAGTCCTATATGTAACTATTGATACTAGATCAAAACTGAATTTCAAAGCTGTACTATTCTCATATAACATAGTACAGAGCTCATGTAACAATCAAGAAGAAGATAAAATCAAGTGAATAACTTATTTTTCTTAAATCCCTTTTGAAGATGAACAGCCCACCTCAAAAGATCTTGTTGGGGCACTGACGTTTATAAGATCACTCATTCCGTAAAACTGCTGAATGTATGCTATGACATCTTATTCATGGGTGCAGTTTTTGCTTCCCACTTCTGAAATTGCTTTTTAGTGAGTAACATACTTCCAGTCTGAAAGTGTGTTTCTCTTGCTCTAATAGAATTTCTAAATAAAGCCATGCTTTATTTGTTTTCATTTAAAAAATCAAGATATACAGTGTTTTTATGAATTCAAAAAACATTTAAGCAGAACAAAAAGGATTATATAGACCATTAATCCCCTTATTTTTCTGGATTCTTCCAGGCAACATCCACATTTCAGTCTGCATTTGTTTTGCACGTGGTGTTTTTTTCTACTATTTTTTCCTAACCTCTATTCCCATATCAGCAGCTATTAATCTATTTTATTATAGTTCTGAATAAACTGTGTAACATTGCAGATAAATCCATCATGATCTCATTTTTTTTAATTCTTTTTGCATATACATATAAAATTGTTAAGATTGTTGAGTATATTCCTTCCAAATTTCATATACATCATTTATTTTACTGGAGTGACTTCAAGACAAGTTGAGTATAATGAGAATTTCTTCGTATATAGTATTTCCATATCGCTTTATTCTTTTTGATCTAAATCTCCATACTATTTTGTACATTTAATGCGTTATTTTTACTTGCAGGATAACCAAGGATTTCCCAAAGTAATTCAGTTGGTTCCATTTTCTTTTCTTTTTATCTTAAAAATGCTTTTCTGTTTTTAAATAAATGCTTTCCTTGTCAGCATTGTGTGAAAAACGCTCGTAAATCAGAAATCAAAATGGAGTACATGGAGAAACTCTCAGTCCTCAGTGCAGACAAAAAAACACTACAGACACAAAACAAATGAGACAAAATCGGAGACAAATATTTATCCATCATTGTCATTCAGATATTGCCTGGAGGACCATTTGCAAGAAAAATACTAGAAGCAAAAAAAAAAAAAAAAAAAGTAACTTTTGTACAGGCACAAACTTATCCCCCTTGTACTTATCCCCTTAAGTGATAGACTACGTGGGTTTACTAGACAACAGAATTTAAACAGGTGCACTCGTACAGGGTGTTTTACAAAAGGAAGGCTGTAAAGAAAATTCCCTGCCTGGAGGAAATTATAGCTGATTTGCAACGGAAACTCGGGCATGTGGCACGCCAGCTCTGCCTTCCCTGCCAGAATATGCAGTCCCCGAGCAGCGCTGCCCTGGCCTTCTCCCAGCAGCGGGTTGACTGTCCTCACGGGTTTTAGGAATATCACTATCTGAAACGAAATCCCTGGATGAAAAGGGGAAATGGATGTGAACTTGTGGGGAAAGGGAGCATCCCACACTGAGCTGGCCCCGGCTGGGAGACGGCCAGGCCTGCTCCCGTGCAGAGCCGCGGCAGCGCTCAGTGAGGACGGCCGCGCACCTGAGACAGCGGCAGCACACGCATGAATTTTTAACTCCTCTGCTCACCGAAGCAGCAGTTGTTTTCAGTCCGATTCACTGCACAAGATGTGCAATCTTCGTTTTATGCGGAGGTGAAATTCCCATATTAATTCATATTGAGTGCGCACGAAAGCCTGGGTGAAAAGGGGTGGTGTGGTGAGAGAAAAACAAAGGGGATTTCTGTGCACTGTATTGAATCATTTGCTTTAAAACGATCTGTGAGTCCCCCACAAAACATCAGAATAAATGCAAGACCCTTCATATGGGGGTAAGGGAGAAAGAGCTTGCAGACAGAAGAGAGAAAAGGACACGTCGAGGTAGAAAAGAGTGAGTTGCCATAGATATATACCTACATCCTTCATTTCGTGCACCCATAATTCTCTCTGGCAGATGCATGATTAATTCAAAGATTTATTGATTTTTTTTCTTGCTCCATCCTGCTGACCCGCTTTTGCTGACAGGCCTGTGTGCATCACACTGTGCCCTCCGCCCACTGAAAGCACGGCATCGTGTTGGTCTCTGCGGCCTGCACTGAACACGGCAACCCATTCAACGTGAAGTGCGTGGTAAAACCATGCACGCTTTATTCCAAACCACACCACAGGCAAATGAAGAAATCTTTTTTTGTTGTTGTTTTGTTTTGTTTTTAGTAAAAAAAAAAATGCAATTGCAATGGCAGCTGTTTTGATGGTGGGGAAGATGGGGACACAATGGCTTTTTTCCTACATTCTCACTGTTGCAAGAATTTCAGTAGCTTGAAGTTTCTGGCAAGAGCAAAGACTGTTTCATATAGCCACGCTTACATCAGAAATGTTTAGCACTGGGATCTCCCACCCTTCCAGTAGGAGCGCAGAGCATCCCCCACCACACTGCAGTTGCATAGCCAGAGTTCACTGGAAGACTGATCACAACTAAAGCATCACCTGGCCTTCATCGTAACCTTCCCTGGTAGAAAAAGCACACATGTTATTAAAATATGCCTCTACAGTTTAGAAATCCAGGTGAAGCAACAGAGATATGACACTGATGTCACAGCAAATGAAACCAGGATCTACGAGATATGTATTTCAAATTCTTTCTAATGAGTCATTCTTCTAATGAGCCTTTCAGTTAAAATTTGACTTTCAAGAGGAGAAGACAAATCTGAACGAGCATCTGCATAGCCATCTAAAGCTCTAGAAATGCACAGGCTAAACCACAGCAATAGCACTCTACACAATAATGTTTTATTTAAAATCTTTTGGTTATTTAGTTCAACACACACCACTGGGCAATATTACTTCCTCCAGATAACACCTGTTAGGAATATCCTTAATGTGTTAGCAATTATATAGGCCAGTCCTCATGGCTAGTGAAGATTTTTACATGCTACCCCTCTCAGAGCAATAGCTGAACCCCATACACAGGCAAAAACTCCATGGTGTAACAGGTTCTAGGTGATAAGGCATCCACTCTTTAAAAGGATCCTCGTGCATGGGTTTTGTGCCTGCGTATCAGAACTGTCGGAGCGCTTTGGTTGTTTGCTCGGGTTAAATGGGGAGTTTTGTTGGACGATCCCAAGCATTAAGTGCTTAATATGTTCATTCATTCAGTCACTATCATCAGGGAGGTGACAAGATGACAAGCCACTAGCAAAACATATTATTAAGAAGAAAACTGTGCAATGATCACTGTTCGAAAAAATAAAAATGAAAACAAAAGAATTAAACCTAAAGTCACCGTACTGATTTACTCGAGGACATTTCTTTACCTAGTTCACAGGTCTCACAGAAGGTAGCATTAGCTTTCGCCATCTACAAATCAGACAAAAAATAACACTCCATGTCTGACCACAGCAATAAAAATATTGCTTCAAATATTTCAATCAAGCAAAGTTACATCAATCAAAAACTGCCTGAAGAATTGCAAAGAAAGAGCTAGGAAGAAACAGAAAAGAGTTGACTCAATGCCTGTGAAGATTAGGAATCAGTCTGCTCTTATTTTATCTTCAGTAAAGACCTGGTAAACATCATTTTAATTAAAGGCCAGGCCATATTTATTTGGAGGTTTTACAAACCCCAGAGAGGACTAATATTACAGGAATTGAGGAGGCTAGAAAAAGCTGGTCAGAATAAAATGGGATTCACCTCAGGAAAAAAAGAAAGAAACTTCAATTACATCTGGAGGTAAAATAAAGCAACACAGATATTTCCAGCGAGAGACTAACTGTGCCACTGAACGCAACCATGCTGAAAGAAACCTCTTCATGACTGGCAACATCAATAACAAGGTGGTAAAACAGAACAATTAGGGCATCAGATTTTATATCGTCATGCAGAGTCCAACAGACCCTTAGGCCTGTATGGAGCTATGATGAATGTCCTTACATACATATATATATGCATTCACATATATATATAGAAAAAAAAAAAGGAAGTCCAAATATATGGAGCTCTAATGCAAAAAATAAAGGAATTGCAATCAATCTCTCTCTTTTTATTTCTCTCCATTTCTCTGTATTCATTTAATTCTCAAGAGCACAAGAAGTAATTCTGAAGGGAGTTTGTGGCCAATCGAGTTTTTCATGCTCATTAATTGTGTAAGTAAAGAAAAATTAAGGGGTTGAACAAAAAAAGGAAAGTAAGAGGATTCAGGGATTGGGGTTTATTGACTTTTTGTTATTTATTATTTTGTTCTTTGGCTTTTTTAAGGTGAGAACAGGGAAATGATTCCCCCAATTGACAGAAATAGAGGGTGGCAATAGAAGGAAAAAAGATTTAAATACACTTATCTGCCAGACACACTTCATTACTGACATGTCAGTAATACTGCCACTGTTTGTGAACCCTATTAGCATTAAATTTGCTGGAAGTAGCAAGTAACAGAGCAAATTCTGACTTTGTGTGCTTTAGGCACCAAGACATCCCCCTCAAATACATTTTTCTTGACCGTCTCTCCCCGACAGTGACTGATGTTCTATGCCCCAAGAGCATCCAAATTGTCCAGTCACCTCCAGTAAGATTTGTGAATTCCTTTCTATAGAGAAATAACAGTCTCTCTGACATTAACCTAAGTTTCACATGCATCACTGTGCTAATTAAATCACCAGCAAGCCAATCTTTCACTTAAAGTCTTATCATTTCCCCTTTTCTGTGTTTCCAAAACAGGATTTTATGAAATGTAGATCAGATGTTGTCCATTTTGATCCAATCAACTCACTCGAAACACCTGCCTCTCACAAAGCCATTGAAAACCTTGCATCTAATCCTGTCATAATTTTAGAATGATTAGTTTGCTCAAAACACTCCAGTGTACATGGTACATAATGGGGAGCTGAGCTGAAGTGCAGACTGCAGAGGGGCCAGAGAAAAGGTCCTCCAATGAATAGTGGAAGTTCATTGCTTTGCTCTGATACAATTTTAGCTTGCACTGAGGCCAAGGAGAGCATGACAAATGTTTGCAGAACTAGGCAGTGTTAGATTTTTATGATTTCCAAATTCTAGTATTATGAGCCACTTAAAACATACAAACAACAACAACAATAAACAGTGCTATCAGGAAAGATGCAGGTGATTAGGTATCTTAAACAGTGTTTTTCAGATAATGTAGTAAATTAGTTTTTTGTAGTCCCTTAGGAAAATAGTCCTGTTAAAAGAGAGAGTGAGGAAGCTGTATACTGTCTTTAGAGACTGGCAAGTGCACTTTACAAGTCTTTAAGAAGCTTGAAAAAGACACATTATTGTAACAGTAAACCTACAGCATGACCTGAGCTTTTGTGAATGCTATTCACATTAGCTTCCTGGGGAGTCAAGAGAGCTCAGTTGATGTAAGGATCTAACTGATTAATCTTCTGCTGCTATCGCTATTTTGAATGGTAGATTTAAATTACACTGCCATATTTCTGATAGAAGGTAATTTAACCTCTGATTTTTTTTAATTTGATATATACTGTATATTTAACCCTAGCAATTTGTTCTCTTTATCCTGTGATACCTGGGCTAGGGCAAAAACTAAAATCTAGAGCATTCAGTGGCATAGGTTAAGTGTCTGCCGAATGTTTGCTGGTTGGCAACCATGATTAAGCCCTGACATCAAACCAAAACAAGAAAGATCATGTCTCCTCTCTCCTAGACACAGCCTCAATCAAACGGCTTGACTTAATCTCTCTGATCATCAGCAATAATCTAATTTTGAACACAGGACTCAGCATATGGGACCACTCTCTATAAAGATGCATTTTTTCACTCTGTATAAATCTCATGATCAAAAAAACAATGATCACTGTATGTAAATTGAATTGCTGCTGTAATCTCCAAACCCCAACAGAAACAAAAACTGCAGGGCTGTACTTTAGATGCCACCACATGGTAACTACTGGCAAACATTGACTGCTTACTGTCAAATACAGCAATTCAGAAAGCCCTCTGTGCAGTGAGAGATCCAACAGCCCCCAAGCCCTTTAAAGACAAGACTTGAGGAATAGTGTGTAAATAAATAATGCAATTCATTACATTAAATGTAGGTCATTGTACATCAGTGACACTTCTCAAGCCATGGTCCAGTGTGTCTAATTTATGGCCCATGGAAAGTATTCTGGCTCAAAGACTCATCAGTTGTCATCTGCACGTCAGGAACTTCCCCTTCAGGGAACTGTGTTCCCTTCATGCTTACACACTTTTCACTCCAAGCTGCTATTCTTTCTGGGCTGATTTAAATATACCATTGTGCACAGTTGTTATTATCCGTCTCTCTCCTCCCTTATACCTTTTTTCAGCAGTCGCATTCTGTGTATACACTGGACACATTCTTGCAAGGTATGTCATTAGACAGGAAAATGGAAATTCAGAAAGGTCAGGCCATGAACCTATTCATGATCCTGCTCTTGGCAGTGAGCTACAAAAATAGATGAAAAAATAAAACCTGCTCATAGTTATCAGCATCAGGAGAGGAGGCATTCATAACAAAAATGTAGCATGCAGTGACAGGAGATTTATTCTTCTGCCTTTCTGTCTGCTTCCTTCTGTTTCTCATTCTCCTCCTTTCTGTCCCTGTGCTGATATCCCACATGAACCTTTATTTTAAATAATCCCTTTTTGCTCTTTTCCCCTTAGCTCCTCCTCCCCTTCACTCACACCAGCAGTAATTAGCACACGGAAGGGCTCTGTGGGGCCCTCTGCTTTCATCCGGAGAGAGCAGAAGCAGCAGTTATTTTGCCTTTGCCTTCCTCTCTAGTCCAGCTTTTCCAGTCTGTGAGTGAGAACAGATACTATGAGCTGAGCACTAGGCTCCAGCTGGCCTCGTGGCTGCTCAGCAGCGGCAGAAGCAAGAGCAGCCTCAGCAGCACAGCACATTTCGGGACTGCCACGGCCTCCTTTGGTCCTGAAGGGCCTAAAGTGTATTCAGTGGCTACAGGGCAAATTCAGAGCTGATTCCAGGCTCTTTCTTAGGAAACGAGTAGTAAGGGAGAAGAGTAAGAAGGAAAGGAAACATGATCTTTGAGCAAGCTTCACGCAGTTACCAGCCATACAAATCAGTGTGGATTAAGCGTTTATGTTTAGTGTCATCTAGTTAAAATGCCTGAGAACTGGTTACTGATGCAAGAGTAAACACAAGAAAGAAAACTGCACATCATTACACTATTTATTATAATTCAAACAAATGTCAGGCTCATGTTCAAGTCAACTTACAATACATAATTCTTCAGAAAAGAGGGATCTTAAGAAAAGGGATACTGAAGGTACAGTTGAGGATATACTGAGATATACTGAGGCATAGTTCTTGAGTTTTGTAAAACAGTAACCTGCACTTTGTGAGCCCCTTAAAACTTATCAGAATTACCACTGGTTCTGCTATTTGTCCCACATTTTAGAGAGCCTTAGGCAAGACACCTCTGGAAAGCTTGGTTATTTTCACTATGAGATACAGAATGGGCAAATAACACAAGATAGCAGACTGCCAGCTGCAGAAGTCTACTACTGT
>NW_010583236.1:0-25052 GCF_000705375.1 Tinamus guttatus
AAAAAAGGAAAAAAAAGAGAGAGAGAAGTCAAGCCAAACGGGATTGTTTTTTTCCCTCCCCGCTGTGCTGTTTTGCCGCGGAGTGCCTTGCTGCCCTTGGCTGTTTAGCGAGGTCTCGTTTTTGGAGATGCTGCAGCTCTCAGGGAGGGTGGTGGCAACTGTCCCTCTGCTCTGGGTGCTTGGAAGTTGGCCCCCGAAGGGTTAAAAAGCAACGGTTGTTTGTGAGCCGGGGCTGTCACCGCTGGTGGAGCCAAGCGAGGCAGAAACTTTGAGCCGCGAGGCCTCGTGGAGGCTGCCGCTGGCCAGAGCGCAAGATTGGCACAGCGGGGAAAATCCTGAGGTTCCGCTGTTGTTCTTTGCTCTGTGTTTCTGGGGAGAACAAAAAAATCTCTCAGATAGCCCTATGGAAAGTTAGAGAGAGAGATCCTGTCACCCAGATAGGCCAGGCAGGTGCTGGGACTCAGCAAAACCCTCTGATGTTTCTTTGGCTTTCTGAATAGCAATGCAAATTTGGGGTTCCTGTATCGCAGCAGAGGGAGGCACCATCTCTCCCTATCGTTTCTTCCTGCCCTGGCTTTCCTTGCAGCCTGGCATGTCCTCCTGGAGAGCATCCCATCGGAGGTGCCCCAGGAGCCCCGGTGAAAGGGTCCCTCTTGGCTCGCATCCGGGGGCTCCGGTAGCTCTGTGGTGAGCCTGGACCACTCGCTGGTGCCTGCAGACCCACCTGGGAGCAGCGTGGGGATTTGTTACGCCAGGGATGCTCGGAGCTTCCCGGGGGATACAGGCAGATGTGGCAAATCGCGATGCTGCAGCCCTTCCCTGTCCATCCACCCTCGTGTTCTTAGGGGCTTCGCTCCTAACCGGGTGATGGACTTCCTCTCCCAGGCTCAGACTGGTGCATAGACAGCCTAAACTGGTGTTGTTCTGGGATATTTATGGGGAGGGAAAAGCTCACGGATGCTGGTGAAGAGCAGGAGATGTCTCCTGTTGGAAGCAGTGAGAACCAGGGAGGGCGAAAAGCAGCAGAGCCGAGGCCGGATCCTGGGAGCTGCAACATGCTTGCCCTCTTATTTCCCCCCTATTATTCTTTAAATGTAATTTCTGCCCCTGAGCATGGGGCTCAGCTCCAGCCCACGGGCTGCAATGCCCAAGCGGGATCGTTGGATGCTCCTGGTAGGAGAAACGCTGCCCAAGCCGGGAGCAGCAGCAGGGCTCGCTGGAGTTGAGGAAGAGGAAAGGGAGCAGCAGCTCCGCAGGCCGGTGGATGCTGCAGCCTCCCCGCTGCCTCCACACTCACCCCCATTCCCGGACAGTCTTTTCTCTGCCCCGGCTCCTGTGGAGCCATTTTCATCCCAGCCTGGTCCTCACAGCAGCAAGCTCCACATCCGACCCTTCCCACACCACGTTACCCCTTGCGGGCTGCCGGTTTCATGGATCTTTTCGTGTGTGGACTCCCCCTCAAACAGAAATTGAGCTCCTCGGTGGGGTGTGTGTGAGTCCAAAGGACATCCCATGTGACACTTGGAAACAATAATCTTGTCTGTAGAGGTAGGGAGCAACGATGCAAAAAAAGGGCAAAAAAAGACCCCTGTTCTGGCCAGGGTGGTCAGGAAGTTTGAGGTGGAGCAGACTTGAAATCTGCTCTATGCTGCCACATCGCAAGGAATAGTTTGAGTCGGGGGCCTCGTTATGGCCAGCAAAACCTCTGCCCAGTGCCCTGGGTGCTCTGCTGGCTTCTTGCTACCTTTCTTCCAACCCTGTTCCCCAGAAAGCCCCTTTGCACCTCAAAGCGAAACCAAAAACAAGGCTGTTCCGTGCCTGATAAAGCAGGATCCTCTCTCGCCCAAGGGGGCTCTTTCAGGCAGTGGCTATTGGCCTGCTGAGATTCACCTATGAGGCCGAGCAGAGAAGGTGGGGTGAGCAGGTAGAGGGAACTGGAGGAGGAGAGGTACAAGGTGATGAGGCCCCCAGTAGAAATGCCGGATCATACTGGGGGAGAAGCAGGGTTAGACTTTGCTCTCTGTTTTGGGAGCGAATCCCATGGAAATGGAATCTGGGGAGCTGGCTTGGTCATAAAGATTGCAAAAAGACCCAGGGAAAGGAGTTGAGGGAGGGAAATGCAGTGGGACAGGCGGTGTAAGAGTTAACCCGAGGCCCCGGCGCTCGGATCTCATCACTGGTGCTCCAGACGGATTAACGCAGCCCGGAACAGGTGCAGAGCAAGAGGGCTTGGAGGAGGATGGAGAGATGGAGCCTGTTCTACGGGAGGCTATAAAAGCCCAGCGAAACAAAGGCGGAGAGGGGATGTGATTGCTGCCTATAAATACATCCGAGGGGCGAGGAGCAGCGAGGCAGGGGAGATATTTAAACTGAACGGCAGCGTTGGCGTGGGGACAAAGGGGTGGAAATGATTTTGTGGTCTGGGAGACTTATCTAGAGGCTCTGGAACTGCATCCTGTGGAAGAAGGAGCAGGAATTTGGGGCCATCACCCCTCTTCTAAGGTGGAGCTTGGCTGTGATGGGAAGGAGGACGTGGGGCTTGTTGAGGCTGCGGGTCCCTGGTCCAGATACCCTGTTCTGGTATCTCCCGTGGGAAAGGCTCGGTGGCCAGAACGGGTGTCTCATCTGCCTGATGCAGCACCCGAGTCAGCAGCAAGCAGGTGAAATCCAGCCGTCTCGCCTAGGTAAATGTTTTTGTCGGTTATACCTCAAAAAAAAAAAAAAAAGAAAAAGAAAAATCCATCCCTCCCTTCCCTGCTTGCTGCACAGATTAATTATAAAGCATCAATGCTCTAAGAAGGCTTTGGATCTGATCCCAAAAGCAGATTTAGGTTGCATTTGTACTTGGGTATGATCATGATACAAATGGATGCATCCTCTTAATCCACACTTGTGTATTCATTACCAGACACCTTGGCCAGGCCAGAGATGCCAAGTCCCTCCTCTCTACCCTTACACCAAGCAGAGCAGAAATTAGGCTGATATGAGGGGAATAAGGAGGCAACTGTGTCCCGAAGGCTGGGATGGGGCACGTCTCCTTCCTCCTCCTCACTAGTCTCTAGAGATGTCAACACCTTTCTCCCCAAGTGTTTTTTGGGGAGACATTTCCCTCTTCCCTTCCCGCGGGAGGATTTAATCCCATAGAAAGGGGATGGCAGCCCTGACGGATGGAGATCCATCTCCCTTCCATCCATCTCCCTTCCACATGGGCCATATCATGCACGGGGAGCGAGTTGCTGTGATTGCTCCGTCTCCGTCCGCTTCCAGCTGATTACCTAGGGATAAAGGGCCAGGCTCGCTCCGGGGCACCGCAGAGAACGGGCGCAGACCCGCTCGCTTTGGGGCCGCTCTGATTTGCACCGGCTCAGTGTTCAGCTGCAGTGTTAACCCTTTCCCTGCTCAGTCTGCACCGTGGAACTGTCTCCACGTGGAGCCTTTTTGATGCTGGGCTGCTCGTGCTAGGTTGACCTGCTGTGTAGGGGATACGCCAGTTGCTGTGCCTCAATATAGGGATAACTCCTTGGCAACTCATGGATAATCCAAGGAGTTATCCTTGGATAACTCATGGCAGGAACAGGAATGTTTGCCATTGAGTATCTCACCCTCTCAAGGATGAAATCCATCCTCCTCCACACTTGGGAACCGGGAGGGCTTCAGTAACCTTTGCATTTCTGAAGGATGAATTCATTTTCAGCTGCTATTGCGGATCATTGTGCTCCGAGGCAGCACTGAGGATCCTGGTGCTGGAGATGTGACAGATGATCCCCATGCAGTGCCCTCGGGGTAGGCAGCATGTAGGTCAGAGAAACGGTTCCTTTGGGCCAGATCCAGTGCTTCAGAGAGAGCTGAACTGGGTTTTGCCTCCATCCTGCTCCAACCTCCCATGTGCAGCTTTCACGCACTCTGGGGGGCCTGTCCCAATTCAGTAGCACTTTAACTTGTTTCACCTTAAAGTCCTCCCCGGCACAGAAACACATTCCCTGTCCTCATGTAGAGTTGGCTGATGCTTGTTCTTCCATCGTTTCACCTCCAGCATCAGTTTTTGCTCTGTCGTGCCCTGCCATTTCAATGTGTAGTGAGCCTTTTGCACTGCTTGTTTGCTGAAGTTTCTATAAACCCAGGAAATGTAGAGTAAAGATCACCTGTGAGGCAATACACAGAGATTAAGAGGGATAAAGTACTGAAATGCACCCCAACAAACTCAACTCTGCCCTGAGATGGGTGGCTCTCCAACAGCCCTCGGGAGATCCCTTCTGGTCTCCACTATGTAGGGCCCTCCCTAGGTTACTGGAGTCCCCCTTGCTGGAGCTCAGCCCTATACGAGGGAGGTTGCAGCTGAGTTTTATTACTTTGAGTTTTATACCAAGGGATGGCAATAATTAATCAAATTAACCCCCTAGCATTGAGCTTTCTTTTTGCCATCCCAAAAAGGGACATATGCCCCCATGGTGTACCAAATTAACTCACAAGGGGAGGCACCTTTCTATGATCACAGGATGCAAAGGGAAAGGGCACAGCTTTTCCTCTGCCTGGGGAAGCTTACCCAGCACTTGAACCAAAATGCCTTTCCTCCGCTGTGCTTTTGGTGCTGTCACTGCCTTTTTCTTTATATCTCTGGATAATTCATATGGTGAATTCTCCGGGAGAGAAAACACATCTGCCCTATCAGTGAAAACAAGACCTTTGTCCCAGCTTATGTTACGTTCCCTGTAGTTCGAGGTTCTCCAGCTTGCTGGTGTGGGATGCAGATGCCTCTCATTAGCCTGGGTGCCCCCAAACATTCCCAGGCCATTTTTGAGCTGTTTTCTGTGTCCCCCAGGCCCCTCACAGTGAGGAAGGAAGCACACTTGTTTGTTGCTGAGGGCTTTTTTCCTATTTTTTATTATTTTCTGGCAAGCCACACCCTGGTAAGTGAGAGCTGCACTTGCACGCCTGCTGCTCCCAGAGCCAGGCTGCCTTGCAGAGCTGGTCCTACCAGTTATTGGAGGGTATGTAAGCATCAAGCCTTGCTCCGGGGTAGCGACACAGCCGCTTGGGAATGATTAAGGGAGGCAGTTTCCCTGCCAAGCAAAGGGAGGTCTTGCATAGATAAAAGATGCAGTGGGAAGGCTGGTTTTGCAGGGTGATCCGCCTTGGATCAGCTTTGTGTTTGCCCGCTGTTTGCACAGCAGTGAGGGGAGCAGTGATTTATTACGAGTGCCCAAGATGTGGCTGCAGTAGCAGGCAGCAGGGAAGGGAAACTCTTCCTTGTGTCACAGGGTACATCCCGAGGGATCCTTGTGACTTGCTGCTCTCACTCAAGGATGCTGCAAGCATGGAGGTTACCTAAAGAGGTATAAAGCAAGGGCTTCCTATGGAATAAAGAGCCTTTTGGTGCCTTTCGGAGGGAGATAGGGGAAGTGGGTTGGTTGGAAAGTTATCAGTTTTATGCTGTCCACATTGGATACTGGCCTGTTTTCAGTGGTGGATACCCAGGGTAGCCAAGCACAGAAACACTGTGTCCTCAGACCCTCCTCTTATGGCCCTGTCCATGTCTGTAACCGCTCCATTTTCAGTGCTGGAATGCTCCAGGAAAATCAAAAACTCCTGGAGAACTGTCCACCTGTTTGCAGCTAAGCATGTGGGAGCAACGTGCCCAGGGCCACCTCCTGCCAGTCTGCTGGTGCCCCATGGCACTCCTCACATGTGCCTGAGCCCGCTCAGGCTGCGAGCAGAGTTCCCAGGTCCACAATGACACAGTCACTCACTGCAGTGAAAGCAGAAGTGACGGATCCTGCTGCTTGGCACTGTGTCAAGAGCAAGTGCTGGCTGTGCTGTGGAGCAGCAGTGGTCTTCAAAATATGAGAAATTCACCTTTGGAGCAGCAGAGGTCTTCAGAATATGAGAAATTCACTTCTAGGAGAAGGTGAAATAGGGACAAAATGCTGGCCAGAATGTTCTGGAAGTTGTAGCATCCAATGCAGAAACAGAGTTGGAAGAGCTCAGACTGGCACAGCAGGAACTAATGTTCAGACCTTTTGAAGAGAAGCATAGATCCAGGAGCAAAGGGTTTTTTTTTATAAATCTCACAAGTTTGGAGTGGTCCAACCTACCCAAAAGAGGCTCCTCTCTCAAAAATACCAGAACACCTTCATTTTCTGAGGTGCTACAGGCCCTTAAATATGACCTCTATAAGATGAGACTTTAGAAGAGCCACTGAAAGAAGAGCTGATTAAAAGCAGGAAAGTACATGGCCTAAAATTGGCCTCTTCATCTGAAATTATGGTGCTATGCTAAGCCCTTGCTCAGTTTGAACTGAGCACATAAAAGAGGTGAGAGAGGTGAGCTGGCTTTTCAAGAGGGCATCAGAGAGACTTGGTTGTATCTTCTGGTCTTCAAGGGGATGCAACTGCCCTGCCTACACCAAGGGGTAAAGGTGATGCAGAGAGAAGAGTCCCATGGGCCAGAGATGGTGCTGGTATTAGAGGAGGCCTTAAGTTATGCTGAAGACTGTCAGAGGGATGTTTTGGATCAGCCTTTCCAAGGGAGGTGGAAGGGACCAGCAGCAGATCTAGTTTGAAAGGCACAATTTTGTAGGACCCAATTGCCTTCATTCAGTCTCCGACAGCCTCTCCTCAGCCCCGTTATCTTTTCCACTCCTCAGACGTGTGCCTCTGCCTCTCTTGATGTTCAATTGCTTTAATTATCCCAGAGGCTGCAGAAGCAATTGAAGGCATAGCATTTGCATGGAGATGTGCTGCATTTTATCTGTGCTAATGACAAATTTTCTGAATGAATTATCCAAACCTCTTAACTATGCACCTCTGTGCTACTTAATGCTCAGGCAAAAGGCTCTCCAGCATAACTGAAGCAACGTCATGTTACCCTCTGTCCTCTCTTTAACCACATAACAGAGGTGCAGGTCTGTGTTTAGACCACAGCATTTTTGCCCAGCTGGCAAGAAAACAGTGCGAGCGCCTGTTGTTTTTGCGTAAGGCTTCTAGTGGAGTCAGCGTGACTGGATTTAAAAGAAGTCAGTCCAGACCTTCAATTAGAAGCCCTGAATAAATAATAGAAATAGGCGTTCAGTGCACTCCTACAAAGATAACATCCTTTTGTTACCAGCTGTGAGCAAAACAGATGCTGAAGGGGTGCCCAAGCCCTGGGCGTTCCCATAAATTCAAGGTGTGACTCACCTATGGTCAAAGTAATGCCCGTGTCGGGGTGACCACTCCAAACATGGGTGACCAAGTGACTTTATATGGAGCTGGCTTCATTCTGCATGTTTAATAGTCCCTGAAAACTGGCTCCATTTGAGCAGTGCCGTGATTGAACCCGAGCCTTGGCAGGCAAGACCAGGTCCATGTCCCTGTACTGCTACATCCCTTGACAGAGCAGTAGCCCAGGTCTGCCAGGAGCCCCAAAGGAGCTACCATGAGCAAAGCTTTATTAGGAAGCCACAGGGCTCAGAAGCCAGCTCAGATGTGACCTTTTGCTGCCTTGCTCTCCCCAGCATTGCCCCTTGTAATTATTAACCAGCTTGGTGTGAGTCATGGTGAGCAGCACCTGAGGAGGAGAGCATGTGTATGTGTTTACATAGGCCAAGAAGTGCCCTACGCTGGGCTTCTCTGTCCTCCCCAAACCATGAGTGGGGTGTGCTGAGCTAGACCCACAGACGTGACTATCTCCTGCTGCTACCTTCTTCTCTTGGCCAAGGCTGACAGCCACGAGGCACATTAGCCTCCTCCTTCCTGCTGTTTCTGGCCAGGATCTCTCCTCATGTTGCCTCACTTTGCTCTTATTTCATTGCTGCCCCTTCTGGTTGTGCATGTCTCCAGCCCCTTGGCCTAGATGGAGTCCTGCTCCCTCCTGGGGGAGTGGGATTGAGCCCCACAGCGCACTTGAGCACAGGCTTGTGTTTGTTTCTAACCCACCGCAAGCTGCCAGCGTGGGGTTATTTGGGTGTTGACCGGAGCAGGACTGCCCTCTGGTCCTGCAGCTCCAAAAATCAATTGTCTGCAAACAATGAGTCATCCCTGAAAGGGATGAGGAAGTCCTGAGGCCAAAGGCAATCGTAGGGGTGAGTTATCCAAGCGAGAGGAAGCTCCTGGCATTCACACTCTGCCCAGCTCCTGCAGGAAATGAGCATCCAGGCACTGGGACACCCTTCCTTTAACCCCAGCACTCCTAGACAAAACCCATTCTAGCTGGAAATTTAAAGCAAGTCTAAGTGCAGCACCTCCGTGCAAGCTCCTACGTTCATTTTCAATAAGATTTTTTTTTGTAGTGAGTTAGTGAATATAAAATGTTAGTGCATGGTGGTGGTGGAAGTTCCAAGCTGCCAGTTGCTTGCTGGCTCCAGCCTCCCCTATTCCCAATGCCTGGCACTGTCCTGTGTTCTG
Source organism: Tinamus guttatus (assembly GCF_000705375.1). Next base: position 8,382 of record NW_010583236.1, read on the forward strand.
TCTCTTCTCAACCATGCAGGGATTGCTTTTCCATCTGCCCAGCCTCATCTCATGGAAACTGGAAGAACATTTCCTGATTTGGGAACATGCAACCCATCCCGTGTTTGCCCTTTTGGTAGTCTAGAAACCGTGAGCCCCCGTTGGCCCCATGGTGGGCAAGGATTTTGTTTTGCTGGGAGCCTGCGTTCTCCCTCTTCCCTGCCCTGAGCATTCGTGAGGGCAACATGGAGGTGATGCACAAAGTTCAGAGGAAGGGTTGGTCCCTGGAAACCTGCCACAGGGCGACAGGAGGAGTATTAACTCTGGATTTATTGCAAACAAATTTCTTGATGACGGTGATACAGTGAAGTCATAGCAAGTGAATATTACTGCACTTTTGCTACTGCCTGAATTTCATTCCATCTCCAGCATGGAATTTTTCCATCTCGAGCAGTTTCTTGATCTCTTAACTCCCGTAGAGTAACCTTGAGAGACGCTCCAACTCAAGGTGACATTTGCCACCCTGCAGCCCACTGCCGTGCAGGAGAGCTCAACGAGCTCTAGGCTGCAGTGCTGCTTATGGGCATGGAGTTTGACTTATGGTCATACAACTCTATTTGGTGTGGAGATTTGCCTTTTTGTTATCCTCATGCCAATGTGGGGAAAACGGTCCATTTTGCTGGTCTCGCACCCAATTCTGGCCGCACCACCTGCAACCAGTATCGCCCAAGATAAGGGTGGGAGGGCAGTTGTGTTGTACTACACACTTGTGAGCCTTCTATTTATTTATTTATTTGCCTATGATGATCAACTGGCAGTAATATGGCCCTCTGCTTTGAGGCAGAACAGGGGAATCCAGAATGATCCAAGTTGTTCTTGGCATGTGATAGCAGTTGTCCACTGTCACTGGAGGATGCTGTTGATGGGCTTGTCCCCAGCTCCTTTGCAGCTGCAACAGTACCCACTTCTATGAGATTTCACTCTATTTTCCAGTCTCTGATGATTCAAACTTTTAAAAAGGCTTTTATTTATTCAGTGCTTATCTATCCACAGGAAAATGAATGTATCTGCTGTATTTCATGTGCTTATAAAAAGCTGTGCATCAATGCAGTGGATTTACTCACTCAAAATAGGCAGCATCTATCCCCATTAAGATTGTTTTGAGAGACTAAATTTGCTTCATGTAAACTGGGTTTTTGCATTGGGGATCATGTCCTCCTGTGTAGTCACACAAGTTTTTAACCCCCTAGCTGAAAGGCACAATGGTTGGATGATGCTGTCTGGATTCAGATCCCACTTGTGCTGCAGCAAATCAGAGGCAAAATCAGAGCTTTGTATGTGTGTATTTAAGAGCAAATATAGTTGTTCTACGTTTAGCCTAATGGAACTTACAGTTGTTAGATGAGGGCAGAGAATTTTTTTGACCATTGGATAAATGAGAGGGATAAAGACCAGAAAGGAAGGTTCAATCTTCTGTTCTTTAACAATTTTGTTTTGACAAGTTATATTTGTAAATGCATGTTAATCTGTGTATTGGTGAAGGAAACATCTCTAGAAAGATGCTCACCTCTGTCCAGAAACATCTAGAGGTGAAGAACCTATGACTTCCCTGAATTAGGGTAATTAGTTCCTTTGATCAACTGCAGTCAGTCTTGGAGAAATTACACCTTGTTTTCTGATTTTCACTGGTGTTGTTTCAGCCTCTAGTCCTTGTGAATCAGCAAGACCACACAGCATCTGAAGCAGAATTTTGTGTGGTCCTGGTGGCTTTGTGTCCTATCACACTGAATTCAGGACAAAAGTACAGGAGACTCATTGACAGACTCATGTGTGTGAACGGGAAGGGCTTTGGGATTGCAACTGCTGCAGACCACGTATGGTCAGTCATATGTGGACAGAGCCAGCCAGTCCTGTCCTCCAAACACAAACCATTTGGTCTGGTGTAGAGGCATTGCTGGGTGAAAACTGTAGGATCTGCAAGCGAGACCCATTGCTCCTGGCTGGTTTGATAGAGTAAGTGCATCATCCCTGGGCTAAAGGAGCCTCCAAGAGCAAAGGGAAGGAGAGAAAGTGTTTTCTGCGAGGGGAAGGAACAGCCTTTCAGCAAGATTCGGTCCCAGCCAACACAAGCACTTTCAATAATTATCCTGGTTTTGGAGCTTGGAGCTTTGATCGCTACCAGCTGGCGGGAGTGCTGGTCTCGAAGGCCTCGACTGGAGGTGAAAAGGGAGATTCCATAATACAAGTGAGTCATACGCTTGGCTCTCTCCTAAAATAACACTGTTTCTCACTTAACTCCCTCATGGCTGAACTGAGGTGTGTTCAGACCACTGTTTTCCAAAAGTCTAGCCCTCCACAGAAGGTTGATTCCCCTCCCTGTGCACACATATACCCACAGGTAGTTTTGCTAATTTGGACCAGGCATGAAAAAGCCTGGTGCTGTGTAAGAGGGCAACAAGCAATTAGGCTGCCCTGAACATCTAAATGTGGCAGATCTGAAGGTCTGCCTGGTAAGCATGAAATGCTGCAAGTAAGAGAGGGCAATGAATTTTAACATCACTGTGAGAACTCTCCCCCACCTTCAATTATTTTGCAAGTTTTAAAAATGCTTCGGAACAATATCCTTCCTCATCCTGCTCAGCACTTCCTTTGCAACAACCCAAATCCATTTTGACCCCCGGGCCACCACTTCAGATACATTTTGCATGCAATCTCCTCCTCCCTGGGGATCACAACATGCCCTGAAAGCAGTGCCTGCACTTCCCATGCCTCTAACATTGCTTCTGGGGCACGGCATTGCCCTTGCCCGCAGTAGAGATGAAGAAATGAGTGAAATGAGTCAGGTCCATGCTGTGCACCCAGCTGGAGCTTGTGGGCCAGAGAGATCTCGATCTGCTCTGCCTCACATTAAATCGATCTTTGCATTAGAGCTGTGAGGGCCAGAAGAAGGTGCTGGAGCTCCCCTTCCAAGTGAGAGCAGCTCTGCCATGAGGGTGGGTGGATTTTGATGTGAAGGTCGCTGTGATGTGGGAAATCAGGGCAAGGAACTGAACTGCTCCCAAGCAAGGATGGGCTATCAAAGGGGTGGGGACCCCAGGCCCGGAGGACCGTGTTGTGGTTCTCGAGGGGCTGGGTATTGCTCAGGGTGTCTGGATTACAGGTCTTGTAGCAATCAGAGTCTCAAAGGTTGCTGGAATGCACAGCTCCAAGATGCCATTGCAGAGCTCCCGGGGGAGGAACAGCAATTTTATGAATGAGCAGCCAAGTGACAGCCCTGTAACACGGGACAGGCTGCAGCATCTCCTGCAGCAAAGCCAAAACTCCCGTCATAGCTGAAGTGCGACTCTGAGAAAGGCACCAGACCTCCCTTCCTCTCCAGGATCTGTTCCTAAATCTTAGTGGCTTTTCCTGCATGATGTCCTGTAGAAACGTCCTTCCCTGTCTGTCGGCCCAGCTAATGCACCGGTCCAAGCGATTCATCTTGTGTCTCAATGATGGCAGCATCTTTCTCTCTCACCCTGTCACGTCCATTCAGGAGGTGGCTGCCAACCATCCCTTCCCGGTCTACTGCTTTGATGGTGTCTCTCCCTGCAGCAATTGGTGCCATCACTGCAAAGCCCCAAACTGGTTGTCACTTGAAAGTAGCTCCTTCGCTGCCGAGATGTCATCCCCCAGGACTTCCTTGGAGACACCTCCCCTGTCTCTTGCTGCAGTCTCTGTGCACCCCAGGCTTTTTCCGTGCTCCTGGCAAAGGACGCAGGGTGGGCAGGATGGCACAACATGAGCAGGATGGCCCTGTCCTGGTGGATGCGGAATCGAGAGGAGCAAAAGCCTCCTCCAGCTTCCAGCCAAACCTGGGCTGATGCTGTGGTGTATTATTCAGGCCTTGATATCACATTATTTATTGTAAGACTTTTCTGAAGCCAGGTGATGCATTTTATCACTTTGTAGCATCTCAGAAGTGGTTATGATGCTGAAGGGAAAATACTTGGAGCATCAGTAGAAGCCGTTTAACCTTATCACCTCAACACACTGCTGATCTGCCTTCAAAGACTCCTAGATGAATTAAGTCTTTTCTTTTGAGCACATCTAGGCAAAATCCTAGCCATGGTGTTCACACAGACCAAGTCATGGAGAAAAAAATCACTTGTAGGAGGGAGAAATCTACTATACAATAGCTGCAACAAAATGCTGGAGGCTAGGAGAACATCCTGGAGGAATATCACTACGTTTGCTGTGTTCCTCCTTAGATGTCTCCAGAGACAGGGCGCTGTGATAGGTGGGTCATCAGTATGGTACAGTTCAGGCATCCTTTGCTTATGGTTTCCTCGTGGGAGACACATCTACATGTCATCCCAGTCCAAACCGTGCACGTTCCCGCATCTCCAGGGTAGTCCATCTCCTGTGATTGAGATCTTACTTAAGTAAAGGCCTAATTGTCCCTTCCACACAGATATCTGCAGCAACTGCCCTTCAAGGAGGAGTGCTGTGACAGACTGGGTGATTTGGAGAAATATTGCTGGCTGCCACAAAGAACCCCAAAACTGCCTTAGCAAATGACCCCGAGCAGCAGGGAGACCTGTGGAGCATTCCTTGATGCAGCCCAGAAGAGGGTCATTTTGGGTTCCCCTGGGCTCTGAATTAGCACTCCTTACTGCTAATCACACTGCTGAATACAATCAATTAAAGCCTATGCTTTGCAGAAGTCTTCAGTTAAGTGTTTCCTCTTACTCACGTTACAAGAGACAGACCTGGGGGTGTGAGGCTCAAAGGTGATTGCTTTGGTGGGACAGGACAGGGTCAGCTCTCTAACACCCACTTCCCTTTTGGTATTCCAGGCAATTCATTAACGAAGGATGTGTCACTACCTCCAAACTGACACTCATTTGTAAGCAATCACATAAACCCTGGGATCTGAGATGAGAGAATGACATCTCAGGTGCCGCTCTTTTTCGGGGGGCATTTTAGGAACATTTTTCTGCTTTCATCTAGATGATTACTATATTCACATCTGGGCCCTGGAAACTAGACGCTTGTCAAGACAGAATAATTAATCCAAAATCACGTGATCCTCTACCAGGAGACTTTTAATTAATCCAGAAACATGTGGTCCTCTGTCAGAACATCTTCTTTAATTAAAAACAAGCCAGAGGATCTGATAAGGTTTTCTGAGAAATTAGCATCTCTGTTGAAATCATGGTGCATATGTAATTTTTGGGCTATGCGGTGGGAGCAGAAGGATTTCTCTAAGCACCATCTCTCTGGGGACAGGCTGTGCTCTCCAGGCAGGGATATGTCCATCACTGTGTGACAACCAAGTGACAGTGCCCAGAGTTACAATTCAACTAGGACACTGGTGCCCATGGGCAGGACACTGGTTGTTGTCTCCAATTTAGCCTGTTCTGGCGGTGTCTGGCCAGCTCTGGGATCAACAAATTAGGAGTGGTCTTAAAGGATTATCTGCTTCTCCTCAGTGACATGCGGGGCTTTTCCATGGGTGTTTAAATTGGTGATGGATCTCTCTCAATATCCTTAACTCATCACAGTGGGGGAGCTGGTAGAGTTTTGAGGGACTGTAAATGTGGAGCCTAGGGATCCAGATCATGCCTTGTGGACTGTACTTGAGTGGAAGGAAAGAGCAGAGGCTGGGTGGCTGATGATGGCGATGACTTTTCAGTGCGACAGCATCCAGGGTTGCAGAGGAAAAATCAAACATCCCAGGCTGGGCTCTGCTCCATCTCATCCCCGCTCTGCCTGTCTTCCCAGGGCCACCAGGAAGGATGTTCTCCTCGGTGAAGCCATACGAGAACCAGCGCTACGGCTCCCTGAAGAAGGAGTGCCTGAGGAAGAAGCAACTCTTCGAGGACCCACTTTTCCCTGCCAATGACGACTCGCTCTTCTACAAGTCAAGGATCCAGGGCATCCAGTGGAAGCGGCCGAAAGTAAGTGCGCTCATGAAGGTGATCTGGTATGGGGGGGATAATGTGCCAGGAATTAAAACCAGAGGCTGGGAATTGCTGTCAGAGATCTCCAGAGATGTTGCTTGAATACCTGCAGCTCTTGCTGGGAGTAGATGGCTCCCTGAAGCTAGGGAGACCTGCTGCCCTCGGGTACAGGCTGTTCTGCTCCCATTGAAGCCCAGAAGCAAAGATGTCCGTTGGCTTCTCTGTGACTTGTTTTCCCCATACATAAGACAGAGAGATAGTTTGCATCTAACCTGGAGCTGGGTGCTATTGCTGAGACTGGCAGGGCAGTGCAGTATCTCTCAGTGCTCTTACTGGTCCATTTGAAACAGGAAAAGATGAGCTTTGAGCAGGCAAAATGATTTTTTTGGTTCCTTGGAAGGTGGGATCTGAGAGCTGAGTGCAGTGATGCTGTGTCTATGCTTGCTAATGCAATTGCTCAGCAGCTGTAGCAGCGCCCATCCCTCCCTGTGCCCAAAGAAATTTTGGTGGTGGTCGGGAGAGGCAGTGGCCTCCTGTTGTCTGGGTTCCTTGTACTTCCCTGGTGCCTGCCTGAAAGGCACATTTAAGAGCGCAGGGCCAGGTTATCTTGGGGAATTGGTCCACCCTTGTATGGGCATCTTCTCAGGAGGTGACCATGAGGCCACTGCTCTCATTGACATGAAGTAGGAGGAACCCCAGGAAGCAGTGGTATTTGGGGATGGAGAAAGGCGGTACTGCAGATGTGAGGTACTGCCCTCGCTGCCCAGCCCGTGTTCATCTGGCACGTAGCTCCGTGACATTTCAGTGTCTGAGAAGCCCTTGTCCTCCTCGCCCTGTGGGCAGCCCAGAAGACCAGCTGGTCTTTCACAAGACAATGGTGTCTCTGTCCTGGTGAGAATGGCCTGGGTGGATGCAGAATAAAAAGGCTTTGTGCAAAGGGAGGGAAGGAGCTGAACTGACTCTTTTTGTGCTGCATGAGGGGCTGAGGAGCTTGTGCAAGCCCCTGTGTGCAGCTCAGCCTATTCCTCATCTGTAGACGGCTGGAAAGATGTTCTGTACACAGCTTCCTTCTGTGGTCGAGCCTGGCATGGTGCTTTGCAGACAGAGATGGATGGTCCATCACTAGAGGTGGGACCTATGCCATGGAGCTCAACATACAGCAGATAAGGGATGCCCACAACACTCTAAACTCCTTTCCTGAGGACTAAAGAGAAGGACAAGGACAATTCTTGTGTGTAATCTTTCAGGTGGGACTGTCACCTCTGCCTGCATCTTCTCCTATGAGGGATTTTTACTGAGGTGCTCTCAGATGAAGAGCCACCAGCTATTGGGACAACAACAAACTCTGGGTGCTAAACTGGCATTTTAGCTGGCAAGGAGCCAGCTGATGTGTTTTCTTGATAGACTGCCACAGGCTGCCCCCATTCACACTCAATAATTGAGTCCCAGGTCTAAGGACAGAGGGCTGGATGCAGTTGCAGGTGGCCAAAGTTTGCTCATCTCTTGCGGAGCGTATATGTCCTCGATCTTGCTGCAAGAGCAGTGAAGGGATCTGGATATTCAGACTTTATCACATCCGCGCAAGGTAAAGGGAATTTTGCCACCAATTTCAGGGCCAAAAGGAGTCTGTGCAGAGCAATAGTAGACTCCTGGATATCACAGTCTGGGGAGATCATCTGACTGATTAGCTGCCTTAAGCACAAAAGTGACATAAGAAAGAATTTGAGCTCAGATCTGCCCTTCTTACTTCTGCAGTTTCCAGAGGCCTGTTTCTCTAAAACACTTCTCTAGATTCTTTCCTTACAGCTGTCCATTTCGGCAAAAGTGACTGAATTTAGCAGGGAGAAGAAAACCTTGGGGCCAGCCAATACACACTGACATTTTTAGCTGCAAGCCCAGATTCTGCCTGAATCAGCTCTCTAAGGGATGAACTCAGCAGCTTTTGCAAGAAAGCAGATGCAGGGCATCTGTGTTTTAAGGATCTCGGTATATATTTTGTCATTTTACTGTCTGCCAGAGAAGTGGAAGAGGGTGTAAGAAACTATATGAATGCAGTAATAAAATTGCACTCCACTCTGAAACATTTTTACAGCTATTGCAATGGTCTTGCTTTGTGTCCAGGCTGGTCACTGATGCAGAATTAGTCCTGCTGTGCTCTGCATCTGTAAAGCACTTGAGTCCGATCTTCACGTGGTACCTAATGGTGAAGCTCAGGGGTTGCCAGGGAAAGTTCTCTAGGCAACTACTGGAGGCTTCTTTCATTAGGCAATTGCATTTTATTTTTATTTAGGAAAAGGCTTTAGCTAATCTAGGGGCTTCTTGACCCAGAAGAGGAGTTTGGTAGTCACAGTGACGCTGTCTACAAGGAGTGCATTGCGTGTATGTGCCTCTGTTATCTCTCAGGGACATGGCCATGTTTTGTTTTGGAGAGTTTCAGCTGAAAATACAAGATAAAAACATAAGAGGTCATCATGCCCAAGCCTCACTGAAGAAGCAAAGTGGGTGGAGAGTGGAAGTAAAGGGTGTCAGCTATCAAAAACCACTGTTTGCACTCACTGCAAAGGTGTCACCTAATATCTGTGCAGACAAGTGATGTGTAAGAGCTAAGCTTTCTCAGACAAAGTACTTGTATATGTGAGAACTATCCCTACCAGGCTATTGGGAATTATCTTGGCAAAGCCAGGATCTTGTTTCTGTATATTTACCTGCCACTGGTACTGGTCCAAACAACTCATCCCTCATCTGTGTTTGTTCATTCCTTCCTTCCTCACTCCTTCCAGACAGGACCTGCAACCCATCCTCATCTTTTCTGCTCCTCTGCAAGCTTCCAAAGGCAGAGGCTACTTTGGCCAAAGAGAAATCTCTGCACTGCTTACCCTTGAGGTTGGGCAGGGGCAAAGGGGAAGGCTGAAGGGCTTTGCTTAAAATGCTGCCTTGTCAGATGATGAGCAGTGTGGACCAACCTCTCTTGTTCAGCCCCATGAAACACTGCATGTAACTCATGTGACTGCAGAGATTTTTTTTTTTCTGAGAACGGGAATCTGATCCTCTTTTTCACCTCTCCTGCTATAAATCAAAAGCGATCCTTTCATAGGCATTAATCTCACGAGCGTTTACTCGGAGAACAGAGATGTTTTCAGTTCAGATCTTCCATAACGTTCTGCAGCCCCAAACCCTGCCAAGGGCTGACAGCATCAACAGTTGAACATTTAGCACCTGACCTTTCTGCCCTAGCCTGGCTCCCCGCAGACTTCTCCCCCTCTTGAACAACCTTCCCAGGTTAAGCCTAGCTTTGCTCCGGCTTCCTCCCTCATCTGGCACTGCAGCGTTTCCTGGAACGGCCTGAGCCTTATTCTTTCCAAGGGGGTATCCTCCTCCCTCCCTTCCTCCCTGCTCTTTCCGCTGGCCCGGAGCCCTGCGCTGGATGCCAGATCTTTGCAGCTGTTCAGGCTTCATTGACTGTTCACCAGGAGCCTTCGTGTTGCAACGCGGTGGAGCCAGAAAGCTGATTACTAGGAGAGCTCATCAGAGAGAGGGAAGCTGTAGCATCAGCCTGAGCCTGGGAGGGGGCCCTGGAAAAGCTCTGTTTTAGTGCATCTGCTTAAAAATGAGGCTGGCTGCTCTGTTTCCCTCACTGCTGAGCCAAAGCATATTTTGGAGATGGCTAGAGCGGCAACACTCAGATGTTGTATTAGAAATGAAACCCGGTGTTTTGGGCCGTGGATAAGCAGCCAGATTGCTTGCTGTAAGCTCCTTTTCCCTTGTGAAGACGAAAGGGATTTTACCTTGTACCATCTTGTACTGTCTTGTACTGTCTGTGGAGAAGGTGTTAGCTTTACCCCAAGCTCTGAGTTATACTGAGTGAACTACTACAGGCTTTTGGGAACCAGGTAGTTGAGGATAGACAGTACTGAGAAGAGGGGAAAGGGTTGATAAGACTCAGACTGGGAGGGGAAATAGGGCAAAGGAAGATCAAGGACACCTGGTTGTAGCTATTGATCCGTTGGAAACACAACCAGTGATGGCGTAGAGAGGATCTGCCACCCCAGAAAACAGTTCATCTCATCATCGCTGTACCAAATTCTGTTCTTGGGTACAGGCCATATCCAAACATGACACTGGATTGGCTCTCTTGGGTGAACACCACGACCTCCTATTTTTTTAGGAGGGTGGTGGAGGAAAGATTTTTGCCCTCCAACCCTGCTTCTTTGGTATTTTTATAGCTCTCTCTGGAGTTTGCTTGTGACTGCTGAGTTGCCTCTACAAGGATCGTCACTGATTAAACAGCACCAAGGCAGATTTTTGCTACGCAGGCAATATTATTTTATCTGAGTGAAGGAATATCATTTGGAGGAAAAAATATGTGGCAGGAGAGGAATAAGAGTAGCCTTGGAGGGGAGAGAGAGGCCAGGTGTGCTGGGAAGGACTGTGGGAAGAGGGGACTCTTAGGGAAGAAGGGACATGCCATTTTCAGCCCTACTTTGGCACCGGGTAGCGATGCTGTCATTCATAGGCCTGTTTTTTTACCTCCAATCAGACAAGAAACGTCTTGATTTTGAAAGTGGGAATATACCATTTTTCAGTAGTTATTTCCATGGCAGCCTGACATATATTCAGCCTGACTATTATATAACCGATTTGTTCGACTCTATAGATCCTTTATGTTCTGGATGTGATGCTGCTGTCTTTGAACCAGAAGGAGTCGGTGAAGGATGGGAGAGCATCAGATCCTCAGATCCTATTTTCCCCATGTTATTAAGCACTTAGCTCCTTTTGCTTGCTGAGTGAGGGTTATACAATCAGTCCCTGTGGGATTTTCCTGGAAGGGGAAAGGAGTCAATGAACTAATTCACTAAAAGCATGACCAACACTTGCCTGCCCGCAAGTTTCTGCATTAAAAGGTCTTTTCCCCAGTGTATAGCACAGTCTGGGAAGCTGGCAAAAGCAGAGAGCAGTCAAGGGTAAAGATAATGGGAAAGTCAGAGGTTAAGTTCCTACAGTTCTTTGTTCCCTATGGTCACCCGAAGCAGCAGCTTGGAGCATTCGGAGGAATTTAATTAATTAATTCAGAGGAATTCGGTGGCAATGGTCAGAGAGCAGTAAACTTCTGCATCCTTGTCTCCTGCTTGGACCCTCTTCTGACAGAAACGCTGGGATCTGTGCTCAAGGGCTGTCTCTGCTCAGCTTTTCCAAGCGTTTTGGCCAGCTGCACCACCGAGCAGCCCGAAATACCAGAAGACGGGTTCAATTCCGCTACCTCTCCACAGTCCTGCTGCACAGAGAGAGGGGTCATCTCCTCCACAGTGGTCACCAATCCGTAATGGGAGTCAGAATCCATCCAGCTCTCCATGTTTCACAGCTTTTAGCAGTTTATGAGCCACTCGCTCGTTAATCTGCAAAGCCCCAAGCTGATTGCCAGTCTGGGCCTGATTGCTCCTTGCCAGCAAAGGATGTGACCACTATTTAATGTGATGTCTGAATTTATCTTTTTTTTTTTTTTTTAAGCTAGCAATATTCACTGGTTTCCCATCACCACCCCTGAAGAACAAGGATAATTTCTGTTATTATTTATGCCCATTTACAGAGCTCTCAGGGAACGTGATGCTGGCCCTGGCTGCCCTGCGATTCCAGGCTCTGTATAAACACTCTCCCTCTTCATCCCAGTGACGATACGATAAGCTGCCCGGCATCAGGGTGGCTCACTGTGGTGTTCGGTAAGAAATTAGCTGGCCAGTCTGCTTTTTAGTCAGCATCAGAAGGACATGGCCTTAAATGCAAAACCAGCAGTAAGATCAGTGGATTCAATACACATCCTGCATTTTAATGTAACGGCGCTTCTGTGGCTGGAAATAATCATCGTTGCATTTGCAACAGAGAACGGCGTGGTATTAGCAGGGACCATCTCTGAAGTGAGGCCTGAGTGTCCTCTCTGAACTCAGTGGGAAAAAATGGGGAAAATCCCTGCAGAATTGGTTCTAGGTTGCAGGAGGGGCACATTCAATCTGAGGAGCAGGCGGGGAGCTGCTGAGGCCCCTGGTTCAGCTGCATCTCCTGGTCATGGTGCAGTCTCAGAGGTACTGCACTGCCAGTGAGTTTTTGCAGGAGGGCTCCTCGCTTTCTGGCCTCTTATGGCCCCATTCGTCACAGTTTCCCATGGTTTAAAGGCACTGAAGGGCAGGCATCCCTTCTAGCAAGCTCAACCAGTAAACAAGGAGTGTTGCAAGGTAAAGCACAAGGTTGCAAGGCGCGAACCCGTGGAGATAAACCACCACGTCAGGGTGTGGAGAACACGTTCACTCCCACCCAGCCTAGTCCGCTCCCAATGCGAGCCCTTGTGGGAGAGAGCCCAAACATGGGCACCGATTTCCCTCTGGCTTGTTCCCCTCTCTGTTTCTAGCCGTGCATGAGAGCACTCGGAGTAACCGATGTCCTGCTGCTCCTCGGTGTCTTGCAGGCAGCTGATAAGGTGTTTTCAGGGCACCAACTGCATGCTTGAGCTGATTTTGATTGTGCGGTTGCGAGCAAAGCAAGTGCTAGGAAAAAAGGTTGAATCAAGTAGTGTTTTGTGCCTTGTGGTCCCATGGGAAGCCAACCTTGCTGCTGCCGTCCTTGTTGGGGGCACATTGTGCTCACAGCCTCTCCGGGAGCTCGCAAGGACCAAGGTGACTTGTATTGGTCAATGCCAAGCTCTACTTTTGGAGTCCTCGGAGTGGAGGAGATTTCAGGATGATCCATCTCTGTGAAGATGAGTTCAATTCTGCTGACGCAAATGCCTTTTGCTGAAACATGTATGAAGACCCCTCATGACGGCAGGAGGTCAGTAATAGCAGGGAAACCCAAAGTGTGACTTCATCCGCAGCAAGAAGGGGTTAAACAAAGAGAAAAAGGGAAGCGGTGGTGGTGGGACAACACCCTGAACTGCACTAGCTCTGCATTTGACTCTAGAGCAGAAAAGAAACCGCTTCCTCAGCATGGTGGAATTGAAGGCCAGAAGGAACTCTGGTCAAGACTGAATTTCTGGGAAACAAGAGGTCACAGGACTTCTTTGAATTAACACCCCATTGAATTCAGCTTGAATTGCATCCGCTGAGCAACATTCAGTTTTATTTAAAGCACTTCCAGTAGAGGAAAATCCACCGCAGCTCTGGATCACTTGCTCTAAAGACCAGTCCCTGCCTCAGACTTTGCATCTTGCTTCTCATTCTGAATGGGTTGAGCTTCAGCTTATACCCTTTGAGTCTTATGTGTCCTAGGGTGACCTTGCTTTTGAATTTCTGTTCCATGGGTGGGATCTTATAAGCTGTGATTAAATCAGTCATTCCTTGTCCTTTTGGTCAACATTTGTAATGGAGAACAGCCTTGAGGGGCCTTTTAAGAGTTTTCTTATCTGAAATCCTGCTCTAGTCCTGGTTGTCGCTTATAAAATCAGTCAGGGCAGACAAAGTGAGTGAGTGCTTAGATAGCACTAAGTAATAAAAATGAAGTTTTAAACTTCAAAAATATAGTTCAATAATATGCTCAATAATATATTTCAGTAATAATAAATAATAAACATAGCATGATTATTAATCCAGAAAACGACTTTTGTGCTTAAAAATGATTTTAAATATATGGTAGACCTGTAATGCATCTGTGGTAGGGCAGACCGCCATCTATGCCTGCCTATCCTAGGAAGTGGATACAAACCCTCTCTCCATCATTTTTTCTTTCTGGTCTCGCTCAGCAGTGGCTGGGCTCCTCTCTGGCCTGGGAACATTTGTGGGTTGACCAGGGATGGATAAATGTAGCTAACATTTGTCTTCGTAAACATCCCAGGGCAAGGACTTGTCCTCTGCTTGCTGCCAAATGTCTGACCCTGTCTGAATGATTTCTACGGAGTATTAAATTCTCCAAGTCTTCCCTTTTTTAAAATAAAACACCTAGCCCTGTCTGACAATAAGTGGAATGGCACTGTTGTTCCTCTGCAGCTCTCTCTCTCATACATAATTTAGCACAGAAACTGCAAATACTGTCCCAAAGCCCCGTAAGGATCAAGAAATCGCTCACGCGGCGCAATGCAAGTAAATGTGCAGTAGACAGACATTGGTAGAATGGAGTTTTTGTCTCAAGTGAAGGTGCTAGTGTAGTCATGGAGACTTGGGTCTGCTGAAACACTGTTTAATGGGTGGATGAGTTGCCTTGGACAACACTGTCCCACACAGGCTCTTGGCCATCCATCGTGACCCTACCACTAGATCCCTTTTATATTATCCGTAAAAAGTGGAGCTAAAAGGAGCACCCCAAGCTGACGCTTTCACTCTAGCTTGCCAAGACCTCTGACTTTACCCCTTTTGGTCCTGGGAGATGCCACAGGGAGATCAGCACTTTAGCAGCTATGCCTTGTGCGTAGGGCAGATGCAAAATTAACAGGCTTGTGATGACTTGCTCAACTCTCAGAAGTGTCACTGTCCTCAGAGAACTTTTCCTTCAGCTCCAGGAACCCCATAGAAGAAATCAGGACAGCAAGGGAGAGCTGATGCATCCTTTGGGGTGCTAGCTGGGCCCAGTAATGGGTCATCAGCAGCTCAGCTGTCCAAACAGGAGAATGCAGCTTGGGACTGGTGATCCAGTCTTTCATGAAGAGACCAAAAAAATCTGTCCCAAATCTTTGATATTTCTGGATCTTTGGCAAGAAACCACCCCTTTGGTGATGCATTGCTCCCATTTCCACTTAAAGAAAAGATAGGGTGGACGAACCATCTTTGCAGAGAGTGTTTGTGGCTACTTAAAGCTTGATTACCTATCATAGGTTATCTCTGGGTATTTGAACAAATATCATTGATGTTTAAGCATTAATGATGGAAAACATGAACAGAGTGCTTCATAATTGGCCAAACCAGCTAGAATTCTGACCACATACATTTTTAGCTTGTGTACTAAATATTATGAATCATACAGTGGATTGGGACAGAGACCACAAGCTACCTGTCACTGTGGGATCTTGTGCGTGTTCTCCTCTTGGATTTCCTGGTAACATAATACGTTTTTGAGTGTCTTGGTATCGCAGAATCACAGAATGGTTAAGGTTGGAAGGGACATCTAGAGATCGCCCCTACTCAAGCAGGGACACCCAGAGCACGGGGCTCCCAGGCACATCCAAGCAGGTTTTGAAGATCTCCAGAGAAGGAGACTCCACAACCTCTCTGGGGAGCCTGTGCCAGGGCTCTGGCACCCTCACAGGAAAGAAGTTCTTCCTCACATGGAGGTGGAACTGCCTGGGTTTCAATTTGTACCCATTACCCCTTGTCCTGTCACTGGCCACCACTGAAAAGAGTTTGGCCCCATTCTCCCTACATTCTCCCCTTAGGTACTTGAACATGTTGATTAGATGTCCTATCAGTCTTCTCTTCTCCAGGCTGAACAGGCCCTGTTCACTTAGTCTTTCCTCATATGATAGATGCTCCAGTCCCTTAATCATCTTCGTTGCTCTGCCCTGGCCCCTCTCCAGCAGCTCCAGGTCCCTCTTGTCCCGGGGAGCCCAGAGCTGCCCCCAATGCTCCAGTACGGCCTCCCCAGAGCTGAGCAGAGGGGCAGGATCCCTCCCTCGCCCGCTGGCAACGCTCCTGCTGCAGCCAGGAGCCCATTGGCCTTCCTGGCCACCAGGGCACGTTGCTGCCTCATGGGCAACTTGGTGTCACCCAGGACTCCCAAATCCCTCTCGTGGAGCTGCTTTCCAGCAGGTCAACCCTTAAGATGTGCTGGTGCCCAGAGTTATTCCTCCCCAGGTTCAGGACCCTGCACTTGTCCTTGTTGAACCTCATGAGGTTCCGCTCTGCCCAACTCTCCAACCCGTCTAGGTTCCTCTGAATGTCAGCACAGCCCTCTGGTGTGTCGGCCTCTCCACCTAACGTGCTTGGTATGAGCTGAAGGCTTCACGCTCTCCTTCAGGAATGCTGTGTATTGCCTGTGCTATTGGGAATCTTGACTAGGTCAGAGGGAAATCGCTCTAGGGGAAATGAATGTTACTGAGGAGCGATGAAGCTTGTCTGGGTTCACCTGGTCTGTGAACCGTTCGAGTTTCCTAAACTCAGCCTGTGGCCTCGATGGGTAGATCCCTACTGAGTCACATTACATGTTAAACACAGGCTTCATCCTGTTGATAAAACTCCCATTGGAGGTGCCATCCAGCTCTGGCTGAAGCTCTGCACTTAAATTTGAGTCAACTTTACTGCTAAATGTCCTTCTCTTGGCAGGGAAAGGAATACCTTTTCTTCCATGTCTGAAATGAAAATTGTCTCTCATCAATGGCTTTTTGTTGTTGTTGTTCCTTCTCCCATCTCAGCCCAGAGATGCTCATGTCTAGAGGATGGCTTTCCTCATGAAGCAGGTTTCTGTGTAAAGCTACACGCAGAGTGTGAATAACCAGGATAGGTGTGGGTAGAAAGTAGTTTCTTTGTAGACCAAACTCATGATAACCTCTTTGTCACTCTTTGCATAGTTGACTGTAATGGGGCCGAGCCCCAGGCTTGGATCAAGGTGCTGCCATGCTATAATACAGTATGAGCACACAAAAAAAGGGGAAGTTCCTAACACTGTCGCAGTATGATCCAAGGAGGGGTGGGAGATATTCCTGCGGAAAAGTGTTTAGGAGATTTCGCTCAGAGATATGCATAGCGAAGTGTGGGGGGAGGTAATTTTCCTTTGTGGATTTATGTTCTTTCCTTCTCTGTCTCTAACTTGGCTCTTAGGAAAATTAAAAAAAAAAAAA
>NW_010583238.1:5943-27636 GCF_000705375.1 Tinamus guttatus
GGGAGCAGCGAGGAGCCGTTGAAACACCTGCCCCGTGGTCTGGGGTGCTCTTTGCTCTTTGGGGTTTCTGCGCTTGCCTCGGAGAAGCAAGGGAGTGCTGGCGAGCCTCTCGAGACTTGCTGGTCGTCCACATGCCCCAGGTGTCCATCACTGTCTGCTGCCACTGTGGCATGAGCCAACTGCTTGGCGGCGATGTAAATTGTGTCCCTTAAACACAGAAATAAAATGATTGTTTGGGATTTTGACGCCTGTTTGTGTCAGTCTTTCCCTGGTTAATCTCCCAAGTGCATCTGTGTGCAGTGATCCCCTGAGCAATCCCCACCTGCAGTAGAATCACACAAAATCACAGAATGGTTGAGGTTGGAAGGGACCTCTAGAGATCATCTAGTCCAACCCCCCTGCTCAAGTAGGGACACAGCAGCAATCTGCTGTGGTGGCGAAGGCCGGTGTCCTTGGAGGGAGAGCACCTGGGAGCCTCAGCCGGCGCGACTTGACACGAAGCTGCTCCTGTGGTGAATGTAAACATGCTGAGGGGTTTGCACAGAGGGCACAGTGAAGCGGGGCTTGTCTTTGCATTGTTTGTCAGTGAGGAGCGCTCCTTCACAGCAAAGCAAAGGTCCTGTCTTGGTGTTTTGGCCCAAAGGAGAGCATTTTCCTGGCCTCAGGGACCTGGCAGTGCATCTCTGGTCAGACACAGATTGCACCTTCAAGGGTTCTTGGACCACATTTGCCACCTAACCTTGTGCCTACCCTCACCTTGAGCATCCATGGGATTGCCCCATAGAGCAAAGCACTGGAGTTACTGTCCTGGTACCCTGCTCTGCTCCCTCCAGCACTCCTCTGCAGCCCTTTTGGCACAGGGACCCCAAGTACACCTCCCACAGTTATTCCCCTTGGAAGATCACACGGTTGGAACTCACCCCTGCAATTGATTTGCCAGAAACTCAGGTTCCAGAGGACAAAAAAAGCGAACAGGTGGATCAGACCAGTAGCCCTGTGTCCAGGTATTTTGAATCTACCAGTGGCCCACTTAACTTCTTAAAACACAAAGTAAGAAAAAATACATCCTGTATAGTTTTATATGTATTAACTTCCAGGCTATAGTGTAAAGTCCATCCAATTTCTTAGCCTTTTGCTTGAAGTGGGTTAAGGCAAAAAAAATAAAACAATGATGAGATGTGTTTGTTCCTGGATTGTGTATTTTTTTAACATCTTGGCTTTTGTTATGCCATCAAGACATCTGAAATGAATGTTGACACCATCACAGTTTAAATTGTTGATTTTAAATGAGATTTATTGCAGGAAGGGAATCCAGAAACCTTAGCATTGGAAATTTATTGTTTTCAAAACAAACAAGGAATAAATCAAGTGAAGCATTACAGATCAGGCAGTAATAGAAATCTTAGCAGTAGAAATTGCTTTTCGTTGTCTTTATGGCTCAGAACTGCTCCTTGCACAGTGCTAGCTAAGGCTTTATGCATATGTTTTTCAAAATGAAGCAAAGAGAGACTGGCCGTTAGTCTGGCAGGTGTCAATCAGGGTGCTATTGCATGACCCAAAACCTAGTAATGCTTTCTGTTAGGTTTATCTTACTGTACTTAAACTCTCATATTTTTCTGTGTTTTTTCCCTTTCATGTCCTGTTTCATCAATACAGGTATCTGCATGCATTCCACTATCAATTTCTTTACAGTCAAACAGTTTTTGGTAGGGGGCAGTAGTTTTTTGCATTTATTTTGTTAGTTCAGATTCAGCTAAGATTGCTACCCCAGTCCCTTGCGTCCACCTGGGGCTTGCCATGTCTTCACATCATTGAAGTCACCCTCATTTCTGGAAATTCCACCCACTGAGTCAAAAATGCTAGTTACACCCCTGTTGGACAGGAAGACTGCTGAAGCACACCGGGAGGCAGCAGTGACAAGTTTGATGCACTAATGACAAGTCTTGTCTACATCTTACTGTTTTATTTTTACAAACAAGATAGCAGCTCAAGTGAATTTTATACATGTCATTTATGTGCATGTGTCCTTCAGCTCTTCTATCAAAACAGTATAATAAAAGGCACAGATTTGCACTGCTTTTCCTCATAAACCAGTTAAATCTAGGGGGTTTGCTTCTGCTAATTAATGTAATGTCATTTTCAATTGTGAATTTAGCACGAAAATAGAAAAGTAACGAGCTGAAATCTAGTGATAGATAAACAAAACTGTTTTGTTTTATGGCTTTCTTAAGGTTTTAAACGCAAATAAATGTCTATTACCTATCTCTTTTATATGTTTCCCTCTCCACATTGTAAAACTGGTACAGAGTCATCCCCAGCTTCCCAAGAAGAGCTGTTTACCTTCATATCGATGGATTTCAATGAGAAATTCCCTTTTATTCCAGCAGAAATTACTAGTGCCTAGCATTTCTGTAGAGCAGGAACACCTTTTTTTAAACCTCCTTATGGCATATAGAAAGCTATTACTGTTCTGCAAAGCTCAGGCTTCAATTCACAAAGCTAACTAAAGCCCAAAGCTTCAATTGGCAGCTAACTAGAGCCTAATTAATATTGTTTCTTCCCTCCTATTTTACTTCAGTCAGCACCAGGATGAGAGGAGGTGGACAGAGATGAAGCAAGTGAGGGAATGGCTAGAAAAGCCCACAGTCTTTCAGATTTTCTTTGATTATGATGTCTGTGACTGCATCAAAAACAAACTTAACATTCTGTGTGTCTGTGGCACATGTCAAGTGAGAATATATCTCCTTGTCTTCTTTCCTTATGTTCAAGTCTAGGAACTGTTTCTTGATGTAATTTCCTGCATCTTCAAATGTATTTAGTCCTATTGAAGATCATAGTAAGAGACAAAGAATAAACTTTTCAACTTGGATTTTCTCACTGTTACTAAGAAATGAGGCTTTTTTATTATGATGTTAACCTTAGGCCTTAGGCATGAGAGCTTTTTGTGTAAATTGCTCACCCAAGTTTAAATTCCAGTTCCTAAATAGAAGGCCTCATTTTTGAAGTGAAATGCTCACAATTGAGTAAAACAGTGTCATATAGTTAAGCACATTCTAAAGAGAGCAGAAAGTGAGGGAAACAGAAGAGAAAATACAATGAGCCAAAGTCACCACCCTTACTGCACGGCTGACAGTAATCATTTGAATATATTTTCCTCTGAAAACCCCAAACTTACCACTGTATTCAGGAAAGCAGATATTGAGATGAACTTTTGTTATTTTCTCTTGGAAGAGGTCTTTTTTGTTTAGAAACAGCACAATGGAAGTGGTTGCAAAGCACTTGTGGTTGCAGATGCTGTTGAACAGCTGAAGGCTTTCATGCATTCTGTTCTGTGGAAATGCAAAAGGTGAGCAGGGGTTTGACACACCTCATCCTCATGTCATTTTTTACTGTAATGTTCTTCTCTAGCAAGAACCGATACAGCTTAATAGCCTTTAAATTGCTGTTGGGCATCAGAAATAGTTCTGATATGCCATCAGACAGTACCTTAAAAGTTAGTAGAAAAAAGGGTTGTTTATCCATCCTGACTCACCACTTCTTTATCTTCCACTAGAACCATGTCATAGGCACTGAGTGCAGCACAGAATATGATGCAAGTAACTCCCTCAAAGCAGTGAATCCACTTCTTTCTCTCTGATCGCTGTCCACCCACATCAAACATCCTTTGCAGGAAAAATAACACGTAAAGTATAAAGCACTAATATGGATGTAGTCACACACTCAATGTGCAGAGGGCAACTGGAATGGCACTGAATTATCCAGCTTTCCTAAATACTGGTCTGCTTCCATCCCAGCAGGTCAAGGCATGGCAGGCAACACTCCCTGCTGAGGAGCGGGGCTCTGTGCAAAAGCTCAGAGCAGACTGAGCTAGTGCAGGCCAGACCCTGTGGGAGAGGATGGGGAGGATGCTTCAGGACAGAGTTCACACATGAAATATTGACAACGGTCCCTCAACTCCTTAATCATGTGTTTGTTAGCAATGTTTTTAGTGGACTGACATATTGATCCATATGACGTATGATTGGAATCCAGTTACAGGTTAACACACAAGTTATGTTTAATTGGCTGGCATAGACAAATGTTTTAGTTATCTGTTCAATGTCCTTGTGTAGCTGCTTGGATAGTTGTATAATCTGCAGCATGTGTTTGTGTGTTTGAGTCTCTGCTCTATCAATTGATTTAGCATCAGCTGTGCAAACAATTCATGGGGAGCAGGAATCCATTCACCTGTAGAGAAGAACAAGCACGGCTGTCCTCCTCTTCATTAATTTACTTCAGTCTTTGCCAGAAGTTACCACCTCTGGCTAAAGTCATATGTATTTATATATGGGGTCCAAAACAAACTGAGCATGCCTAGTTAGACCTTCAATGTAACCCAGAGACTGTGGTCGTGCAGAGCTGTGTCTGTTGTCAAAGCTACCGTTGTTCTTCTTTGCCCTGTCCCTTAAAACTCCCTCTTATCTTTGTCTCTTTAGCAATAAGGGATAGGGCTTTCTCCTCCCTCTGCTTCTGACATAAAATTTGCAAAAGTTACATATTTTGCAACTGCATTAGAAGGGAGAAAGAATGCATAAGAACCTAAATTTATGTCCTAGTTGGTCTTACACATTATGCAGCCAGTTCTACCCTTACTTTTTGTGTTTAGTATCTGAAAAATCCTCCTAATCCCATGCTATCTTATTTTATCCTATCTTATCCTTTCAAAAAATACATTAGATCTTACACTTTGGAAGTACACTTTGGACGATTAAACCCAGCTCAATTTTTCTATACAAATGCTGAGATTCAGCATGAAAAAAAGAATAAAAGTCACTAATAGAGGAGAGTAATTGTTACTGGAAGACTATTTCTGCAGTATCTTGGTCCTCTATTTTCTTCACTGTCAACAGCACAGCTCATGGGAACACAGATTGCTCTTTATTCTCATTCTTCTTGCTTAGAGGATATAAAGCGCTTCCCAATGATATTGATGAACTAGTTCTGCAGTTGAGAGGATAATTTTGAGATTTTTTATTTTAGCACATTCCTCTCTTGCCTGGTCATTAGGTGTCTATGAATTTGAGTTTTTAGGAAATCAGGATACTGCTGCTCAGTAGGATTTTGATTTCAGTAATGGCATTCTCCCAAGCATATCTGCGTGGAGTTCTGTAGGCATACTGAGGAGCGAAGCCAGAATAAGTAAAGCCTCTTGACTCTTGGCAGAGATTAGCGCCCCAAAGTCACCTGGTATTATGTGTTTTCCTTGATTTGTGATATGGAACTTTTAAATCATCTTTCTGGAAAAGAGAAATCTTCAAAATATATTCACAAACATATATAACCATATGAATCTGTTTTTGCTTCCTGCAAGGTTTTAGAATATGATCCCGTGATTTTTGTGAGGAGTCAGTTAAAATAGGACAAGATGAGTGATGCTTGTGAACAGTTTTTATTATGCTAAACTTAGCTCTTCTCATATCAGCTCAGAATATGTATCTATATAACTGAAGTCATATGAATATATATAACTGAAGTCACTCTGTGAAAAGTATAAAGTATATCTTTTACCAATATAGTCAAAGTTTGTCATGGAAGTTCTTTATTTTCTCAATGCTGCTCCTGGAAAATATGCACAGATATCACACTAACTGTGTATGTATTTGTCTTAATGATTTGTCTTAATATAGTGAGACTTGAAGACTAAACTAAAATTTGCCTGATACTAGTGGATATTCCTAGCACATCAGTGGAAACTACAGAAAGAGAGAACCTATGAATATCCTTTTTGAAAATATTAAATATGTTCTCAGATCTGAAAGTCATAATCAAAAATATTAGTGAAGTAATTTGAAGAGCACATTAAAGCTAAGTCATGTTAAAACAACAAAACAGCCACTCAGAAGTTAAAAAAATAATAACTGATGTGGCCCATGCAACTGTAATTCAAACCCTGCAGGAATTTAGAGTAAGGCAATTTAGATTTTTGGATACAAAATGTTTTTTCTGCCTCATTCAGTTTGGAAGACAGACAAGTGTTTGCCAAATGAGTTTTTTTTTTTTTTTTTAATCCGTGTTTGTTTTTGTGACCCCAAACTTCATTTAAGTACATCAACCAAAACTTATTCTGAGTATGGAAGTCCCTCTCTTTGTGGATTTCCCTAAGGCAGTTATCAGGGTAAATGCAGAGCCAGAATACTCCAGCTATTTTGTATTGCTCTGGCAATGCAAAACAGCAGTAATTTGCTGGTTAAGATGAATTTATGCTGGCTGTGCATCCCTGTGGCAGTACAAAACCCTCAGTGTTTATAATGATTTCATCTAGCATTACCTAAGTGCACAAAGACACCAGTGAATTTACTGATATACACTACTGGGATGTGTAATGGGACAAATACAGGGCTTTTCAGTGTTGTGGTGATAGTGTTGTCTACAGACCCTCAAACTGATGGATTCTCACCTGTGCTGCATTTCATTTGGACCAAGACACTAACTGACATTAAGACTGGCAGGATTTAGGTCACGAGGAGTTTGTTTCCTCTTCTATCCTTATTTAGTGTTTTGTCATTGCAACTATGAAGGTACTCAGATTTCCAATGTATAAAGTTAATATACGTATAAATACATTAACTGGAGAAAAAGAGCACTGCATCCTGTGACATTGCAACATAGCATTTGTGCATAATTGAGTTTTCAGGAGTGATCAATATATTTATAGGTGATAATCATTTATTTGTTGGTCATCTAGTTCAGAATCTCTTTTTGAAAGTAATCATCTCAGTTGTTTCAAATCACCTATTTAATATGATAGATAATTTGTGGGGTGTTTACTAAATATTTACTAAATATGAAAAAAAAAACAAAGCCCACTGAAAATAAATGCAAGAGTTTAATCCTAGTGCCTCCTATGTTCATCTATCTCTATGCACTGTTTCACGTCTAGACTACTTTTCTCAGTATGCACTGCAGTCTTTAAATTAAAAATTAAATGGAGAGTAGAAATGAAGCAACTTGAAATTAAGAGATACTGAAACTTAATTCACTCCAATGCAGTTTAATGTGGAAATAAATGTTTTTAACTGGGTCACCAAACATAAGAAAATCTTGAGTATTTGAAAGTGTCAGCTATCTTCAATCAAATTTCTCAGAGACATTCTTTTTATGTTTTTTATATTTTGCTTTACATCTTAAACAAGGATGAAGGCATACATTGCAATGCTGAAATTTCTCATGGGACAAAATCTATGATGCTTTTGGCAACTGTA
The DNA here is from genome assembly GCF_000705375.1 of Tinamus guttatus. The sequence continues at coordinate 13,185 of NW_010583238.1, forward strand.
ATGAATTCTAGTGTTAAGAGCAGTTCCTTTCTCAAGAGAGTGAAAGGTTGAGAGTACATGCAAATTACTAGTCATCAAATGTTTTGCATCCTGTTAAGGGCATTCAGGTAGGCACATTTCATAAATGTTGCAAATAATTATTCAAATGGCAGGACACAAATTATGCTTTTTGGACACTTGGAAATGTGAAAATATCCCTTTAGAGCCTGATATTCTAAGATCTCTTAATAACAGTGCATTATATACTTGAAGTTAGAATACTAATATTAAAATCTCTTTTTTGGGGAGGGCAATGGAATAAACTGCTCAAGATGAGTCATGGACATCATGGTAGGATTAACAATATTATAATAGGTCAACCCCATCGAAAAGAAAATATTTTAAAAAACTAAAACCAGAGAAAACACTGTTAAATATGGCTTTCATACCTGAAGTTCAGGTCCTTGAAAGAAAACTGAGTTTCTATAATCCCAGTTGTCTTCACTCGGGAGTGCAAAACATCCTGCTCACTGGGCACATAGTCAGGCATTGCTAACCTATCCAGGTCATTGAGATAACTGAGGAGAGGAAGAAGAATTAGTAATTGAATTTAAAAGGTGAATTGATCATTACATGGTCACTGATCCATTTATAATGAACCACTTCTAAATTCTTTATGTGAACTACGCATTAAATACAAATGTTGTTTTATATATGGTCTAGATCCATGCTCAAGATCCGTTTCTGTTTTCTGGTATACAGAAGTGGTAATTTAGTCCTATATAATAAACAGGCTTGAGATAATTTTTGTTTAGATAAATCCTTACCTCTCTCAGGGATGCTAAGAAGGTATCTTAGAAGGAAAGAGTTTTTAACCTGGAAAAGACCACCACAAGGTACAGAACCCCAAACATCTCTTAGAAGCAGATTTGCTAGAAATTATCTCATCATATTAGACAGTGCCATCAGTCTGCTGTAAAAAATACCATTTTACTAAACGAAAAGAGAGGGCATGATAGATTCTAAAATCTGACAAGTACAGGGCATTTTGCTTAGACCTATAAACTTACAAGAGAAAGGCACATTATTTTTAATATTATTATGTAAAATTGATTATATATATAAAAACATTTATTTAGCAGTCATAACCAGAAGCTTCAACCAAGCTGAGGATCCACTAGATTAGCATTTTTATGCTCATCTTGCCTTATGTCCAATGAGACAGAAGCACATAAGAATAAAATGTCTTGCATAACCTCAGACTTGAAATCCTTGTAAATGAGAAACCAGATTTTTGAGTCCTGTTTTTGACCACCACCAACTGGTTTCCTGACTCTTGTAGAGGAAAGCAACTTTTTAGAAATGACTGAGTTGCTATGAATTCTAAGAATCTTATCAGCTGAACTAGGAATCAGAAAATGATTTAAAAAATTGACAAAAAATGACAAAAGATGGAGTAATTTATAAACATATTGACTCTTATCAATGGATATTCTAGTGATTTGGAGAAAAAAAACAATGAAAGAAAGAAACCATGTGCAATAGCTGAGCCATTTTCAAGCCCTTTAATTGTCCCAGGTGGCACCTTTCCATTTGTAATATATCCCTTTTCCCTTGTTTGCTTATGACAAAGAAAAAACAAACGACCCTGTAAATCTCTCTAATGTTTTCTAGGCTTTATTTTTTATTATTCCTCTCTTACACACAGTCTACGCAGCAGGAAGTTTTGCTGTACAGTTTGGCTAAAAAAGTATCAAAACAAACCTCATAGTTCATCATCCTTGTCTGTGAAATTTAATATATCTGTAAAAAAAAAAAAAAAAAAAAAAAAAAAAAAAAAAAAACCTGTACCTTTCTGCATTATATTAGTAAAAAATGTTTAGAAATGAGATTTTCATATGTTAATTTGAATAGTCTGAACCCAATCAGCAAGGAGTGCTGAAGTCGATCTCAACAATTCAATGTTCACCCATCATTTCAGTCCAGTATACAATCTATTAAAAAAAAAAATCCTGAAATATAATTCTAGTTTTCTGAGTAGAGCCTGGGGCCACCCCATCTCAGCTTAACCCTGTGGGAAGCAAAAACCAAATAAATTTTGCAACTAATAAAACATGGAAGCACTGAAGTAAACACCTAAAATTCATTATAAACATCTGTTAGCTTCAAGATACAAATACGTGAATTCCATCAACACCTCAGATCTTAACTGCCTAAGAATTAGGCACTTTGATTATCTAGCTGATGGAGCAAGAAGGACGTCTTCAGCTTCCTCCCACAGCTTCAGGCGGAAGCTGCTGCCCGTTGACACAGCAGGAACACAAAGCAGCAGGTTAATGGGAATGCCTACAGCTGCGTGGCAGGAGGCATCCTGAAAGGCAGCGCTGAGCAACTGAGAAGCACCATATGCTATTGGTAGTTGCAGAAGAGCTAAGGTCCCAATTTATATGCTGGTATTGCCCCTTCCTTCATTTGCTCTATTGCCTCATCTTAAAGCTAAAGCAATTGTCAATGAATACAGGATAGAAATGCCAGCAAAAATTGATATACAGGGTATTTACCAATATTAAAAAGATCTTTTTTAGAGTGGGGCATAAAAATGTGTATAGAAAATAGAATAATCAAAATCATTAGCAAAATTTAGTAATGAAAATAATCTATTAACCTCCAGAGGTCAGAACTTACACAGTGTGGAGTGCTCTATTAAAGAGCAAGTGGAGCTAGGATCATTCCTAAGAGCTAAGAAGCAAAATTTTCATTTTTTAAAAAACAATTCAAATATAACATTAGGTGGCTGATTGACTCTAATTGACTTTGAATGGATCGCTAGAAGTCCAATAACAATGATAAAAATGAAGTCATTTTTAATTGTTCAGAACTAAGCATTAGTTTTCCAAAGGTCATTTAGATACCTAAAGGTGAAGGTAGATTATTAATGGGATTTTGAGAAGTAAAGCTCTTACTGGAAATGCTGCGCTAAATGATTGTTGGCTCCTCTAGAGCATGTACTAGCTCCCTTAAATATACCTCAAGTTAAAAAGGACACAGCTCATGACACTGAGAGAGTTATTTTAGACTCCAGACTATAAAGATCTCTTTTCAGACAACAAAACTTAATCTCCTGGCCATACTGCACATATTAAAATTTTCCTTCTGATTATAATTACTGACTTGTGATAGATTTTTAGTCCTGCAGTGTGGCCATAAAGGACAGTGTATGAAAGAAAACAAGATTGCTCTACACTTGTGTTAGTCATTCCCTTAGGAATACAGTGCTGCCATAAAATACTGCAGACAATATTTTCTTGCAGACAATATTTTCTAGCTAGTTCTTCTTAGTATCTTGCAGAAAGGTCTTCATGCTTATTTTGAAGATATGAAGAGGTGGGGAATTTTATATGTTTTTTCTCTTGGTATATCCCCTTTAATAACTAGTGTTAAAGTTGTTAATAACTTTAATAACTAATAAATGAGTGGCTAGTTTTCAAAACCAGCCAGGCTTTTATTACGCCTCTCTCTTCTAACTGCAAGTGGTGTCTGACAGATTGTGCAATTCCTCTGTGCAGGTACCTTCTGTCGATAGGAGGAGCTGCAGGAGCAGAAAAACTCATATCGCGGCTGCTAGAAGAAAGAGAGAAAACGGCTTTCAGCTGGAACTACTCCTTTCTGCAGTGCCAGAAACTGACTTTTGCACTTCTGCAAAGTGAAGACCCAGAAGACACCTCTCCCCTAGGTCTCATGTGACTTTATGGTAGCAACTGCAGAGCAGAAGCACCCAGAGGCTCTAGCCTGTAAGAACAGCTAGAGAAACAACAAAATCAGGGATTGCCTGAGTGCATTTAAACTGGGACAGGTACCTCAGTGGAATCCTGGCTCATCCCTGAGTCAGAGCTGAGCAGTCCTAGTCCCCAGCTTATGCACCTGTCACCTCCAAGCCACAGAAAGGAAAACAAGGCTGTAACTGCTGTGTCAGCACTGCCAACCAAGACCCATCGGGATCGTGAGATGATAACTGCCCAGGGCACGCAGCCACATACAGCCGGAGTAGTTTAAAGGAAAGTTTTCATTGCTTTGATCAGGCTTATTAGAAGCTTGAGATCTACCAATTAGACTTGAATTCGAAGTACCACTCTAGGTAAAGCCTAAGCTGTTTCAACCTGCTTTTTGGAATCATTTCTAGCTAGAGGTAGAAAGACTTTTTACTGTTTAAGCATACTCACTGAATGGAAATTTTCTTTTCTAAATTCAAACCCATCAACAGTAGGCCTAGTTCTTTTTCAGGTTAACATCGTATAATTTTGATACACTGAGTATTTGAGGAAGTCTTCTAGATATAAAACTTCCTACACTACCCATCATGGTAATACCGAGGTGCTCAACACCTGTAATTTGTGCCACTTACTAAGCTGCTGAGTCGTCCAACTGATATTCTGCTGCCCTTGCGTAGCAGGCCTGAATCCCTTGGTCATTCCACAGCTGTTTAATGAGTTTAGCCAATTCGGAAGACATATCACCATCCTTTAGAGTTGTTCCCATGGCACAGAGTTGTCTTTCATCTTCCTAAAGATAAATTTTAGACAGTATTATGGAAATATGCCATGTCTCTACATGTCCTTGGAAGATAAGCTTGTTTTACTATGAACCGCAGGGGTAGAAAAATTTCTCATTTTCACAATTTAGCTATACTCACTTGTGGGTGTAAAAATCCTTTTACAAGCTCACTTTACACAGTACCAAGGTTAAATTTACATTATACAGAGCTTTCCTTTTTTTTTTTTTAATACATACAAGGTCTCAGTTTCATTTTACAGCAGGTGTTTATATAAGGTCCAACCTGTAAAAAAGGTTTTTACTATAGAAGAGGATAGTTATGTATCATAAAGTAAAGTAAAAATAATGCTTACGTATATTTTAAATATATTAAAGTAGAAATATATTCCTGATTTTTTGATATATATTTGAATAAAAAAAGATATATTTGGATTATTTTTATAGCTCTAGAGAATGGGAAATGTAGCAAAGTGAACATAGTTAGAGAATGCTTTTCCTATCTGATTTCTTCTTTGGGGGAGAAATTTGTCATTGAAAAATATGGCAGATATTTTAATTGAATTGTCCTCTTTTTCTTTTTGCAGTCTACCCAAGAGACTTCAAGTAATTCATTAGATTATAAATATTTCTTTTCAGTAGTTAATGGCTTGGAAATGTATTTTAAATAAAGAGCAAGATTAAAAATAGGGTCATTTGATACACTGTCACAATGATGGATAATTATAGGAAATAATTACTTCCTAGTCATAAGTAGATAACTGAAGTGACTTTTATTCAATCAATAGTCTCAGAGGAAGAAATATATTCGGAAAGACAGTGTTTTGACAGGAAGTACGCTTTACTCAAAATTAGAAAACATCTTCACAATAATTTGTAACATATTTGTGCTAGGAATATAACTTATGCTTAATTAGAAATTACAAGAGACTGTAAAAGTCAGAAACTGCTCAGAAATAAAACTCTACAAGTTTTTAAAAAATGGAGAATTTTTAAAAAAGTTAAGATGAAGAATCAATGAAAAAGAAAAAAAAAACAGAAAAAATATCAGTTGAAAGAAAGAGGAGGGCAATACATTAAACAAAATGTTTCCTTTTGCATTAGACAAAAACAGCTCTATTCTATATACCCATCTTCTAGTTCTGTGCTCTGACCAAGAGAACTGACTCGTGCTTTCTTGTGTACGCTCCTGCTTGCTCTCCATGAATGCCCTCCACAGTTGCTTAGCTCTAAGATAAGAGTTGGAATGTGGTCTTATTCAAGATATCACCTATCATCCAATGGTTATAATCCTATGATGCTGGATTCGAAAGCTGAGTAGCCTTCAAGCCTTGAGTTCAGAATGTCCCAGTTAATTTGAGTTGGTTGATTATTACACAAAAGCTGATAATTGTGAATTTTGCTGCTTGTGTAAAAAAGAAAGATAGCAACATATTTAGTTTATCATAACCCTGATAATGTTTTGATTCTCTCTGACATTTAGAGAGAATTTTGATGATTTTGGTAGCAAAAATCAATTGCAACGGATCTTTAGAATAAAAAGAAATCCCCTTTTACCAGAACAGATCTTGTACAAAGTTACGTACTAAGGAACTCTAAGGCTTGCTAAGAAGTACTTCAGGTAGCCCTGCAATGTGGAAGAATCTATTGCTTCCTGTGCCCAAGAAACCTAAGTCAATGCCTATATGACTTTAGGCCACTAAATCTGAGTAAGAACTGAGCAGGAAAAAAGTCCAGCAAAAATCAAGGCTAATATCAAAACTCATAAATACCTCATGATTTTACAGAAAATGTTAAAGTAACTTCATTTTCAGAAGAAGGGCAATGTTTAGTTGCCAGTCGAATGTATGTAACTGAAATTTCCACTTTCTTTAAAACTCAGATCTAGATTGTTTTAATGTGGTTGTGGGGCAAAAGAAGGCAGACACTGCAAATATTTTATACAGGTAGAGTCAGCTCTCTTCTTAGAGGCCTAGCGTTGTGCTAAAAATGGTAATATTAAAGTAGCTGATCTTTTTTGTATTTGCATTTGATTATGTACAGTGCCCAAAGATAACCTGAACTGTTTAATACACGTTTTCCTAGTTCTCAAAGCTGCGAAATCTCTAGAAAATCAGTTCTTTGAAGCCAACATGTTTTTTGCAAGTCATTTTGTAACCTCCTTGAATTGGTCACTGCAACTTCATTTTTATAAATGTAAATTCATACAAGAATGAAAATTAAGTTTTATTTATTTTGCATAGTGTTATATCACACCTGGGTATTTGTCAAACTGTCAACACTTTATTATGGGCTTCCTTTTATATTTTAAATTTCATGGTGAAATTATAGTCTTCAAATCATACTGCTGCTTCCAGTGTGGGTTAGAGCAGTCACCTTAGAAGTGTTTGATACTTGGTTGATGTTTACATCTGAGAAGCTGTTCCATGATCAACTCCTGAAAAAGTAATCCCTGTATAAAACTTGAAGCATGAAGTTGCTGGAAGTTCTCAGCTTGAACAGCTGAGAAAAAAAAAGTTTTACAGTTTTGATAATCTTTGTAAATGTTTGTTACAAGTGAAAAGAATGTTCTGGAAAAAAATATGATTAAGGTCTGCCCAACCCTATGGACTCTGATCAAGCACTTATCTCATATTGAACTAAAGAAGTGTAGATGCAGAACTTTCTGTTGCTTTCAAGGTCACTTATGTATGCCCTTGACATGGTTGAAGACGAGTTGGAAGACCCAGCATGGGTTTACCAAAGACATTTGCCTGGCACATGCCTGGCTAACCTGGCTGCTTTCTACAGTGTGATGGCTGGCTTTGTGAAGAACGGGGGAGGTGTTGTATATCTTGGCTTCAGCAAGGCCCTTGACCCATTCTCCTGCAATGTCTGTATAGCCAGACTGGTAAGATAACAGCCTAAGTGGGCAATAAGGTTGGTGAAAAACTGATTTGATGTTTGGGCTTAAAGATTTGTATTGATCGGCAGTACAGAGTCCACCTGACAGACAGTCACCAGTGGCATCCGTCAGGAAGTGATACTAGGGTCAATACTGTTTAATGTCTGTTTAATGAGTTGGACAGTGAGGTTGAATGCACTTTCAGCAAGTTTGCAGAAGACACAAAATGGGAGGGAATGTTTACCCCGGAAGGACAGGGCTGCTATCCAGAGAGACATAAGCAGGCTGCAAACAAGAGCTGGAAGGAATATGGTGAAATTCAGCAAAGGTAATCAAGATCTGGAGCAAGGGCCTAGACAGGTTGTGATGTGAAATTTCCCTATTTGTCCAGACCATCTGAACAAGACTCTGGACTAATTGATCCAGCTCAGAACAGGTTAGACCAGAGGACCTCAAAATTTCCCTTCCAGCTGGAATTTTTCTATGGCTAAAGAAATAAGTTTGATAAGTTGTTGTACCCTAAATTTGAATTTGCTGATGATATTTCAAAGGAAAAAATGATGAGTGAACAAGTATAAACTTCTCAGAAAGTTTGCTAGGGCTGAGAAATTAGGCCAAAATACCTGGGCATAGGTAGCACGTATCTGAAGTACAGAGGACAAATGCAGAGTCTGGATCTAGAAATAAATATTGAGAGTTCTGAGCTAGGACCTCTGGTGGGGTTCTAAGATTAAGCTGTCTTAGGCAGTGTATAGTCCATAAATTTAAACTGCTGGAACTGCAGGCTCATTTCATATCAGTGGATATGAAATACGAGAGAAGAATATTTTGTCACATGTATAACTCAAAAAGTACTTAGTTTCCCTTATAATCAATCACTGAGCTCTCTTACTCTGTTCTACTAATCTTTATTAGTATATCATCCAAACAAAAACAAAAACCAACCAACCAAACAAAAGCCTATTTCAAGAGAAAAGACACGAAACTTACAATTCTAGCTGGGTTTTCATAACTGATTCCTAAGGCAGTCATTGCTTTCACAATAGATAGGATAGACTGCAATGTATTGCTGTAAATCACAGGTCTGAACTCCATGCGTTCCTGGTATGTGAAACCATCTTTATGGATGATCCTGTTGGGAAAATAGAGAAAAAACAAACAAACAAATAACATTTATGGTATACATTAAACAAAAAAGTCAAGAAATAGATCAAAATGGAGCAGATGTTTCTATGGTATGTGTAAAGAACACAAGTTTAATCCATATGAGGTTTCGAAAAGGGTTTGTCAAGGGCAAGAGCAGATCTAATCTGCTGGCACAGTTAATGAACAACAGTTGCAAATCCCTTATGTGGTTACACTTATGAGGCTAGGTTTTAACAAGGTGCGTAGGTGCTGTGTTACCTATGGGTCAATAGAAGAAAACCTATGGTCTGTATCTAGGGCAAGTCTGGGACTTTCCAGATTCCTGTAGATGGGATGGCAGTGCAAGATGTATAGTAGCACTTCTACTCATTTTGTTACTGGGAATCTGTTATGTTAGTCTTGAATTTATTCATTTTATTTAGTCATTTTTATTTTAAACCTGAGTCTTATCTAGACAAGAAAAATTACTTCAATATTTGTATACTGTGAGCTTCTTCCTTGACTTATTTATTTAATACTGATTTATTTTTTTCCAATTTCTTTAAACTGAGCTTCATTTACAAGGTAATTAAAAATCAATAAAAAAAAACTTTTAATAAAAAAAATTCTGTTACAGAAAGATGTCCATAGAGTTTGTCTCCTATTCCAAATCCTGAGAGAGAGATTATAACTTCACAGTCTTCCCTGCCTGGGCAATGACGTATAGTTAGAATGCTCCAAGATCAGTTTACGGATTTTATTATGACTCAGGGAAATGTCTTTTTTTTTTTTTTTTTCATTTGTTGTGAAAAGGGAGAAAACTTGATCTGTTTTGGCACAGTTTACTTTCAAAGAGCAGGGTACAAACTGCGTTGGCTGAGAAATACCCACCAGAACCAGGGCTCTGTTTTCCTCACCTCAGTTGTTCAATGGCAATGGCAAAGGCCATGTAAATAAATGTATTTTATTTATTTATTTATTTTCCCCTCTAGCAGAGACAGTCTGAACAGAGTTATATAAGCAGAGAGGGGACATGTGAGATGATGTGACTGATTCCGAGTTGTCCTGTTTGGGAGAGTGGTATTCTACCGGGCATTTGTTTTCTGATCCTCTGGAACATCCAGGTATCCATGTGTCCACAGTGGTCTGAATAAGATAAGACTTGCTGAGTGGACACACTTATTCTCTTGGGAAAAATTGATTTATGAACATAATAACGCACTGGATCCTTTTAGATTATACCTTCAGTCTAGACTAGTGACTTGTCACTACTAGACACTCTTGGCCTGTGTATCTAGGACCATGTAGCCCAGAGTTTCCCACTGAGGCAGGGGATGTCCTTTAACAGGTCAGATTGCCTTCAGTGGGAAAGCAATTTCAGGTGTCATCAACCAATGTTGAACCTTAGGCTGGTACTCAACTTAAGTGTATGTACTTAAAGGAATTTCTCTCACTCTTACCCTTCCTACCTGTAAAAGCAGATGTTTTCCTAAAAATGCACAGAAGCTCAGCTCCTCAGAACATGCAAACCTGAGCTTGGCTGAAGTATTTGTGCAGTGATGCAAGTAATAGGATCCATGTGGAAGATGTGGTGTTTCGGGTGTGGTTGCAAAAATCTGGGAGGAGAGTGAAAGAAGGACCTCAACACTTACAATCCAAATGACTATGTTTTTTATATACTTTTTCTTTGAAGAACAAAGGAAGGGAGAAAATAAAAATCCTAAAATAAAACTAGATTCTGTAATTACAGAATGAAAAAGATTGAAACTTGTTTTTGCTTGAAACTTTATATCCTTTTTATATCCTCTGGCAGAATGTATGTTACTGAGTCTGTCAAATCAATAGTGAATTTTGCTGCTCATTTTAAAAATACAACATTCTTAAGAAAAGATTTTGAAACAGTGATGCTATCTTAATACGGCTTTTTATCATCTGGGAATTTATTTGCCTGATTATTTTTTTCAAAAATAGAGAAATACATGAAGGAATTAAGTGTTAGGTTACTAGACATAATATCTAAATTTTGGAGGAAAAAAAATACTAGTCTGTCCTTTTTTTTTTTTCTTTTTTCCTCCTCCCAAAGGGGCTTTTTCACCAGATAGGTGAAGTTGATGCAGTCTCAAAAGACACAATGAGTTAACAAATATTTCTCTTCTAATTCTGATTTCCATAAAGTAGATTTACATTGCTAATTTATGGCATAACCCAGAAATACTCAACTTGTCTTTAAACAAGTTAGCTCACGTTGTAAACAATCCCCCCAGAGGCAGAGAGTACAAGCTTATTTTTTTCCTTTGCAAACAATCTAGCGTTCCTAAAGGACGCTATATATCATCTATATTTCAAACATCGTAAGATATTGTATAAAGCTTAGTGAAAGGATTTAACTTTGATTAAAATTTGGGGTCTAGAAATGAGGAGGACTATGAATTAGAAGAATATATTAATAGTAGTAAAATAAACCTGATTAAATGATTTTGGTGGAAAGTTGTGTTTTCAGCAAAAATCACTCTTTTTTTTTTTTGTAAACAGTTTAGAGCCTTCTTTGCTTAAAAAACCCACTTAAATAGTGTTCTTTACAGAAAAGTTCCCCTTCTTAGAAAGAAAAAAAAAAAAAAAAGGCCTTGATTCTGGCTGAAAGTTGGCATTTTCTATGAAAAGTGATAGTTTCCATCAACAATTTTTTTGGAAAATAATTCATATTTGCAGTTAGATTGACAGGTTGTATATGCATAGAGCTTTAAGGATAGCTCTCTGCTTTGCAGCTTTCTTCTTGCTGAGGGCTATCAACCTTCTTAAAATCCTCCGTTTAGAGCAACATCTTTATTCCTTCTTGGTGAGGTACAATTTGAGTGGGACTAAATATGTATTTCCTTGGTTTGCTGAATAAGTAGGCTTTCCTAATTTATGCTCACAGTAGAAACTAAATCATCCACCATTTATAAGAGCAACAAAGTTGGGAAAGTATTTGATAGACTCTACTGTGCCATGACTGAATTGCTTTTATTAGAAAATGAACTGCTTAAATAGTAGAAAATTGCTCTTATAACTTAATAATTTCTACTTCACTCTTTGAAAAATTTTGGTGAAAATATGGCATAACCAGGAGAATTTAACTTAGGAATTACCTATTTAATAAAACACCCTGCTTAATGTTAGCATGGGATTAGATTGGTGCTTACAAAGTAGGTTCATGTTTAAACAACTGCAATGACTGTGGCTCTGCGGTTGTGTGATTTCTTTCTGCATTTGTTCACATCTGGGAAACAGACCTGGATGCTGTCTGTGAAAAGGAAACCAGATAAAGCAGTGATGTTTTAGCTGCTTACATAGCAAAAGAGGACTTTTCATTGCCTGAGTATAATCACTGGAATACAGGTGGATTATCTGTTTAAAGCAGATATGCAATATTTTGTCTGCCTTTAAAAGAATAGCATGAATTAATTTAGTTTTAGCTTGTTTTATTATACATGAAAAAGTTTGATGTTAAATTGTGAATATGGGGAGGGTGGAGGGAGAAATGAATTTGGCATCTCATTGAAGCCCAGGGAAATATAACTATTGACTTCACTCTGCGTGCACCTAGTTCATGCCAAGTAAACATCTACCAAGAGTATTCTTGTACTAGTTTTATGCTACTTTTATACATTTACAACATCCTTCTAGCTACATGCTCAGTCCTGCATTTGAGAAAGTCCAGCCTGCTTTTACCCAGCTTGATGGTTATGTGAATGCTTTTTGGGGTGCTTCTTTCCTTTGTAAATAAGTTCTCCTGACTGTTTCTACACCATGTAGATGGTAGCAGTGGGTGCTCACTGCGTAGGCCTGTGGCCAAACACCTTGTTTTGGGTGTTTCTTAGTTTGTGGGAAATGTGCAAATAATCTTACTGGCCACAAGCAGGAGCTCAAATAGCAATGAGGAGACCTAGAATGTTCTACAGAGCTTCCAGAATGATCTTCCAGTTTGGAAAAAAAAAAAAGAAAAAAAGAAAAAAAAAAAAAAGGCTTGACTCTGCTGTTACAGAATGTGAAATTTCAATATTTTCTCTAGCAATACAGTGAAATCAAATGAAAGCAGTAGGGACCAAATTAACATTGAATAAAGGGAGATAATTCACATAATATGTAGTTAAACTGAAGAACTACTTGACAGATAATCCTGTTGTTGTTGTTAGTTTATATGGAATTAGTTCAAAAAGAGATTCAGCAGAGATTTAGGAGCAAATTACCTGAAGACTGATAAGCACAATGATACTGTCTTGGGTTCAAGATGGTGTCTGAGTCACAGAACTTTTACTGAAACAAATAAAATTGGAATTGGACCAGTGCATGACTTGATCAGACAGATTTGACTACTTGACCAGCTGTGTGGCTTCAATCACTTTGTATTTCTCTTTATATGGTTGAATGAGAACTTTGCATTTTATTCAAATAAATATAAATATTGTTCATTAGCTACATAACTTATACTACAAATATCCAAATTCAACAAATGATATAAATATTCATATACTTACTTCATTTGCTTGACAATAGTGCTCTTTCCCGACTCTCCAGCACCTGCAGAAGGGGAATGTTGAGGAAATGTGATACATGAATAACTAGAAAGTATTAAAAATATTTTTTTGCCATACATAAGTGTTCATTTACAAAGAGACATGCAGATATTTCAGGTGGTCCCCCTTTCTACAACTATAATCCTCCCATTTTTAAGGTCAAAGACATAGAATGAATGAAATCTTAGTACAAGAATATTAATTCTGATTTGGTTAGATATGAAATTAAATTCAAGGAATCTGACTTTCTTACCTATTGTAAAATGAGTGATAATCACAATCCAAGCCTTTTCCTTTGGAAAACAGTGTGGATGACTCTTGGTGAGCCACAGTGAAAATGGTGAGGAACAGGGCTTGCCGAGACTTGGCAAACCTGAACCATATTTTGAAGGCACTTCAAGAGAAGATTTAACTTTGGATATAAGTCCATGAGACAGGATTCCTCATCATTCAACTCTTTGCAGATTATTATTTACCTCACTGGACAGTGTCAGATACTTTTGATAAAAAACAAAGTTTGGTACACACTGTTCTATCTGGAGGCTTCTCAATGAATGTAATGAACACACTACCAACTTTCTAAACAGATTTTGTAAAGCAAATAGTATTTAAATAACAGGGATTAATTTACACAGATGCACCACTACAAACAGGAAATCATATGTAAAATATTTTCTAAATCCTATGATGTGAATAGCAGAAAGTGCTAGAGAATAACACCAAGCCTATTCAAAGTGAGATGATGCTGCCATCTGTCATAGTTTGGAAAAAAGACCACTATAATAACAGTGGTTTTGCATTTGCAACTCCTTGTAAATTTTTTGTATCATTCATAATCCTCCTTTCTGAAGAACTTGAGTCATTTACTACAGCAAGGTGGTGTTTACTACATTTTTTTTTTCTAGAGAAGAAAGAGCCGTTTCGAGACTGCAGATACTCACCTTGTGGGAAGAGGCCAGAAAGCAAAATATGAGTGAACCGGTCTTCCAGAACAAAAAACATACCCATAAAATACAAGTTTTCCTCCTATTCTGTTTCAACTTTGCCTGTTTTTCTACCTCTGCAGAAAACCTCTGCCTTAATCAAAATAACAAACCACACACAAGCTTTGGCTTTGCTCCAGAGTATCATGTCAGCTGTAGCTATATTTGCACTCCAGGAAACTGGTCAGAAACAATTTACTTTGCATCTGCTTCCTTTCTTTCTCCCGCTTCATGTACAGCCTCCTTTCCTGGCCAGAACATCAGGCTGAGAGCAGGGAAGGCAGCACCTACCTCTCTCTGTATCCCTGCACTCCAGGGACCAGCACAAAACTACAGAGGACCCAGTGCTGCTAAAGCCCATAAACGACTGCCCAGAG
>NW_010583238.1:27692-38793 GCF_000705375.1 Tinamus guttatus
ATTAACTAGTACAGATTTCCTGAATAAAATACAGGGTCTAGCCCTATATCCAGTCCAAACGCAGTCCCCTCTCAATACTTAATTAACTTTTGAAAATCTCTGTGTTTTTCTTGATGCAGATGTATAGCTCAGTCCAAAAGGAAGCAGCAGTAATATGCTGTAGCTTGTATTTCACCTTTCATCTACTTAAGATCTTGCAGCTTTTTCAAATGTTATTTCTGATTTGTATCTTTCTGTTTGAATGTAAAGTTTACTTGAAATGTGTACCTCAGAAATAAAGGCACAGAAACATCAGCACGTGCCTGAATTTCTGAGTGGAAGATGGTCAGCATCCCTCAGCACTAACTGAACTCCAAACACAACATCCCCTGTCAACTATCAGTAGCAAAGTAAGCAAGTACTTGATAAACTGAGAAACAATAAAATAAAAGAAAGGCTTAACACATTGCCCAAATCAAACCTCCGAGTAGATAAAACTAAGATTTAAACTTGAGGGTTCCTGGCTCTCAGATTCATAGTCTGTTCATCAGGTATGAGCACATGGGGAAATACCAATCTACACCTTGCACAGGAGCTCATCCACTTTGCCTGCCCCATAATCTACCAGCTGGGCTGCAGAGAGGATCTCACCGACAGTCCCATGATTATGGAATGAAGAGTTAAGACATCAGGTCTATTAAATCAGCCAGTGACATCTCTTTCAGATCTTTCCTTAAAAATATTTCAACCAGGAATTTAGCAATTCTCAACGGTGTTGTGTCTTGGGTTTGGAGATTCTCTCTCTCTCTCTTTTTCTCTCTCTCTCTCTCTCTCTTTTTTTTTTCCCCCCCGCCCCAGACAGCACAATGACTTTTAAGAGGGATTTTTTCTAAGTATTTTCCCTTAAGTCACTTATCTTTAAATACTAAACAGAAACTTGATTGGAATTCATATTGTTCGTTCTTTGTTGCACTTTTTCAAGTTCTAATAATTATTAATATTATTCTTTAAAATTGCTAGAGGACCAAATTAATTCCTTATGAAACTGATTCTACAGAAGTTAACGGAAAAAACTTTAATTCAGTCTTTATAGAATTGCTGATCTGTGGTGTTTGCACATTATCACATTGTACTTAATGTTAAGTAGTTTAAAAATAGTTTGAATATGTTTTAAATAATGTTACCTGTTACAACAGCATCTAGAGTAGGTAATAGCAATGGTGTTTCAGAGTTTCCTGGTAAATGATAAACTTACTTAAGGCCAAACAAGTCAGATATAGATATTACTGTAATTGTGTGTGCTGTTAGAGACACAGGGGTATTGCAGAAAGAGACATGGAAAGATTCACAATGTAAATATCTAATGTGGATATGCTCTAGACTCAACAGAAAGAAACAGGCAAATGTGGTTCATTTCACCTAACTACAGTTGACTAAAATTATTTATTTAGAGAAATTTGTTACACTGACTTTTCTAGACTCACAAGGGATACAGATGCTATGTAAGAAGCTTTGATCACTCCTGGAGCCTCACACCTGACACTGAGAGGGCTAAATTTAAGTGAGACTATTTCAATTTTCAAAAGCACAATCTCTGGAGGATCTAACGGGATACTAAAAGGGTTATGTGCTATAGAGTCGCAACTTAAGGTAACTTGTAAAAACTTGTAAAAATAGCCTAAGGATGATGCAGGGCAACTGTGTTATCTGCATAAGCAGCCAACATGCAATGTGTGACTGACTTCTCTTCCCAGAAGCAGCGAGGCACCAGGTGTCCTTGCATGTGCCCTGAGGTGTTTACAGCTAACCTCGGCAAGCCCGCTTAGGGTAAACTCACATAGGATTCACAATCAAAGCGTTTCCTGAGTGAATTATACTAAAGATACCTAGGAAATACAGCTCTTGTCTTTAACAAAGCAGCACTGACCACCTTTTGCTCTAAGTTTACATAAGCTGGAAAATATATAAACAGTTCGCGTGTTTAACTCCCAGTTTGGCTCACTTTCCATTTTGCTTCATAGCTTTATTGCCTTGCCCACACCCTACTTAACTCTCCCATTTCTTTCTGGAGATCACGGAATAATTTCCATGAGGAAACTGACATAACATTTGCTGCCACATCCTCTGAAAGTGCAAAGAAACACAAATTCTGCAGGAGGACAGGTATCCTGCGCGTAGCAAAACGCACTGGGCCCGAGACAGTAAGGACAGTTTTTGACACCCTGAAGTAAATATTTAAATAAAGTTGGGTGAGTTGTGCTCTCAAGGTGAGTGTTTCACAGTAAAGTGAGCCGAGAGTTGCCAGCTCAAATGAGGGTATATGATAACATATGCTCCCAGAGTGAAAAGCATCTTGTCTCTGGAAATCATAGTTAATGAGGCCATGGAATAATGCTTTCAAAAGAATAAAGGTCAAAGTCTTAATAACTATCTAAGCTGAAGCCAAGTTCTTATTCACATTAAGTGGCACTGTGTTTAGAGCACTCAATATCAGGTGTTTTTGTAGCCTTTCAATTGTGTGTTGTACTTTACAAACAGATTGCAGGGTGGCTTCCTACAAAACATGCATGCAATGTGACACAGTGATAAACTGTGCTTTTTGACCTATGCTTTTTGATACAAATGAAATAAAACTTTCACCTTGGAGTTTGCTCCAGGCTCATAAAAACAATCAGATTTTTTGGAAGTTCAGGTATGCAGAGGACATATGCAGATATTTGTGGACAAGGAAGAAATTGGGCCATCAGCGTAACACGAGAGCACCTAACACAGAAGTTTTAAAGCTTCTGGCAAAGAACATGAAGAAAAAAAATTCCTGTTGACTCCTCTCCCTGAGCCTATTCTATAAATAGCAAACAATTAACTTATCAGGGATAATGTGTTTGCCTAGATCATGAGATCTGAATGTAAGTTGTGTCATTAGTTTCCATGGATGATTTCATATAATTTCATTTTCATAAAGTAACCTACTGAAAAACAGAGAGGCTAGATTAGATACTGTATTGTCCTATTTAAAAAAACTATTTTATCCATTTCTTATGTTTTAATCATAAGAACATTACGATCAGACTGAAAACTTATAATATGCATATACTTTTTTTTCCCCTCCCCCCCGCCCCAGACACATTCTACTAATTCGCCTACTGCAAAAGAAACAATGGTGACATCTGGTCCATAACACATGGTGTGAATGAGTAGTAATCTGTTTATATGTAAATTGTTTCCTGTGAATCTCACCATAATCCCAAATAGAATATATTATAATAAATTTGCTTCCTATTCATTCATAAATTAAACTTTCTTTAAAAGGTTGTGTGTAGCACAGCTATATGTGCAGTCTGACTCAATGCTTAAGTTTTGGGGTGTTTCTGTTTCCCTCTCTCTCTCTGGAACTACTCTGGTTGACATTCATGGAGCTGTCCACCTTGCAAAAGCAGAATTTTAAGATCCCCTTACAAGCACGGAAAGATAACAGGCTCAGACCAAACTAATCCAAAATTTGAGATTTTCCTAGCTTGAACCTAGATGTGAATACAGTGGTTTGGATCCTGTAATTTCACTGGCTGACTAAGGAAAGGGGGTATTTGGTGCCCTTTATGAACATTGGCCTAATGGGGGGATTCCAGGTGTTCGAATTCACACACACTCCCTCTTTGTGCTAGGCTCAAACAGTATTTTATTCACCTTTTCTTTTCCAACATCAAGCAAATGCAAGCTTTTACATCTATATTCTTTTTTCCTTTCTAATCTTCTTATTTTAGCCAGATGTTTGTTTCCTTGTGACCTATGCCAAAACAGTTGCCCAACAAAAAGCATTTCTAAAATACTGACAAAATAGGTTTAAGTATAACATGAATAAAAATTATATTGTAGAAATATGTAACATAAAGAAAACTTTAAGGTATCTCAAATTCTGCTGTTTGTGTTGTTGCATGCAGGAGTGCTTCTGTATTTGACAAGACCGAAATACTTCAATTTTACAATGAATGAAATAGAATTTTAATTGCATGCTATGTGAAAGAATCTCAAACCATATTACTGAAGGTATCTTGAGACTAAGATATTATTGAGGTCAATAAAAAGTTGATTGCATACATTCAAACATATTCAAAGACCTAGTACTAAATGCATGCGTATTTTCTAGGAGGAATACCCTGTGTTCTAGTGTGAGATAACCTCCAGGACAACTACCAAAACATGACATTGAGAAACAAAAATCTGTTCTTGGACTGCTTAACCTATAAGTTCCTCTTACAGAATTTCTTGCATCTGCTTAAAGGTAAGTTTTGGGTGAGGCCAGAGACATAACACTGGAATAGATGGACGCCAATTCTAACTCAGGATGCAGATTCCTTTTTCTAAGAGCATACAGGAAAATATATAATAATACACTTTTCCTGTATTTGACCAACTTAAGCCTGTCTCAAAGTCAGTAGCTTGTATCAAGTGTATACACATCACATAAGATGGCATATTCTTCACAAAGCTGGACAGCTTTGTGAACTGAGATCTCAATACTGTCAGTAGACAGTAGTACAGTACATTCCTCTATCCACAATATAATTTCAATACATTGAGAAAAGCTCTAAGTCACTTCCTAATGCTGTAGGAAGTGAGGCAAAAGAACTGGAAATAAACATTTTCAAAATGTGGTGACACCTATGTATTTTCTTTTTAATCAATTCCTTTACTCAATTCTCCTGCAAATGAAAATGCATAGCCCCAAAGAAAGGAAATGCAGGAGGGAGAAAAAAAAAATAAATAGAGAGAGAGATGACAGGAAAGAGATGAGCAGAAAGAAAAAGACTCCATATTTTTTTCATAAGAAAAGACAGAATATTTATTCTAACAGTATTTCTCATTCATCAGTGTATTTTCATTGCAAAATAATCTCTCCATGGAAAAAAAAACCCCAACTTTTATTCTTTTTTTTTTTACCCAGTAATAGTAGCTTGACTGTTCTGGATTCCCTCTCCGCATCTTCCTGGAGTTTCTTCTCTAGTTCTCTGGATCTTCTAGCTGACTCCTTACTCTCAGAACTGGCTCCATTGCCCATCTTGAGGCGTTCAATAATTAAGTCCTTATTTGTCCCAGCTGGGTTACTTCTGATTCAGCTAGTTACTTTAGTTCAGAAGGAGAGCACGTGCGTTGAGAAAATCCCATTCAACCTTCTGCATTCAGCCTTCAAGCAAAATGGTCCCTTTACATCTGTCACATGACCCGGAGATGTTGCAGTCTAGGATTTTTATAGGGACATAAAATTGCACTGTTATGATGTCATAGAATTAAAATGATCCATTCATAACTGAGATATCAGTTTTTATTTTGAATAATTTACACACAAAATGTTTGCACGTTCTGCATTTTCATGATATTATGGCAAGATGATTTACTTTTTAATAATGGTTACATGTACTTCATTGCTTTATGTGGTTATTCCTTGGCCATAATGTTTTTCTGTTTTTCTATAATTTTATTAGCAGCAATTAGCTTTAGTTGAGAGCAGCATACTCCTTTTTGTATAAGAAAGGATAAAGGCCAGAATCTCCCCACAGATATAATTATTTTCTCTTGGTTTATTCTTAATTCAACATTAATATAGAAGTATTTTATGGAGGGCACATTACTTGGCATGAATTGTCAGCTGTGTATTGAGAAATTATGCTCTGTTATAATCCACAGCTGGTTACAGTGGGCTAGAGAAGAATTATTATCAGGATGGAAAGGTGCAAACAATTTCTTTTTAGTTCCTTCTCTTCAGGTTAGGTATTTAAAAAAATAAGTCTTAATGGTCTGCAATATTATAATTAATTAATTAATATTGCCTAGTAACACTTAATAATGCTTAGACTTTACAATGTATAAACTTTATAAGGTTTAACCTGGGATTAACAATTAAGGGAAACCTAAGCATGCAGATCAGTTTGATTGACCTTAGATACATTTCTAGGCCAGAAGAGAAATGAACAGTGGCAGAGGCAAAGTGATTAACTCATTCCATCCTTCATATGTCTTCTCATGCTTAAATAGGATGACATACTGCAGCAAAGATCTGCAATTGTGCTACTTCAGTGTATACTTTTTGATCAATGGAATGAGAAACTGCATTTTAATCCTCCTTACTTTGGTTTGCCAGGGATGGATAACTAGTACTTATTAATAGTTAATTTTTTACATAAATATTTACATAGCAAGAAAATTTTCTGTTTTGTTAAGCCTATATTCCTACTTTGCTTATTCGTGAAAACATCAAGTAACAAGATCTTTATGCAGCCATACTGACAACTTGTTCCATTTGTTTAAAGGATGGAAATAAGCATTATCAGAGGTGTGGCAGCAATGCTACGTGTCTGTTTATCAAACCTGTATGTATGTACAATCCCCCTGCACAGTTCAGTAGGTTTGAAAAGTAAATCTGTTTGAGCTTTTCTGGATACTAACTGAATTTACAGATTAACTCATACAGACACAAACCATGGATGAGAATATTATCTCCAGATACAGGGCCTGATTCACCACTGCATTACTCTAGGCATGCAAAAGTCCATAGACCGTTACAGGATGCACCCATGAATGCTGAGGGAGCTGGCTGTTGTCACCGCAAGGCCACTCTTCATTAGTTTAGAAACGTCGTAGTAATGAGAAGAGAATCCAGAGCACTGGAAGAAAGCAAATAACCTGTCTTCAAGAGGTAAAAAAAGATGATCTGGGAAACTACAAGGTGGTCACCTCCATCCCTGGGAATGTGATGGAGTAACTAATCCTGGACACTATTTCCAGATATGTGAAGGAGAAGAAAGTGACTGGCCAGCATAGACTTACAAAGGGAAAACCATGCTTAATCAATCCGATCGCTTCTATGATGAGATAAAGGGAGAGTAGTGATTTTTTTTTTTCATCAGCTGTCTCCTAAAACATCCTCATGGGTGATAGTGAAGTTCAGGCTAGACAAGTGGTCTGAAGGTGGACTGAAAACTTGCTAAACCCAGAAGGTTGTGATCAATGTTGTGAAGTTCTGCTAGAGACCAGTGGTGTCTGGTAGCAGTCAATACTGATGACAATACTAACATTTTCATTAATGACCTGGATAATGTGACCAAATGCACCTTCAGCAAGTCAGCTGATGATACAAAACTAGGAGGCATGGCTAACACACCAGATGGTTTCTCTGCCATTCAAGGGAACTCATCAGGCTGGACAGACAGGCTCATAAATCTCAACAGAGGGAATCACAAAGTCCTGCTCCTAGAGAGGAATAAATCCAGGCACCAGACGTTGGGAAACAACCAACTAGAGAGCAGCTTTGAAGTAGACATGCTCAGGTCCTGGTGCACAACAAGTTGACCATAAGCTAGCAATACACTCTCAAGGCGAAGGCCAGCAGAATCCTGTGGTGCAATAGGGAGATCACGCCAGCAGGTGGAGGGAAGTGATCCTTTAATCAGCCTCTATGAGGCCACGTTTGGAGTACCGTGTCCAGTTCTGGGCTCCCCAGTACAAGAGGGACATGGACTTCTTGGAGCAAGCCCAGCAAAGGGCTCTAAAGATTTTTAAGGAGCATCTCTCGTATAAGGAGAGCCTGAGATAAATGCAGCTACTTTGCATGGAGAAGAGAAAAACCAAGGGAGATCTTGTCATCCTATTATGAATATCTGAAGGGAAGATGTAAAGAGGAAGGGGACAGACTACTCTCAGTGGTGCCCAGTTGCAGGACAAGAGGCAAAGGGCACAACTGAAACATAGGAAATTCCACTTGAACACAAAAAACACTTCTTCACTGTGTAAGTGTTTGAACATTGGGACAGAGAGGCTTCGGAATCTCCTTCCTTGGAAATATTCAGAAATAAACTTGACTGTTTTCATTTTACTTGGAAAGCTAAAGCAGTTTTTGGAGGATAAATAGAATTTTTTTCTTTTTTTGCTTTGAACATTAACTATATGCTCATCAAGGAACATTCTTACTATCGAATGTCAAACAAGAAGATAATAGACATTGGCTTACAGGATTCAGTGAAAGATAACATGTTCTGTGATATCTTTTTTTACTATCTCTTTTAGGTGTTTCAATAAAAATACTGTCACAGAAAGGGAGTAAGTCTGGAAATGGTCCTTTGAAATACAGTCTCTCTTAGAAAAGAAAATTAGCTGCATGGTACTGGCATTGTTTCTGATGATGTACTTTAGGTGGCAGTGATATACAGCATCATATATTGTGCCAACAATACACTAAGGGCATTTTGTAGCTCGGAAGAGAAATTGTAAGTAATAGAATTTCTGAAGGTTTTTTCAAAAGATCAGTTCTGAAGTCATGATCCAGAATTATTAATTCCATATTCAGATTTTGAATTTAGACATGTTAACCATCTCCTGGTCTTGGATTTTGATTTGGCTAATGCTTGGTAGCTGTGCTTGCAGAATCTTTCAGTGAATTTCTATTCTTATTTTCTATTTCTTCTGAAAATATTGTGCTACACAGCCAAGAAAGGGGATAGCTTTTCCTCTTTTACTTACCTACATTACAATTTGTCTTCCCCACATTTCCCTAAAAATGAATATTTTCCCCTTTCCCTGGTAACATTTGGAGGAATAGCACCAATGAAGGAGGAAGTTTTAGTAAGAATAGAATTATCTAAATATAATAACTTTCAATACACTTCCTTCAGTATGCTCTTAAATGAAGGAAGCCTCAAAATCTTTCAGTACAATACCTGTTACAATCAAAGGAAACTCTTCAGCTATTTCAGTAGTTTGCTGAATTGCTTCTCATGCACAAGGAAAAAAAGCCCCCAAAACAAACAAAACAAAACAATACAAAAAAGTTGTATATTGCCCATTAGCAATATTTTATGAATAAAACATTCTCCTTACACCTGACATATTGATAAGTCTATATAGACCTTCATAACTACTCTTGGGCAAAATCTTGCTGAATGACAAAAATTCTAAGGACATCAAGAAACAGGTAAAGAGACTCCCAGTGTGTGCTCCCAGTTGGCACTGATATTAGCTAAGACCTATATCAACAGCAAGCTGTATTAACACGGTGCAAAACCAGAACGCTTAAACCCTGTTAAGAGTCGAAGTTTGTTATCTCTGGCACTTGGCCATGGTCATGTGGCTATAATGTTTATAGATTTAAGGTACTTTCTCCACATGTGGTTGCATTTCACTGTATGAAGTTTACACTTTGAATCGTCTATATTGTACAATATTATTTGACTGTGGTAAGAAGTATGCCAGGACACCAATCTTCAGTGATCTTTTGATCTCTCAGACTCACAAGAACAGGAATGTTAGAGATGCCTGGAAAAAAACAGTAGCTGACTGCAGAAGTGGTAATCTGGCATAGCAATAACTGATAACAGGTGGAGAATCTTTGAGTAGTAGATTTACCATGGAGGGAGCCTAAAGCTATCTTCCCTTATGCCTCTGGTCCTACTCCAAGATATCATGACTTGGTCATAAAACTGAAACTGCTGAAGCTTAAGCATGATGTGATGCCAGAAACAAAATGTTCAGATAACTATCGAGCGCCTCTTGAGAATCATCCCCATACATCTCAAACCAAGTGGAATGGTATATTAAACACAATAATAGCTGTACTAAATATCTGACATAGACCAAGAAAATGATACATTCATCTAACTGGTCATACCAGCCAGATTCATAATACTAGAAAAATTTATAGAAATGACAATAGGAGTCTGATATATTTCTGTTATTCCTCACTGTCTCAAAGATAGAACCACATCTTTCAGAGTCTTTGGCAGGAGGTTCTTGGATTTTTCCCTTTAGCACAGATACCATCAGTTCTACCAGGGCATTTATGCAAAGTGCTTGATCTTGTTGACTCAAGGGTAGTCAGAGCTAAAACTTCCTCAGTTTCTTACTGGGGAATCCAACCACAGTCTTTGAAGCACACTACCTTAAGGAACTTATCTATCAGTGTCAGTGTTGACCATAAAATCTGATGGAGATGAGTTTCAGATCTTACCATGCTATCAACCTCTATTAAAATACCTTGTATGTGTAAGATAATGTGACTTAATCAGAAAATCCTCTCTGCTTCTCTGTCCTTTCAGCCGGAGAATACACTCAAATTCTTGGTTGCAGATCACGTTCATTCTCTTGTAGTCCAGATGAGTGGTTGTTCCATTTATGGATGTGCACATTGTGGGATCCTTTAAGTTGCTTGACAAGAGGGTAGTAATATTACGGTAGTAATATTATGAAATGAAGGTCTGTTTGGATACCTGTACTGGAAGAGCTGAAGCAGAACACCCCTGTAGTGGAAATCAGGGTATGCCTGAGAGATCTATTGGCTTATTACTCGTGTCAAGTACAGTGGATACTTTTTCTAATCCACCTTTTTCCCAGTCACAAAAATAAGTAGTGACAAATTAGGGGGTAGGTGGCATAGGAAAGAGGGACTCCAGAGGGGCAGGTCACCTGGGGCCTTGAGAAGCCCAGATCTGCTTCATAATTTGTAGTTAAGGTAAAACTAGTTGTGATTTCAAGAATGAGATAATAGAAAAAAGTAGTTTGGAAGGGACCTTTGGAGGTTGCTAGTCCAGTCCTCAGCTCAAAGCAGAGCTAACTTAGTTCAAGTTTCTCGTTGCTTTGCCCTGTTAAGTTATGAAATATAGAACCATAGAATCATTATGCTTGGAAAAGACCTTTAAGATCAAGTCCAGCCGTAAACCTTTCGATACCATGCCCGCGAAACCATGTCTGTAAGTGTCTCCTCTACCCGTTTCTTTAACACTACCAGGAGCAGTGACTCCGCCACTTCTCCATGCAGTCTGTTCCACTGCTTCACCAACTCTTCCCATGTCTAACCTGAACCTCCCCTGGCACAATTTGAGGCCATTTCCTCTTGTCTTAACTGTAGTTATTCTGGATAAGAGATCAACACCTGCCTCACTGCAACCTCCTTTCAGGTTGTTGTACAGAGTGATAAGATCTCCCCTGAGCCTCCTCTTCACCAAACTAAATAACACCGGCTCCCTCAGCCATTACTCATAAGGTCTGTGCTCCAGCCCCTTCATCAGCTTCGCTGCAATTCTTTGGACATGATCCAGCCCTTCCATGTCTGTCTTGTAGTGAGGAGCCCAAAACTGAG